>JAJTUV010002073.1:0-257213 GCA_021653895.1 Mastomys natalensis | reverse complement strand
TCATCCTGAATGAGGTAACCTGAACCCAGAAAGACAAACATGGTATGTGCTCACTTTAAGTGGATATTGGCTGCAAATTAAAGGATAATCATGATACAATACACAGACCCAGAAAGGCTAAGAGACAAGGATGGCTTAAGGGGAACACAGGGATTTCCCTGGGAAGTGAAATAGATTTCCTGGGTAGACTTGGGCAGGTGGGGATAGGAACCGGAGGGGTTGGGTTGGAGGTGTGGCTCCAGAGAGAATGCTGAGAAATACTGGAATTGGGAGGCACTTCCAGATCAAGGTAGAAACTTAGTGCAATGGAAACTCCATGGAATCCATGAGGGTGACACAGCAAAGACTCTTAGTGATGGGGACATGGACTGAACTGGCCATCTCTGTAACCAGGCAAAGCCTCAAGAGGAGGGACTGGGGCACCAATCCAGCCACAATACATCCAGCCTAGAGTTTGTCATGTGCTGGGACTGGAGCCTAGCACAATCGTCATCAGAGAGACTAGAGATACTTCATCCAGCAACTGATGGGACCAGATTCAGTCCTTCAACCAAATATTAGGCAAAGCTCAAGGAATTCTGTGGAGGAGGAAGAAGAAGATGAGGAAGAAGAAAAAAGAGAAGGACGAAGGATTGGAGGAACCAGAGGGGTCAGAGACAGCTCAAGAACAGCCCCCAGAATCAACTGACTAGGACTCAAGTGGGCTCACAGAGATCAGGGAGCCTGTATGGGTCTGATATAGGTCCCCTGCATATATGTTGTGGTTGTGTAACTTGGTATTCTTGTGGGATTCCTAACAATGGGAATAGGGACTGTCTCTGACTCATTGGCTGCCTTTAGGATCCTTTTCTTCCTACGAAGTTGCCTTATCCAACCTTGATGTAGAAATATGTGCCTAGTCTTACTGCAGCTTATTAGGCCATATTTGGTTGATGTCCCTGGGAGCCTGATCTATTCTGAAGAGAGGTGGAGTGGGAGATCTGGGGGAAAGGGAGGGAGGAGAAACTGCAGTCCTGATGTAATATATGAAAAAAGAATAAATAGAGGGGGGAAAGCACAGGCTTGGTTGTATGAGCATGTAATCCCAGCGCTGGAGCAGATCCCTGGGCTCGCTGGCCAGTTAACCCAGTCTATTTGGTGAACTCCAGGCCAGTGAGAGACCCTGTCTCAATAAACAAGGTGAGCAGCTGTAGGGCAAGTGGGCTGTGCCACACCAGACAGGCACAAGAACTGGTACGGCGGTCGAGTGAGCTCAAACACCACAGAGATCTGAGAACAGCAAATGCAGAGCTGCTCCCTACCTGTCTCAGGACCTGCTCTGGAACACATAACCATGACACCCAACTGAGAGGACCAGGGCAGTCAGTCACATAATGTAGTATGCAAATAGAGCATCACCAATGAGCATCATCTCAAACTCAGCCAATAGTAAACACTTACCGTCCAATTCCCATCCCACTCCCCAAGGTTCAGACAGTCCCTGGACACATGGAATAGAGCACACAGGTTATTTCACCAAGGATCATCTGAGAGTGGCTGTCTTCACTAAGCCGTAACACTTGGGGAAGAGTTCTCTCTCCTGAAGCAATCATTATTGATTAGATCTTGGACCCGCCTGCCTGGCCAGACTCCTACTGCCTGAAGAGGTTCACATCAGAGCCATGGCTGCCCCCACCACAGCTGTCGAGGGACCCAGAACCCCCGGCTACCTCCCTATGCAGGCAGCCCAAACCTCTTTATTTCGTTTTAAGAGCTGGAGTCCTGTGGGACCTATTTGTCCCAAGCTCTGTTTCACCCACCTTGGTCTGGCATCCAGAGACATCTGATGCCCAGAGAGAAGTGAACTGACTGCAGACCACAGGAAGCTCCGAGGAATGGCGCTAAAACGTCTACATTCTGGCCTCTACATTCATGTTTACACATGTGCTCATATACACGTGTACGTGCACAAGCACACAGGCACAAACACACACCCACATACTATATAATGAAGCTAATAAAGACTCTGACAGTGGAAAAGACACCTGTTTCATTTGTATTGAGTCTTAAGTTTCCAAAGCCCGTTTGCCTGTGGGATTCTTTTTACTTCATGACAGGAAATTATTATCTCATGAGCTATACTGTAAGAAATGCTGGACTGTGTTATCTAACACCTTATTTCCACTCTATCAATAGCCACACACATTAATTTCCTTCTATAGTGTGAGGCTTAAGAATGACTATGGAGAGTCTCTTTATGGACAGGAACCACACTTTACACTTGTAAATCACAAGTTGTGGGCAACTAAGTCAGCGGTTCTCAACCTGTGGGTCTCGACCATCAAAACCCACAAACTTGCCTGAGCAGTGGTGGAACACACCTTTAATCCCAGCACTTGGGAGGCAGAGGCAGGCGGATTTCTGAGTTCGAAGCCAGCCTGGTCTACAGAGTGAGTGCCAGGACAGCCAGGGCTACACAGAGAAACTTTGTCTCAAAAAACCAAAAAAAAAAAAAAAAAAAAAGAAAAGAAAACCCACAAACTTCTGATGGCCCTAGGAATCCCCCAGCCATAAATATATTTTCATTGCTACTTCATAACTGTAATTTTGCTACTGAACAGTGTGTCAGCTCCTAAGAGCGTTGGAAAGAATGTGGGTTTTGATGGTTGCAACCGACAGGTTGAGAACCATTTAAACTCAAGTGATACTAGTAAAATATGCACTTGTATTGAGTGGCCAGAGAGGACAATAATAGAAAAAGCTCTTAAGTGGTTTTCATATTTATTTCTGTTGCCACCAGCATCCTTTGTTTTGGAAGCCTTTCCTTTGATAATCATATTCTATTCTTTTGGTTTACACAGAAAGCCGAAGTTAAAACAGAATTTGTTCTTTTGAGATTAATTTTTTATTTACATTTCAGATGTTATCGCTTTTCCCCATCTCCTTCCCCACCCCCACCCCACCACACACATTAAAACAGAATATTGTTTTGTTGAATTTTTTTTTTTTTTGGTGGGGTGGTTGGTTTTTTGCTGCTTGGTTTGGCTTGTTTTTGGGGGGCTTTCTGTTTTGTTTTTTGAGACAGGGTTTCTCTGTGCAGCTCTGGCTGTCATGGAATCCTCATTCTATAGACCAGGCTGACCTTGAACTAAGAGATCTGCATGCCTCTGCCTCCCAAGTGCTGGGGTTAAAGTTGTGTGCCACCACTACCCAGCTGGAAGTTTTTTAATATATTTTTTAATATATTTTATGTAGATGAGTGTTTGGCCTCTGTGTGTGTGTGTGTGTGTGTGTGTGTGTGTGTGTGTGTGTGTGTGTATGTGCACACATACCTGGGACTCTCAGAGGTAGAAGAGAGCATCATATCTCCTAGAACTGGAGATACCACCCAGTTTATGGGCCATGTTATGGGTGCTGGGCACCAAACCCAGGTCCTCTTCAGAAGTTACAGATGTTCTTAACCACCCAGCCATTCCTCCAGACTGAACCAGAAGTTTTGTTCTGTTTGTTTGTTTTTTTAAGTTTAGTTTTGTTTGTTTGTTTTTCTATTACTGCTTTCAATTAGCTAAGTTTTTAAAAAGAGATGGTCTGAAATCCTTGAAGAATAGATTCCAATTCTGATAAGTCCCTCCTTATCCTCTCTCCAGTGCAGCCCTAGACTGTTCAGTCCTCTAACCAATCAGGAGGTGGTGGTGAACAATGCTTTATATAATACTGAGTCACGCCAAGGTCCAGACTGCAAGCCGATCTCTGGGTACGGAAATCAGCATATGAATGCACAGTGCACAAAAACATCCCCCAGCACAAATGAGCTTTTGGGAGACAATCCAGATTCCAGCCATTAAGATTGTTCCACACCACTTCTTTCCGTTGAAACACTGGGCTGCCCTGGTAGTCATCCAGAAAGATGGGGCAGGACATGCTGCTTTTCTGCCTACAGATGTGGATCTCAAGAGCACTCCTCAATAGTGTGAGTCTGAAGAACACATCCATTCAGATCCCCAATGACCCACCTCTCTCCCTGCAATCTGAGGGTTAGTTGACTTGAAGAATTGATCCTATACCCAGGGCTGGATTTAAAAGCTCCTAGCCAGTTTTCAGCTAGAGCACCCAAGCTTGAGATTGGGCACAGACCAGAGGCTTCTTAGTGGATGTCTACGTATAACACTTGGTGGGGTCCAGTAGTCACCTCACAAATCAACAATCTCAGTCAGACAGGGATTGAGCATACACCCCAGGGCTGATCAATCAGGGCCATGTTCAGACTCAGAAGCTGAACTGTGACACTAAGATCCTGCAGAGTTTTTTGTTTTTGTTTTTATTGGAAATTTTATTTACATTTCAGATGTTCTCTCCTTACCCCATTCCCCCCCCTCCCTCCCAGGAACTCACTATCCCTTCCCCTCTCCTCCTGCCTCCACATTGGTGTACCCCCACCCACCCTCCCCTGTACCTCACCTCCCCACCCTCGAATATACCCCCCCCACGACGTCCAGCCTTCATGGGACCAAGGATCTCTTCTCCCACTTATATATAGCTCCCTTGCATATATAGCTGGAGCCATGGGTCCCTCCCTAAGCACTCCCAGGCTGGTGGTTTAGACCCTGGGGGCTCTGGATGGTTTGGATTGTTGCTTTCCTCATGGTGTCGCGAATCCTCTCAACTCCTTCAGCCTTCACTCTATCTTCTCTGTTGGAACCCCATGATCAGTTTAAGGGTTAGCTGTGAGCATCTGCTTCTGAGTATGTCAGACTCTTGCAGACTTCTAAGGTGACAGCTATATCAGGCTCCTGTCAGCATGTACATCCTGACATCCACATCAACCTCTACCTTTGGTGACTGCACATAGGATGGATACCCAGGTGGAATGGTCTGTAGACGGCCCCTCCTTCAGTTTCTGTCCTGCACTGTGTCTCCATATTTGCTCCCTTGAGTATTTTGTTACTCCTTCTAAGAAGGACTGAAGCCCCCCCTACTTGGTCATCATTCTTCATGAGCTTTATGTGGTCTGTGAGTTGAATCTTGGTATTTCAGGCTTCTGGCTAAAATCCAATAATCAGTGAGTGAATATCATGTATGTTCTTTTGTGATTGGGTTACTTCACTCAGGATGATATTTTCTAGTTCCATCCATTTATATAAGAATTTATCAAATTCATTGTTTTTAATAGCTGAGTAATATTCCATTGTATAAATGTACCACATTTTTTGTATCCATTCCTCTGTTGAAGGGTATCTGGGTTCTTTCCAGGTTCTGGCTATTATAAAGCTGCTATGAACATAGTGGAGCATATGTCCTTGTTATGTGTTAGAGCATCTTCTGGATATATACCCAGGAGTGGTATAGCTGGGTCCTCAGGTAGTGATATGTCCAATTTTCTGAGGAACCGCCAGACTGTTTTCCATAGTGGTTGCACCATCTTGCAATCCCACCAACAATGGAGGAGTGTTCCTCTTTCTCCACATCCTTGCCAGCCTAAAATCCACAAACATCTGTGCCACATCATTTTGCCAATCAAGATTTAGGGATAGAGGATTTCCTTAGGAACATGTCTTTATTGCACATTTATCTTGTTCCCATTGGTTACGATATTCAACTGTGGCAGGGTGCTTGCTTTGTTTAACATTCATGTCTTAACTTGTTAACCAGCATGGGACTTGTAACATTCATGTCTTAACTTGCCAACCAGGATGTGAGTTCCCATGAAGGTCTTGGGAATTTAAACTTTACTCAACCTCCTAATCAATATGGAAGTCTTATTTCAAATAGTTTCTTATACTGGTGTAGGTCCATTCTAGGGGCAGCTTATAAAAGCAAATACTATAAAGCTTATACACAGGTACAGGAAGTGCTGCTGGGTGATTGGCTCCAGTCCAAGCTTATTGAGGGTAACTATACAAAACAATTCTACTAACTTCTATCATGATTGGTTTTCAAGGGCATAGAACATAACAGAATATGTAATCCACTTGGGCATAAGATTCCTAGTAACAACAGAAACAACATAAGAGATATTTTCCTTATATTATTAGTAACAGCACAAAATGGCAGGCTAGACAGGTAATAGTTACTCAGGCCTTAACACTCTGCCTAGGCCTTAACAACACTGAAATTGGTTAACCTTTCATTTATGTTTCATTTTTAACTTCACTGTGCATGTGTGCACGAATGTGTGCATTCATGTGCCAGGCTTTCAAAGGCAAGCATCTTTATCCACTGAGCCACCTCACTAGACTTTTTTGTTGTCTTAAACAATTGCATTCCTTTTTTATTTTTGGTGCTAGGAACTGATCTCCAGTTCTCATGCATGACAGGCCAGCCTCACCACTGAACTACATCCCCAACCCCTTTTAGTGTTTTTAGGTTGTTTAGATGTTTTGGGTTGGTGTTTTGCTCTGTTTCATTTTGTTCTGGCAGTCTCTGTAGTCCATACTGACCTGGATTCGTACCAACCCTCTTGCTTTAGCCTTCTGAGTGTTATGATTACAGGCATGAGCCATCACACCAGGCTTTTCCATGTGTGCTTTTGTCTCTTCTCAAACCACAGCCTGCTCCATGTCCTTACGCAGTATTTCCCTCCTTGTCTTCAGGTACAGGTGGAAGTGTGGAGTTTGGAGCAGTTTCCTCTCCCTGCCTGTCCTCTGTAAGTGGTTGGCAGTTGTGTTAGTGATGGTTCCTACTGCTGTGAAGAGACACCATGAGTATGGCAACTGTTATAAAGGAAAACATTTAATTGGGGGTGGCTTACATCATGGCAGGAAGCACACAGTTCTGAAGAGATCGTTGAGAGTTCTATACTTGGGTCAGCAGGTAGCAGGAAGAGACACTGGTCCTTCCCAGGGTTAGCTCTGACTTTTGGGGTTCAGAGCTGAGGTGAACACATAGTTGAACTAAAGCCAAAAGAGTGATGATCTCCAGCTCTGTACTCTAACTGTCCTGGGGCTAGAAGCTGATGGCTTTCAGAAACTTAACACTCTCTTGCTTATTCTGTGGCTGAAAACCACTGGCATCTTTTCTCTTCAACTCCGTGTTTGAATAAGCGCTGGGGAAACTTAACTCTTTGCTATTGTTCTGTGCTTAAAGAAATGCAAAAAAACTTAACTCTTTATTACCATTGTTTGCTTTAACAAACACTGAGAACTTAACTCTTTAACTCTGTTATTTGTGCTTAGGTAAGTGCAAATGTCTGGCCATTTTACACATGCTGTTTAGCAGTGGGGGATTAAGTAAAGGCTTTTATTATTGCTAGAGCTTCTTTCTCTGGACAGTCAGCCAGGAGCTCCACCCTAGCCAGGTGAGAGGCTTGGGGTGTTTCGAACCAGAGAGAAAAAAAGAAGTCACTTACACAGACCACACACACACACCACACACACACACACACAGAGTGAAGCAGAAAATAGCTGCGCTACCTTTCTTTACTGCTAGCAGTCTTTTTACAGCTTTTTAGACTAAAAAAATTCTCTATCTAATAATTACCTCACAGACAAAATGTTACATAAAGGAATTACAGAAAAGTATCCATAACAAGCTCAAAGCAGTTTCATACTGTAAGCTCGTTATAAATTCAAAGCAACAGTTTTTACATGATCTTGCTTTATCATAGTGCACACCTGTGGCTTCATCCTTGGAGCAGAATGTTTTTCCTTGAACACAGATTTGTCCCAAGCCTATATCTCTTTTTAGTGTAATTATGAAAGCTCATTGTATTTCTTATTATGAAGCCTTTACTTAATATTTATGAGTGGGCACATTCTATTCTTGGTTCTAACTTATTAAATCTTTCTAGCAAAACAACTAAAACCATAACTTTCTTCCTAAAATTACTTTAATCAAATCAGGAATTCTATGAAATCATTAATTCATCTAAACAGCATTAACTCATGAAAGCTCATCTTTATGTTGATCTGCAGGAAATCTGCTCAATAGGGTGACCAGGAATCCTTAGGCTATGTAAGTTACAGGAAAGGCCAATCAGCTGGAAGAAGCAATCCTGGGAGCTGGCTTACAGGTTCTGAAGTTCAGTCTTATCATCATGGTGGGAGCAGGCAAGCATGGTGCTGAAGGAGCTGAAAGTTCCACATCTTGTTCCGAAGGCAGACAGAAAGACTGCTAGGCAGCTAGAAGGAGGGTCTCAGATCCCAACCCCACAGTGACACACTTCCTCCAACAAGGCCACACCTCCTAATAGTGCCTCTCCCTGGAGCAAGCATATTCAAACAACCACACATACAGTAGTGCAGGAATCCAAAGTCATTGCCTGTAGGAATATAGCCCAAGTCAGTGAGACACCATGCGACTGAGACAGTATGTTAGGGTAGACCATAATGTGACTCTACGTAGGGATCTGGACTTCGTGTAACAGCCCTGGCAGAGATGAAGACATCCTAAAGAGACACTCTGTCTCTCGATTTGACTATTGAAACAATGGAACCCAAAGAAATGGGAATTTCTCCAGGAATCTCATACTGAAATAAGAAAAAGGCCTCAGCCAAAGAGGCAACTTTTCTCCCAGAAAGAGATTCTACACAGTTCTAGCAACTTACCAGATCACCTTACATGATGGGTCAATGGCAGGCAGGAGCTAGACAATTACAATCATACGGACAACTGGAGTGACAGAGGATACATTAGATTGACAAGTGGTCCAGTTCTATACAGATTTCTGAGACCTGTGCCTGGGGAATAAGCCATGTTCAGAGTGGACTTGGTCAACTTGCCGGCTTGTGTCACATTCATTCCCTCACCCTTTAAAAATGTATTCATTTCTTCCAAACAAAATTCTGAAGATTTGATGTGCAAAAGTTTGTCGTTGGTCATGGGTTATTTTGTGTTTACGAATCAGGCCCTATTTTTTTTTAAAGCATAATCTGCTAATCTCAGTTAATCCTCACAACTGCCCCACAAAATATGCCTGCTGTCCTCTAACAGGGACATGGAAGCAATCTGGACCTTGAGAGACCTGCATTTAGGGAAACTCCAGCTGGTGGTTGAAAGGAAAAACACATTGTGTCTTAAAGGTTGTGGAGCATTGGGAAAAAATATTTCCTCGGGCTCAGCCTACGTTTTCCCATCTTTCCAACTGGCACACTAGCAGCTGCCTCTGGCATACCGGGTGATTAACTGGATGCAGAGCGCTGAGCACCACGGACTGCGCGTCCTCACATACAAGCTTCACAGGTTTCAAAGGGGGTGATTAGCAGTGTCCTTGCGAGTTTCCATGACCTCCGTGGAGGCGTCGTTCTACCCCGGACCGCAAGGGGCCGCTGCGACATGGCTCACTCCGGGCGCCGGGCCGCTCTAGCCACGCCCAGGGAAGTCACTGTCCTCACCTTTTAGGAGCCCGCGCCTCGGATCCAGCGGACGCGTCCCCTGATCTCGGCTCTACCACCATCCACTGCCGTCTTAACGCCCACCATGGCCCTTCTGCACTCCAGCCGTGTCCTCTCCGGGATGGCTGCTGCCTTTCATCCAGGCCTTGCAGCTGCAGCCTCTGCCAGAGCCAGGTGAGCCGAGGGATACGGAGATGCAGCGGGACCGCGGGCCTGCCCCTGCCCAGCCGAACTGTGGACCCTGCGAAACCCGCACCCCACCCCGCGATCGGACACACGCGCGCACCCTCACCCTCCCATGTCGCCAAGGGTTGTCTGTCCCGGGTCTGAGAGTCCAGTGTCTGCTACCCGGGGTGACCCCCAGGACACTTTATCCCTCCCCTGCATCGCTGGACAGGGAGCCAGCGTAGTTCCCGGGATGGGAATTGTGGCTTTTGACTGTACCCAGACCTCCATTCTAGCGGTGATGGGGGTCCAAGATGTAGATTCAGCGCAGTGGGGTGCGGGGCGAGCACGTGGGCGGTGGCGCTGGGCCATCCTCTCACCGATTGGCTATGGTGCCGGAGCTGCCTGTCGCTGATTGGCTATGGTGCAGGGGGGCGCGTGTGCCCTTGACCAGCTGCCCTGCAGGCGGCTGGTCCAGCTGTCCAGGTCCAGAGGGTTAAATCTGGCAGTGCTGTATAGAAGCAGGCCGTGCGTGGCTGAGGGAAATGTGACCACATGGAGGGAGGTTTTCAGGACGCCCAGATCCGGCGTGCATCTGTGACCTTGGCATGGTGCATCCTTCCCTCAGTGTCACCACACTAGTGCCTGGCAGACCAGTCTGGTCTTTGGATGGAAAAGAGTTGAAGTGTAATGCACTTTCTTTGTTTTAAACCCTTGGGAGATTCAGTTGACTGGAAGCCATCAATCAATCTTTCTCTGCATCTCAGTAGCTCTTTCGTCCGTAAATATTTCGTAACCGAGTTTCCCGAGCCAGGCTCTGGACCAGTTGCTGGTGATGCAGTGTGAGCAAGACAAAAGGACTGGCTTCCGTTTTTTTTGTTTTTTTTTTTTAAAAAAAAAAGACAAATGAGTCATCTTAAACTAAGGTGTACTGAGAAAAGTTCCAGGCCTAAATGGAAACTAGTAACTCCTAATTCTTCCCCGAGCCCCAGGAGAGCAGATTTGGGAGAGTCTCCTGGAGTATTGTAGGCACCTCCCCAGGCACACACTAACTGAAAGTGAAGCCTGCCTAAAATTTTTTTTTTTTTTTGTATATGAGTACACTAAAGCTGTGTTAAGACACACCAGAAAAGGGCGTCAGATCCCATTACAGTTGGTTGTGAGCCACCATGTGCTGCTGGGAATTGAACTCAGGACCTCTGGAAGAGCAGTCAGTGCTCATAACCGCTGAGCCATCTCCCTAGCCCCCTACTTAACTTTTATGCATGTCTTCTTCCCTTTCAATGTGTTCAAGTGTCTTCAAGCTAGTAGAACAGTCTGTCCTTCCCAGAGTCCGTTTTTTGGCTCCATGCCAATGCGTGCCCTTTTAAGCCTACCCACCTGAAGGAGAGAATCCGGGAAAAGTTATTTATATTATGCTGCAATTTGGAGAACAAAAAAGGCGTACTTCTATGGGCAGGAAAAAAAAATCAGTTTTCCCGTTATTTTAACCTTGAAACATCCCTTGTTTTTAATGTATACACATGAAAGACCTGACCTTTCCTTAAACTACTTGGCGAGGTTTCCCCTTGAGTGCGACTGCTTAGTGATTTCAGTCTGAGAGCCTGACTACTGTCCCTTTTCTGTCATTTCCCAGTTAGAATTTAAGGTAAGGGAGAGCAGAGGCCTTGGCAACTTAATTCCAAGTAGTATCTAAACACTTGCTTCAGTGTCTACACATAGTAACTGGGTTACTATGTAGCCCTGGCTAGCCTGAAACTTACTATGTACACCAGGCCTGCCTGAGACATGCTGCAGTCATTGTACCTATACCTTCCCAGTGTTACTACAACCAGCTTTCTTCTTCCTTCCCCCATTGGGGATAGAACCCAGGACCTCAGTGCATATCAGGCAAGCCACTGTGCCAGAGACACATGCCTGGCCGGTGGAATGCCTTTCACTTTGTCTATTTTTATTTCAAGCCCTCGTTTTTTTAAACAAATGCAGCATTTTTAGTAGTTTTTTTTTTTTTTTAGATCAAAATCTACACATAGTGCTGCAAAATATGTATCAAAAACAAATATGTTAGGGGTATGAGACAGGGGAATTGCCCTGAGTTCAAGGCCATTTTCCTAAGCTACAAAAAAAAAGTTCTGGGCCAACCTGTGCTAGAGTGTGAGGCTGTAAATAAATAAGAAACATTTCAAAAGCTGGGGTAAGCCTCTGGGAAATGCAAAGCATTTGAAATGCTTATCTGAATACTTTGTACCTAGCATCTTTTGGTTGAGTGGTCACAACATATTGCTCAATGTTTGTGGCCCTGCACTTCTGTCCAAAGGGCATTGGTAGGGATCATTTTGTAGGCCATAGGTTATCAGTTTACCCCCGGAGCACTCTGGTTTTCATCTAATGCTATTTCTTTACAAATAGCAGAACTCTCCCATGTCTACAGTCTTCACAGTTTTAAGGTGTGGGATAATGAGGGACATGGAGAACCTGACATCTGATCAGTCGTAGCTGATCAAAGGAGCACTGCTCCTGTGCTTACCGTGCTTGAAAGTCGGTGTTTTGGAATTGGGGCATTTGTTTTTACGAGGTATTCAAGAATATTCGAGACTGAGGATTCTAGAGAATTTATCTGCTACATATTTTATGTAAGTGTTGCTCACTCTATTAAACAAGAATGATACCTCCTGTCCTTGTGAGAGGCGGCTCTGTCATTGTTTAAGGGCCTTCTTTAAAAAATGAAAGTTGCCTTCTGGAAGTTTGAATGTCCTTGAGAGTTAAAGTATTCATTTCACTCTGCGCTTCATGACAGTGATGTCGATAGGCAGGTGGCTGCATGGCTTCTGTCTGAACTGGGGATGAGAAGCAACCAAAACCTATCTGAGTTGTTTCAAAGTATGTGTTTTTCCCTCACAGCTTACAGTAACCGCTAGAAGGAGGAAAAGGAAGACTTTATTTTCTTTTTCTTTCTTTTTTTTTTTTTTTTTTTTTTTTTTTTGTTTGTTTGGTTTTGGTTTCGAAGCTAGGGTTTCTCTGTGTACAGAGCACTGGCTGTCCTGGAACTCACTTTGTAGACCAGGCTAGCCTCACAGAGATCTGCCTGTCTCTGCCTCCTGCGTAACTGGCATTAAAGGTTGCTCCAGCACTACCTAGCTAGGGAATAATTTTTTTATTCCATGCCCAGAGCTAAGAATGGAAAAAGATGATCTCACCTGAGAATGTAAAATATTAACAACAATAATGTTAAAGCCAGAAAGATATTCATTTAGCCATAAGTTCCTATGGCCGTATCCTGTTTGAAGGCACTACATAATGATCTTGCAGGGCTCTATAGCTGAATGGTGACAAGAGACACTGTAGTACTGACATAGAAACTACTGCCAGTTAACATCAGAAACTGTGCCTGGCTCCTTCGACTGTATTCATTAATACCCACCCTCTGAGATAGATGCCAGTTACTGTTACACCACATTTAACACATGAGGATTCCTGAGGTTGGGAGTCTCTTCTCTTGCCTCTGCTCACACAGTTTCTAAGTGGGTAAGCTGCTTGAATCCCTGCGGTTTGCCCAGGCCAGGCTATTAAAAGACGCCATTGAAAAAAAGTAAAACCCCGGGAAACCCCAAGCCAGAAAAAAACATCTGCTCTAAAATAACAGAATTAACAGCCCACCAAGCACAGGTTCTGTTGGGAGCTCCACCAGGTCGGGGCGGAGCCTGCCACCAGCATTATTCATAAGAGTGAGGCTGGCTGGGAGTACGGACTGGCTGCACTTTCCATGGGACATGGCTGCCTAGGAAATCCTAGTGAATAATTCACTGCGCCCTGCTGAAGCGTTTGGCAGAGACCTAAGTTACCCAGCCTGATTTCCATACCTCCCGGTTTCTACTGCAACAGCATGCAGCTTCCATATCCTCCCCCCGCCCCCCTTTTTCTTAATCCTGTGTAGCACTCACTTTCCCTCCTACCCCTCTCCTCATTAACACTAAGCTTATAGGTTTCCCCTCCCTCCTGGAAGCCTCCCGGAAGTCCTTCAAGCACTTCGGTTGTCTTTCTGAGGCTTTCGCCAAAAACATACTCAGTTCCCTGTTCCAAAGTCATCACTGTGACTCACAGCCAGGCTACACTGTTAAACTCTCCCTGTTCCTCACCTTGGTCTCCCTGTTGGTCACCCCACATCTAATCTTGTAGGAAGTGGTTAATATTCTACTCTTTACAGTCCCAACTCCAAGCACATTAGCACACGGCAAGTTTATAATCATCACCTTAGGACACCTTAAAGCAGCTATTCTTTTTTTTTTTTTCAACTTTTTGTTGATTCTTGGTGAATTTCACATCATGCACCCCAATCCCATTCATCTGCCTGTCCCTTCATGTCTACCTCTGCCCCTGCCAACACCTCACCACCACCACCAAAAAAGATTTAAAAATATATGGAAGCTGTAATGTATCAGTGTGTGTCCCACAGTTTACCCTTCGGCCCAGGCATCTTTATTTGCAAATGTTCATTGCAATGAGTCATCGGCCTGTTTCGAGACCTCTGGTTTCTGCTACACTGTCAATCCTGGATCCTTACTGGGACTTTCTCTTGTATATCCTGATGTTGCCCTATGTCTTAGGGAACCTGCAGCTTGGGGTCTTCAGGAACAGGCCTTTCACACACTCCAGAAGGAAGCAAGCCAACTCACCGCCCTGGATCTGGGCCTGGGTGGTAGCTGAGTTGGTCAGCCCACTAGCTCTCCTATGCGGGCACCACAGGGTGAGCTTTCCAGCACTGCCCCCAGCTAGCTTACCCACTGTCACAGCCTGCAAGGGGCAGGATGCATAACAGTAGCAAAATTACAGTTATGAAGTAGCAATGAAACAATTTCATGGCTGGGGATCACCACAAGGTGAGGAACTGTAATAAAGGGTCTCAGCATTAGGAAGGGTTGAAAAGCACTGCCTTAAAGACTTTCTTTATATAGCCAGGCATGATGGCCCACATCTTTAATCCCAACGCTCAGAAGCAACCATCTCTATATGAGTTTGAGGCCAGCCTGTAGATCCCTACCCCCCCCACACACACACAACAACAACTTTGTTTATATAATATGAAACTGTAAAGAGCTTCTTGCTTATTTCTCCTAAGAAAAACTGTAAAATGATCTTTTTCCTTAGAGGAATAGTCTAACATGAAGTGAAAGCCTTCGTTCGGTCTGATACATTCGTGTACCCATTCTGCCAAGAGGGTTCATGTGTCATAAGGAAAGCTAATTATTTTCCAGGAAATTCCAAACACGGTTTTAAATGAAAGCCTGAGAATTCTACTTACCTATATTTCATATCCAGTTTTAGGAAGGCCAAATCATAAAGAGCTGGCAGATGAAATTTGGTCATGTGATTGAAATAAGATCATGATTCCCTGGGAAGCACAGGTTACCTGTTTATCCAAAAACAAAAACAAAAACAACAAAAAACCAATAAAACGTTAAAATTAAATGTGCAATGTAGTTGTGAAGAGTCTTAGCTTTGGGGACTAGGGAAACGGTTCAGCAGTTAAGAGCACATGTTCCTCTTGCAAAGAACTCGGTTTGGTTCCCAGCACTCACATGGAGTTTCACACGCATCCATAACTCTGGTTTCACAGCATCAGATACTTTCTTCTGACCTCTGCTAGCACCAGGCATGCACACGGTGCATATATATATATATATATATATAATTATATATATATATATATACACACACACACATGCAGGCAAAACACTCATACACAAAAATAAGTCTGAAAATAATTCTTAGCCAGGCAATTCAGGTAAAAGGTTTCCATTTAACCAGGACCATAAATAGAGTTAGCATTAAGTTTAGGGAAATCTTCTAGGAAAGCATATACTTTACTGTCTGAGCGATTGGAAAGGGTAAAAAAAAAAAAAAAGCTATTTTACATCAAAAAATAAAGTAAAAAAGCAAGTAAAGTTATCACTACACCAAGGAAACTAGGCCCTCTAGATTGAACAAACACGTTCTCTCAGATACTTGCTTTCCATCCTGGGCCTGGCAGGATGGCTCCTGCCCAAGGAAGCATTAGGAAGGCTGCTCTGACAACAGCAAGGATGGTGACCTGAGAACTCACCATCGACACTGGGGACCTGGACATTTGCCATGAAGGAGACAGGAACTCCAATATGCAAGTAGATGCTGAGTTCTGCAAAGCTGTCTTCCAAAGCATATAAGTAGGGTCCCGTCCAAAGCTCTGTGTTTGTTCTGAAGATGCAATGAGAGCTTCCCCCTCTAGTCGCCTAGGTCCCCATTACCACTTTCAATGCCTGAAGATAATCACTGGAGATGAAAACCTTGAAACCACAAAGGAAAGAGAGAGATTGAAAAAGGATTCACCATCTGAGTTTGTCTTTACACACCCTTTCATCTATCTGATACTATCTATCATATGCTGAGGTTTCAAGCGGGCACCACCACACCTGGCAGGTCAAAATATTGTCGTAGCAATACAAGGCGTTATTTATGGTGATGCACATGGTTTGAAAAATGATTCCTGCTTTCAGATGATTAATAGCTAACAGATTTCTCAAGTTTAGTTCCCAACACAGTAAATATTAATAGCTAAACCCCACACAAGTGGAAGCCTTGTGAGGAGCTGCAGCTAGGAACTCAACTAGCCTACACCACCCACTGTGAGCTCAGGAACTGTGTTAATAGCCAGACACAGTAATCCCAGCAGTCAGGGGATCTGTGGGCAGATAGCTTAACAGTTCCAGGCCACCTTGAGCTACAGGGAGAGCGCTCGTAGCTCTCAGGGACAAGTGGCTGAAGCCATATCTGCACCTAACATTCCAGGTGTTGGTCTTAGGTACCCAGGCCCTGCTGCAGACTTAACAGTAAAGACCTTTCTCCTATGTGAGGAGAGACAGGACTGTGTGACTCGAGGACTGCCATCTGTATGAGGCTGGCATCCTCTTGTGCTTTTTGGATAATTGAATCTCAGATAAGGAAGACAAATAACAGAAGTTCTTTAGATCTTTTAAAGTTCTAAGAGTAAAAGGGAATCCTGAATCCTGCCTATTTTTTCCCCCTTGAGAAACAAAAACAGTTGTATTTCTCCTGGTGTAGTGTGGCATCAACCACTTGTTAAACATCTCTTAACTTCTGTTTCCAGTGAGGACAGAGGCAGCGATGTGAGCCCCCACACAGGCATCCTAAGCAAACAAGAAAGCACTTGACACAGTTTAGCACATGTGTCCTTTATCCCCTATTAAAGTGGCGGCAGAGAGCATGCCCATAAAGTGACTGCTCTCTATAGAGAATGTCAAAAGACTTTCAGTCTACTTAGAATCAGTGGCTGCCCAGTCACAGAAATGATCTGTGTAGCTATGGAACCAGTCCGTTAACTAATAAGCATGTAAAGGTTATTGGAAATTGTCTTCAATGACATGAAATATAATTGTTATTCCCAAAAGAAACACATTACCCCAGTCTGATCATGAAAAATACAGGCCGGCCACATGCACTTGGCTAGAAATGCACCAAAAGCATCAATGTCACCAAAATGGAAACCACCACAGCCAAGTGAAGCCTAAGGAGATAGATGGTTTCCTAGAGAGAGTTTGTGAGCAAAAACAGACCTAAGCCAAACTAGGAAAATATTAACTCTAACAAATGCACCTTAGTAACTCCTTGTGCTAGTGGAGGTGGGGGGTAAGACATATGACCTGTTCAATTCCTCGAAGTCTAAACATAAAAAAATAAAATCCAGGTCTGGAGAGATGGCTCAGCAGTTAAGAGCACTGTCTGCTGGAGGTCCTGAGTTCAATTCCCAGCAACCACATGGTGGCTCACAACCATCTGGAATGGGATCTGATGCCCTCTTCTGGTGTATCCAAAGAGAGGGACAATGTACTCACATACATAAATAAACCTTTAAAAGGGAATGAAATCCAGACTGGGTTATGGCTCAGCAGTAGAACCCTTCACTAACAAGTAATTTATATATTAATGAGAATAGGAACAAATAATTGCTATTGAAATTAAGCTTTTCCAAATAATTCATCCCATTTAATATAAATTTGACTTGCACTAACTTTAATTTTTTTAATTTCTTGAGAACTGCATACACAGATACCCTGAATTTACATCACTTCTAACCTTCCCTCCCCTCCTCCCAATTCTTCCCATGTCCTCACCAGTTTTCCTTAAATGAACTTAGAAACATTGTAGGAATTTGAGTTTATGTAACTAAGGTGAGTAAAATTTGGTTTTTCAGAGCAGCCATGCCTTTCACCTGGGTTAAATACTCATCTAACAAATGTTTTTCCTAAACCTACACTGGTTGGCAAATTTACATTTGCCAGGAAGCTTTCAAATTGATTGCTATAAGGACTGAGAACTAGAGCAGAAGCCTGTTTGAGGATTTAGTAATCTAGTCCATCAGACTATACAGAGGTGGAAAACACATCAGCTAGGCACGTAGTCTTTGCACATTATTGACACACAGTGAGGGTGGGGTTTGTTTAAACAGCAGAAATCCTAGTGTAAGCTCCAGTAGACAGAAGCAACTGAACTAGATTTAAAACCAAGGAACTGGACATGTAACTGGTAGAGTCATGCTTGTCCAACATGCACAGAGCCCTGGGTTCAATCCCCAGCAACTACACAAGTTAAACATAATGGTGCACTTGTTCATTTGTTTGAACAAGTCCTCTCTAGCTGGGGGTGGGTTGGGGGAGACTTTTCAACTCTTATGTAATATAGTAGACTCCTGCCATCCTGTAGAACTCTACAGTATTCAGCATGTAAAAACAAACTGCCGTTGGTTGTTGCTACTAGCTTATTGGATATGTGTGAGACAAAAGCAAAAGAAGATAATCAAAGAAAGCTGAGTGGTTCTGAACATCCTATTTCATTTTGGGATTTACCAAGAGCCAAGACAAAATGAGGGACACTGCTCTGGCAGTATAGTCACCAGGCCCAGGTGACTTTCCTGGGAATGGGTCAGTAGGTCAAGTCCTTGCTATGCAGGCATGAGGATCCAAGTTCAGATCACTAGCGCCCATGGAGAAGCTGGGCAGAGTGGGACATGTCTGTAACTTTGGGGTGTGTTGCAGAATATTTGGTCAGGCCATGAACCCTGAGATTGTGTTTACTGTAAAAATCTGATTCTACTTGTGATGTGGCTCAGCCTTAGCACACACACCTTTAATTCCAAACACTGAAGGTAAAGTTAGTTTGTAGAAGAAAGCAGCAGCCGGGCGGTGTTGGTGCACACCTTTAATCCCAGCACTTGGAAGGCAGAGGCAGGCGGATTTCTGAGTTCGAGGCCAGCCTGCTCTACAGAGTGAGTTCCAGGACAGCCACGGCTATACAGAGAAACCCTGTCTCGAAAAAACAAAAAAAAAAAAAAAAAAAAACCGAAGGAAGCAGAAGCAGCCATGTTGGAAAGTGATGTCTAATTGAGTGGCAGACAGAGTGACAAATCAGAGGAAGACTTGACAGAACAGTGCAGAGAGAAAAAGGAGAGTTTTACAGGGACAAATCAAAGAGAGAACAAACTAGACAGGAAAGACTGAATGAGCCAGAGAATGAGGAGGAGCCAGAAGATTAGAAGTGGGGAGGGGGGGGGGCGGCTGCTTCAGATTGTCCACAGTAGCTATGATTTGACTTGTGCTCTGGCAGGGCATGGTTTTGCAGCTGTAGATACTTTCTGTGATGTTGTGATGTTTGGAATTCTGGAGACTCTTCAGAGGGTATGTAAATGCTAGGGCCCCAAGGGGTGAGTCGTTGGTTGCTGTTGGTCAAGGTTTGTTAAGTAGTTGTGCAAAAAGAAGAAACAAGAAATTAGATATCCTGACAGCAAACAACAAACTGGCCCCTAAGGAATTGACACCCCTAATCAGCAGGAAGTAGTCTAACCAGATAACCTTGCCCCCTTTCCAACCCTTGACTTTATTCAGAGATCTCTTTCTTTCCTCTCTATCCTTTTTTCTCTTATCTAGTGTTAGGGGGTTAAAGGTTGGAAGGAAAAGGGTAGAGAAAGGTGGAAGAAAGAAGACCCCACACAAAGTAACAATCACTGACTACAAGGCATCTTATTTAGTGCCCCTTCAGCCCAACTGGACAGCTGTGGATTGCCTCAAGATACACAGTATCAGCCTTGCCTGCTTGGAGCTATCTTGCCATTGCTGGTCATTGTTTGGTTTGTAGGTTTTAAGGCTGAGTAGGCCTACTTATTGCTCCTCCCCCTAGGCAACTTGCAGAGCATTTTAGGATACTATGAAAGCTAGTCCACAGGAGGTGGCTTCCAGATCACTGTCTTCAAGTCTTTTGGCTGGCATGTGCTATTTTCAACAGTGGGAACTACCTTCAGTTTCTGGGAGGACAGCGGCAATAGCCATATTAGTTTGGGAGTCTCTTAGATTCCCCTGACCAACAAGCCAAAGGAAGGTTTCTGCATGCCTGTCATTTTGTTAGGTAGTCTAATGCTCTTGGGGAACATTGTCATCTTGGCATAGCTTCATGAAGTGTGTGTGTGAACGAAATGAACAATGTTTCCCTGAGGCCTTTCAACACTTTTTGAGTTATATGCCCCATCCCCCTTACTGGCCTCCTCTCCCTTTCTGCCTCACAGTTAAATCCCACCCTGGTTTTTCCCATAGCCCCCTTTATAGCACCTGTGTCCTGTCCCCCCTCTCCAGCGTACCTTGTCTCCTTGGTCCCTTTTACCTTCCTGATTTCTGTGGTGACTCCAGGTTATACACTTACATCTAAAGATTCTGAGCTAGGGAGAGAACATGTAACATCTGTCTCTGGGTCCGAGTTATCCCACTCGTAATACTTACTGTTTCTGTTCACTTACTTGAAAGTTTAATTTTCATTTTTTTTTTTTTACAGCTGAATAAAATGTTACCATGTATATGAGCCGCTCTTTCATTTTTAATTAAGAAGTTGAAGAAAAAAAAAAAATTAAGGGGCTGGAGAGATGGCTCAGAGGTTAAGAGCACTGGCTGCTCCTCCACAGGTCCTGAGTTCAATCCCCAGCAGCCACATGGTGGCTTGTAGCCATCTACAATGAGATCTGCTGCCCTCTGGGGCTGGAGAGATAGCTCAATGGTTAAGAGCACTAGCTGCTCTTCCAGAGATTCTGAGTTCAATCCCCAGCAACCACATAATGGCTCACAACCATCTGTAATGGAATCTGATGCCCTCTTCTGGTGTGTCTGAAGAAAAACAACAGTGTACTCACATAAATCTTAAAAAAAAAAAGTTTAAACCTGTGGTTGCCCCATATCCTACACAAAATAACCTGGGTGCTGTCTTTCTGCATCTTGTCATACCTTTGTTGAAGATGCTGATCTCAGTCTTCTGTGAAGGCTTTTGTGCTATTAGATATGCCTGTTATATAACATGCATGTGTCAAAATGGATCTTTGGCAGAGCAGAGACATATCTGGTTGTAGGAATCTAGCTCATGGCTGAGGTAAAATATTTCTCATTTCAGCTCCTGGTGGACCCATGTCGAAATGGGACCTCCAGATCCCATCCTGGGAGTTACGGAAGCCTTCAAGAGAGATACCAACAGCAAGAAAATGAACCTGGGAGTTGGTGCCTACCGGGATGACAACGGCAAGCCTTACGTGCTCCCCAGTGTCCGGAAGGTGAGCTTGGCACTTGTCTCCTGCTAGCGTAGGATGTGGAACCTGAAGAGAGCCAAAAGAGGTGCTGGACCAGGACTCCAAGACCCACAGGTCCTGGCACTGGCTCTGTGACTCACCTGGGTTTTCTAGACCATGATCTTCCTTAGCGGTGAAAGTGGATCAGAGCCACAAGGCCTGCAAGATTGTAAGTCAGGCACGGTGCCTAATCCTGAGGGGCACAAGAGGTCAACAATTTTAACATTGTCTCTTAAGGTGAGGAATTTGAAAATGTATTCAGTGATAAGCTGTTATTGCAGGCTGGACCACAACCAAGCACTATTGTCCATTATCTCAACAATTCACCACAATCCTGTGAGCCAGGAAAGGTGACCATCTCCCCCATTATCATAGTGAAAGATCCCCAGACCAGCATGTATCCTGAAATTCATTTTTTATACAGTCAGTTGGATTTTGTCATCTCATGTATACCTAACACGCTGCTCATAAGTCTCATTCTTACACACTGCAAGAGAGCCCTGTTATGTTAAATGGTAACCAAGAAAGGCTATACCTTTCCATGTAAAAGCCTTTAGCCAGGATGATGGCACACATCCCAGTAATTGTGCTGGACACGGTGACACATAACTTTAATCCCAGCCCTCAGGGGACAAAGGCGGGTAGATTTCTGGGAGTTCCAGGACAGCCTAGGCTACTGAGAAACCCTGTCTCAAAACAATTAAAAAAAAAAAAAAAAAAAAATCTCAGCACTTGGAAGGCTGTAACAAGATACTGGCAGGTTCAAGCCAGCCTGGAAGTCTTAGCTACTTTTCAGGTGCTGTGACAAAACAGATGACCAAGCAAGTCAGAGTACTTAATTGAGCTATGGTTCCGGAGGGTGAGTCCATGAGATCAGAGTGACTCCATGGTGGAGAACACATGAGAGCTCACATCTTGATCACAAGTAAGCAGAAGACACACACACTTCCTCCAAGGCCACACCTCCTAACCCTTCCCAAACAGTTCCACCAGCTGGGATGGAGTGCTCAAACATATGAGCCTATGGGACGTTCTCATCCAAACCACCTAACTGGTCCATAGGAGGAAACTTACCTCAAATAATAGAATTTGATTTCACAAAGATGATAATATTAAATATAGAACAGTAAAAAAGTAGTTCTGTTCTGTAATACAAAATGTCAAATATTCCACTTATTCTTCTTAAACAGTAACTTCATATGGAATATAAGGTTTGCCAAATGGCTAGTCCCAGTGGAGCAGGAAGACCATGAAGGCCTGGGAGTTCATAGCCAGCCCAAAAATAGCAGTGTTGCTTCTGACATTTACTTCATAAAACCATTTGTCATCTCACTAAGAATGAAAGCAGAAGAGAAAACTAAGACTTGTGTTTTCTTGTCTAGGCAGAGGCCCAGATTGCTGCAAAAAATTTGGACAAAGAGTACCTGCCCATTGGGGGACTGGCTGAATTTTGTAAGGCTTCTGCAGAGCTTGCCCTGGGCGAGAACAACGAAGTGTTGAAGAGCGGCCGGGTAAGCCAGGGGGCTTCATCTTGATACTGGCTCTGTTTACATATGTGGCGATTTTTAAAAATGGGAAATGTTAACTCAGTTTATATGTGTGTAATGGCTGAGGCGGCCACACTTACTAATAACTCCTCTTTAGACCGGAAGTTTAACTATATCAATTATCTCGAACATTTGACAGAATTTGATAACTTTGGGCCAACTTGTTGTTGTGTTGATGAGTTTCATCTTTTTTATGTTGCATATGCATTAGAAATGGCTCTCTGGGCCTCGTTTTAGGCCTATAATTAGTCCCCACAATCATGTGTTAAGCTTCCAACTTGGATGGAAGGAGCAGCCATGAGTAGAGCTGGGGGCAGGGCTGGTGTGGCTGTCCTCTGCTGCCCTGTCCCAGGGCACGGACAGAGAGGCCATGATCCTAAAATAAAGGCATGCACACTGACGGTGCTTTACTGTCTTTTGTAAGAAAAAAGGGAAAATGTGGCTTAATGGATATGCATTCAATTTATTTTTCTGCCTAAGATGTCAAGACATAAAGACTGGGGTGTATTAATAGCTCACTGGTGGAATACTAGCCTCGCATATGTAAAAGTCCTCAGTTTAATCCTCAACACCACAAAGAATAAAAGCAAAGTATATAACATTGTTCTAATATACTTGTAGACTAGCTGCTTAAAAAACATGGTATTTGAAGGTTGCTGGATTTTACATTATTTTTAAAAATAACATTTGAATATAGCGATTATTTTAGTGTCTTTATATTTGTGTGTGTGTGTGTGTGTTAGAAATCACTCCTTTATCCTATTGAGAAATTTTTATATCCTAAAATTTTTGTCTTACACACACACATGCTATGCCATGTGTGTGCCTCATCCCCATATACACATGACATACACACACAGTACAAATAACTGAACAGGCTGCTGGAGAGATGGCTCAGTGGTTTTAGAGCACTTGTTGCTCTCCTAAAGAGCTTGGGTTTGACTCCCAGCACCCAAGGGGCAGCTCACAACCATGTGTAACTCCAGATTCCAAGTTCCAAAGGATCTGATGCCTCCTGACTTTCTACGGCAACAGGCGTGAGCATGGTGTGCATACAAGCATGCAGACAAGATACTCATAAAGTAAATAAACAGCCCTATACAAATAATCAAATAAATAGCTAAAAGAACGAAGTTCTTAAGCGCAAAGGGTAGAGAGACTGACTATGTGTCTCCCTGCAGTTTGTCACTGTGCAGACCATTTCCGGGACTGGAGCCTTAAGGGTCGGAGCCAGTTTTCTGGTGAGTGGAACTCCTTCAAGAACGAACTTTCAGTAGAAGGTTAACAGGGCTTCCTGGCCTGTGTGTGGCTACTCACGCAGCACCAGGCTTCCTCTTTTCACAGAATTGGCAAGCTTCCTGTTTTCTGGTGAAAGAAATCACCATGGAGAAATGATAAGGAATAAAGGAAATAATAGAGTCAGTGTGTTGAGCAGAAGTGGTTTGTCCGGGGATTAATTTTTGTTTGTGGGATTTGTTTTTTTTTTTTTTTTTTTTTTTGTTTTCAGACAGGGTCTTGTGTACCTGCTGTCCTGGAACTCACTCTGTAGAAGGCTGGCCTCAACTCAGAACCACCTCTCTGCCTCCAAGTGCTGGGATTAAAGGTGGCCACACCACCCGGAAGGGAGCATGTGTCTTAATAAACTTACTCAACTCATGTCTTAGTCAGGGTTTCTGTTGCTGCATCAAAAACACCATGATCAAAAACTAAGTTGGGGGTGGGGAAGGGTGGAGAGATGCAGAATTCAAAGTGCAAAGGGTGCAGAGACTGACTCTGTGTCTCTCTGCAGTTTTTTAAAAATATTTATTTATTTATATGAGTACACTGCAGCTGTCTTCAGCCGCACACCAGATGAGTATATTGGATCCCATTACGGAAGGTTGTGAGCCACCATGTGGATGCTGGGAATTGAACTCAGGACCTCTGACAGAGCAGTCAGTGCTCTTAACCACTGAGCCATCTCTCCAGCCCCTAAACAAATCTTTAAAAAATAAATTAACTAATAATAATAAGTTGGGGAGGAAAGGATTTGGTTTACATTTTCCATATCACTGTTCATTGAAGGAAGTCAGGATAGGAACTCAAACATGGCAGGATCCTGGAGACAGGAGCTGATGCAAAGGCCATGGAGGGGTCCTGCTTCCTGGCTTGTTTCCCTGGCTTCTTAGCCTGCTTTCTCATAGAACCCAGGACCACCAGCCCAGGGATGGTACCACCCACAATGGGCTGGGCCCTCCCCCATCAATCACTAATTAAGATAATGGCTTGCAGTGGGATCTTATGGAGGCCTTTTCTCAGTTGAGATTCTCTTTCAGATAACTCTAGTGTGTGTGTGTTCAGGTTCACACTAGATTAGCCAGCACAACTGACCCTTGTCAACTTGATACACACATCACCTTTAAGCCACACCTTTCTTTTCATATTCAACCCCAAGATCTCACGATAAAAACATAAGTTACTTTAAAAATCCCACAGGCTTTAACAAGTTCGAACACATTAAAATTTCAGTCTCTTTAAATATATCGAATCCCCTCTATAGTCCACAATCTCTTTTAAAACTTCAAAGTTTTTCAGCTGTGGTCTCCTGTAAAAATCAAATAAAGATCTTCAAGAGGGAAGAACCAGGATACAGTGTATTCTAAACCAAGAAAAAACAAACTCCATGGCCGGCGGTGTGGTGGCGCACGCCTTTAATCCAGCTCTTGGGAGGCAGAGGCAGGCGGATTTCTGAGTTCAAGGCCAGCCTGGTCTACAGAGTGAGTTCCAGGACAGCCGGGCTACACAGAGAAACCCTGTCTCGAAACAAAAAAAAAAAAAAAAAAGAAAAGAAAAAACCAAACTCCAACAGTATAAAGAACTCAATGTCCAATTATCTGACTGGGATTTACTCATGATCGTGTTCTCCAAGGGCTTGGGTCACTTCTCCAGCTCCACCCTCTGCAGCACACACAGCTAGGCTCTGGCTGGCTCCACCCCATTGCAGCTGTTGTTCTTGGTGGCCATTCCATGGTACTGGCATCTCCAAAATGCTGGGGTCTTCTGCTGCAATTGAGCTGCACTTTCACCAATAGTCTGTCTTAGTTAGGGTTTTACTGCTGTGAACAGACACCATGACCAAGCAACTCTTATAAGGACAAAGTTCAAAGTCTCTTCTGAGATTGTCATCCAATCACTTCATTCCCAAAGCAAAACAGGAAACCAGCTGTGCAGACTCCAAACTCTGCATCTCCATGGCTGATGTCAAAGCGGTCTTCAGATCTGCAACTCCTTTTTCATCCTTGTCAACTATAACAAACTCCTGTCTCCTGGGCTGTTTCCACTCCCTGTTAGCAGCTTTCCTCAGTAGATAGACCGAGGTTCTGCCATCTTGAACATCTTGGGGACTTTCCCCAAGATGCAATTTTAATATTACAGCTTCTTGTTTCAATGTCTGGGATCCACACATGATCTTCTGGTATTCTCCAAAGGGCTGGCGTCACTTCTCCAGCTCTGCCCTCTGCAGCACACTAAGCTCAGGTCAATGCACCCCATTGTCACTGCTGTTCTTGGTGATTATCCCATGGTACTGGCATCTCCAATACACTGGAGTCTTCTGCTGCAACTGGGCTTCACCAATAGCCCCTCATAATCTCTCTTCATGGTGTCAAGCTTCAGATTCTTTGCATGACCCCTTCAGTTCTGGCTGTCAACTGCAACTGAAAACACCTTCACCAATGGCCTTCCATGGCCTCGCACAGTGCCGAGCCTCAGCTGCTCTCCATGATCCCTTCATGCCTTCAAAACCAGTCCCACCTGTGTAACTCTTACACATTACCAAGTTCAGCTGCAGCAGGAAGTACAACCTTGGCTCTCTGGAACCAGCTCTTAGACTTCTCTTTACTGTCTACTCAGAACAAACCAATCTGTCCCAAATCATCCCACACCTTCAGTTGAAACTGGAGTCGTCTCTTCTTAATCACCACTAATTTCTTAGCTCCAGGTAACCAGCATCAACTGTCCCATAGTCTCCTCCTCTTGACTCTAAAGCCAGAGCCATTTAACCAAAGCTGCCCAGTTCTGCTGCTTGCTGGGGCTGGAACACGGCCCTTGTTCTATTACATTATTCCAGCTTTCTGTTTCCCAATTCCTTCACTGCCTAAGCTTGGCTGTCCTGGAACTTGCTCTGTAGACTGACTTTCAACTCAGATCTGTATGCCTGTCTCCAAAGGCGAGGTCCATCAAGCCTGGATTTAAGTTTCTCTTCACCTAGAACTTTCTCTGTTCTAGGCGGGCCTTGAACTAAGAGATCTGCTTAGTTTTATCTCCAGGTATTAAAGGTGTGTACTACGTGATACGCTGGACCTAAGTTTAGCTGGGTGAGATCTTACCCCAAGGTCACTACTCCCTTAATTCAAATTAATACCCTTGAAAGCAAGATTCAGCTCTATTTCACTTCCTGGTGCTTTTTAAGTACTGGAACCATATATTTTATATTTTACTTTCTCATCTTGCTATGCTTCTTTAAAATGCTCTTCATGAGACTTAACCAGAGAACAAAGTCTCTGTGGGTGTTTCTGAGACTTCCCTTGTCAATGCAATTGATCTGAGTCTCTTCACCTTAGCCTCTGGCAGACCCTTCAGACAAGGGCAAAAAGCAGCCACATTCTTCACCAAAATACCACAGAAACAGTCTCTAGGCCACATATTGAAATTCTCCACTGAAACCTCTTGAGCCAGGTCTGCACAATTCAAATTACTCTCAGTAACAAAGTCTTCCATACTCCTTCTAGGATAGCCCACTAAGCCCAATTTAAAGCATTCCACTGCTTTCCAAATCCAAAGTCCCAGAATCCACATTCTTCCAAACAAAAGCATGGTCAGGCCTATCACAGCAATACCACAGCCCCTGGTACCAACTTAGGGTTTTACTGCTGTGAGCAGACACCATGACCAAGGCAACTGTTATAAAGAACAACATTTAATTGGAGCTACTTACAGGTTCAGAGGTTCAGACCAGTATCATCAAGGCACGAACAGGGCAGCATCCAGGCAGGCATGGTGTAGAAGGAGCTGAAGTTCTACATCTTCATCTGAAGGCTGCTAGCAGATACTGGCTTCCAGGCAGCTAGGACTAGGGTATTAGAGCTTACACCCACAGTGACACACCTACTCCAACAAGGCCACACATACTCTAACAGGGCCACACCTTCTAATAGCACCACTCCCTGAGCCGAGCGCATACACACCATCACAACCAACAAGATCCCACGTTAAAACATAATAAATAAAACAACATAAATAACTTTAAATGTGTATAAGTTGACATAAGACCATAAGACTAGCCAGCAAATTCCCCTGTAAGGGACTTTGGGCTGGTGGGGCCTGCACAGGTGTTTTACCTCATAGCCAGAATAACTCTCAGAGCCTGGCTTCCAACCCAGGCCATCTTGCTACAGCCAGAAAGAAAAACTTCCTCTCAGGAAAACATTAGCATTTTGTTCTCTTTCTTCATTTTCTCATTCCCTTTTATCCCGTCTTTTAGCAAAGATTTTTTAAGTTCAGCCGAGATGTCTTTCTGCCCAAACCTTCCTGGGGAAACCACACGCCCATCTTCCGGGATGCCGGATGCAGCTCCAAGGTTATCGATACTATGACCCCAAGACTTGCGGCTTTGACTTCTCCGGAGCCATAGAAGACATCTCAGTAAGTACAGCTCTCCAGGTCAGACATCTGGTGCCTCCCAGCTGGTTTCATTATCTGACTTAGAGGAGGCCAGCTAGCTCCAGGCTCTCGTTCTCACTTCTCCGCTAACAGTGACCTGTAGTGTGTCGGCTGTTTCCTTTAAAGCTAAGCTGCACAGCAAAAATCTCGATTGTTTCTCCTTAGAAAATCCCAGAGCAGAGTGTTCTCCTCCTGCATGCCTGCGCTCACAACCCCACGGGCGTGGACCCGCGTCCAGAGCAGTGGAAGGAAATGGCATCTGTGGTGAAGGTGAGGAGGAGGAAGCATCAGTGACTGATTACCCTGAGCCTGCCCCACCCCACACATGGATAAGCTGCCAGGAACAGGTTCCGTAATTATGTGAACAATTGGAAAATAGTTTTCATCCTTCAGCCCAAATGTAGTGAATTCTGATAAAACTGTCAAAAATTCATCTTTGGCACAGCAGCTGTTGTGGCCCAAGAGGCCTGCTGGTGGCTCCTCCGTTTGCTTGTCCTTCAAGACACATCTCCGTGTCCCCTCCTTTGCTCACTGCTTTGCTCAGCTTTGCCTTTTCTTTGAGAGGATCTGGCTGTGACAGAAGACGCTAATCAAAATTCCCAGAGAGAAATATTCCCATCATCCTTTGTCACCCCACGCCCCATTCTTACTGCTTCTATTGAATCTCAGTTTCAAACTAGAGTAAGGCCCAGAAGCAGCCAGCAGAGAGTACTTCACAAGGTCATCTTCGTGAGCCCCGGGTATAGGACAGTGCCTCCCTCATCAGAAAGATTGATGCTGGTCCTGCCCAAAATATCCCACATCACTGTGGGCTTTAGGGATGCCTCCTACACCAGAAGTTAAGAATCTTTTCGAGGAACCATAGCCATAAAAGTATTTTTAAAAAAAAAAAAAAAAAAAAAAAAAACTTTAAAGTATGTTGCTAAATTAACTTTGGAATTCGGACATCTTCCCTACTGCCATGTGTGGAGAAGCTGTTGACTATGTTGGGGTGAAGTAAGCAAGCATGGTGCTGAGGTGGGCATCTGCAGGTGGCCTGCCTCAAAAGCTGGTCTTCTTGATCCTTCCCAGAAAAAGAATCTCTTCGCCTTCTTTGACATGGCCTACCAAGGCTTTGCCAGTGGTGATGGTGATAAGGACGCCTGGGCAGTGCGGCACTTCATCGAGCAGGGCATCAATGTCTGCCTCTGCCAGTCCTATGCCAAGAACATGGGCCTGTACGGTAAGCCAAAGGGCCCAATGCAAGGTGTGTTCTCAAGGGAGAGCTTGGGGAGAATGCCACAAAGCAGAGACTCTACAGGGACAATTTACATGCATGTGTACACGGACATTTGCGTGTTGCTAATATGCAGTATTCCTAAGATCCGGTGGTAAAGTACTGCAGATTTTCTCAGACATATCTTCAGTGTCCTTAAATTCCTGTAGTGAGAAAAGAAGAAAATAAATAAATAACAATTAGTTATTCCTACATGCAAAGTAATTGATACTGGAGCCAAGGAGATAAATACATTAAAAAGACATTCTAGGTCAGCAATAAGGCTCAATAGGTTAAGTGCTTGCCACCAAGTCTGATGACCAAAGTTCAACCCAGGTGGTTGAAGGAGAGACTGACTCTCACAAATTAACCTCTGACCTTCACATACACACAAAGATGGTTGCACCACAGCAGCCCCAGGGAAAAAAAATAGTAACTAAACTAAAGTGATGAGCTGGAGAGATGGCTCAGCAGATAAGAGCACTGACTGCTCTTCCAGAGGTCCTGAGTTCAATTCCCAGCATCCACATAGTGGCTCACAACCATTTGTAACTGGGCCTGATGCCCTCTTCTGGTGTGTCTGAAGACAGCTACAGTGTATTCATATAAATTGAATAATAATATATTTTTTTTTAAAAAAATGGTAATACCAAGCACAGTGGCACACACCTTTAATCCCAGCACTCTGGAATTAGAGTCAGGTGAATATCAGTGAGTTCAACACCAGAATGAGTTCCAGGACAGCCAGGGGGGCAAAAGAAACAAAACTCTTTTTTTCAGACAGGGAAACCCTCTTTTTGGGGGGTCGGGGGGGAGATAGAGGCATTTTAAAAAGACTCTGAATGCTTTCTGTTGTGCCTCAATTCAAAATTCATCCTTCAAACTTGGTCAAACACTGTTTATTTCTAATAAGGAACTATTACGTCAGGTGTGCTAGCCCATACCTGTAATCCCATCATCTCTCTGGAGGCTGAGACAGGAGAATCACCTGTCTCCATGCCAGCCTATGCTACAGAGTGTTGATACTCTGTCTCAAACATAAACTACTGTTGTGGTTCTTCTGACAGAAACCGATACCATGTAGCAAGTGTCATCCTTACTTGTTTCAGCCTGCTAGAAGACAGTATCCTCTGCCGTTTTCAGGTGAGCGTGTGGGAGCCTTCACAGTGGTCTGCAAAGATGCGGAAGAAGCCAAAAGGGTGGAGTCACAGCTGAAGATCCTGATCCGTCCCTTGTATTCCAACCCACCTCTCAATGGGGCCCGGATCGCTGCAACCATCCTGACTTCTCCAGATTTGCGGAAGCAATGGTAACGATTACTCGCTGTTCCATGCCACCTACAGTTCCATGGGGGAAAAAAAGCAGAGGAAGAGCAGGGGTGTGCATTTTGTTGGCACAAATAAGTTTGGTATTTCCCCATAAATTCAGAAACGCAGGCTCTTTTATTCTGTCATCTCCGCACTTAGTAAATAAAACCTGCCTTACCTTGAATTCAAGTTCAGTTGAAGTACCTGGCACAGGAAACTTCCTCCAAAAGCTATTTTTGTATTGTGATGCTAGAGATGAGAGCCAGGGTCTCATGCATGTAGACAAGCATGCATTGTGCTATATCCACCACCACCACCACCACCACCACCACCACCCCTGTACTTGTCTCACTGGCTAGCACTGAATCAGTAGTTCTATATACTTACCGTTTTATTATCTATACTCAAATCTCAATACCTGTTTTCTCATATTAATCTGTTCTTTAATAATTTTTAAAGCTTTATTTATTTTAGACTAGAGAGATGGCTCAGCAGTTAGGAGCACTTTCTGCTATTGCAGAGGACCTAGGTTTGATTCCAGCACCCATGTAGTGGTTCAAAACCATTCATACCTCCAGTCCAGGGAAGACCAACCTTGGCTACAAAGGAATTTGAGACTATCCTGGACGACATGCAAAACTGACTCAAAAAGCACCACCAAGTAGTGTTCAGGGAGTTAGAGAAGACAGCCTGTCAGGAAGCACCTGATCGATTCTGTGAGAAGTCAGAACTTGGTTCTCTGGCAAGAGGAGGGTTTTGCTAAGTGAGTGATGCATGTGAGATACACAGGTTACATGTCAGCAATAGGACCCAGGTCTTCAGAGTGAATAAAGTTAGGTGGCTCTGGTCACCAAAAGTTAAAATTCTGATCTCACTCGGAGGCCAGGAGCTAGCCTGCCCTGGCCAGAATTAATGATGTTGCTGAGGTAAAGCCAGCTGCTGCCCTCTGCTTCTTTAGCTTGTTGTTTGTTTTCCTTCTTTTGAGATAAGGTTTCACACTGTAACCCAGGCTGTTCTCAAACACAGAAATCCACCTGCCTTTGCTTCCTAAGTGCTGGTCTTTGCTACTTTGTTGGTTCTTTTTTCCCCACCCACTACCCTCCTAACCCCTCTCCCATTTCATCTCCTATCACTAGATAGGAGAAAAAGAAGGAAGAGGAGGGAGGGAGGAGAGAGAGAGAGAGAGAGAGAGAGAGAGAGAGAGAGAGGAGAGAGAGAGAGATCCCTGAATCTTAATTTCTTTCTTGTTTTTTCTTTGAGCACAACTACTAACAACCCCCCTGCAACCAACCCTCCTGGTGACCAACAACCACCCACCCTGCCTGTCGGGGCTCTAGGATTTATATACCCTCTGAAAAGTTCCCAGAATTTCAAATGTCACACAGTGTCAAAACTACCTGCAGTTCTACACGTATAATAAAAAACAAAAAACCTAAAGAGCCTGTTGGGGCTTGGGCAGAGCACGACCGCCCTCTGCTTTCCTCACAGGTTGCAAGAGGTGAAAGGCATGGCTGATCGCATCATCAGCATGAGGACACAGCTGGTCTCCAACCTGAAGAAAGAGGGCTCTTCCCACAGCTGGCAGCACATCACTGACCAGATCGGCATGTTCTGTTTCACCGGCCTGAAGCCTGAGCAGGTGGGTGGGCTCTGGTTCCCCACGGCCAACCCCTGCCCTTTGCAACCAGATTTGTCCGAGGTCACCTACTAATTCAAGTGTCCTTAATGTAGAGCCCTCTAGGTAAAGGGGGCATGAGGTATTTCCTGGGTGTTATGAGGTAAGGTTTTATTAATGTTGCCCAGGCTGATCACTCAGGATCCATTACCACACCTCACTGCCTGGACCTGGGTACTCTCTCTCTCTCTTCTCTCTCTCTCTCTCTCTCTCTCTCCCCCCTCCCCCACCCCCCTGTATTCAAGGTTTTCCTATGTAGCATACTGATATTGGGTGTGTGCCACCCCCCCCCACCCACCTCTCCTTTTTAACTTGCTTTTCTGTCTGTGTCCCCCTATGATGCTGCAGTCTTCTGAAGTGTGCTCACCTTGGGGTGGGAGTTGGTTTTGGGTGGGTGGGTGGGTTTTTTGTTTTTGTTTGTCTGTTTGTTTTGTTTTTGATAGTAGTGGCTTGAGGTAGAAAAGGATTTCTGTGGATTTTTGTTGTTGTTGTTTGGTTTGTTTGGTTTGATTTGACTTTGGTTGTTTTGTTTTGTTTTGTCGTTTGTTTTTGGTTGTTTGATTTGGGTTGGGTTGGGGTTTTTGTTTGTTTGGTTTGGTTTAGTGTTTGGTTTTGTGGTGCTAGGGATCAAACCCAGGGCTTTACACATGGTATATAATCACTTGTTCGCTCGTGCTTATGATGCTTACTGATACATCAAAGAAAGAGGAGAGAGCTGTTACATAACTGAATCCTGAGGCTGCTTAATTTTGAGGGTATTTTTCTCCCTACCTGTTTATGCCTTAGAAATCATAATCCGACTTTAATGTCTTTATGTGTTTGTTTGGTTTTTTGTTTGGTTTGGTTTCAGAGACAGGTCTCACTATGTAGCTCTGACTGTCCTGGAATTCACAATGTAGACCAAGCTGGCCTCTAACTCACAGAGATCCACCTGCCTCCGCCTCCCAAGTACTGGGATTAAAGGCATGCGTACTATGCTTGGCTCCTACTTTAACATATTTATTTTTGTTGAAGTTCTGAGAATAAACTCAGGTCATTGGGCATGGTAGCCAGCACCTTTACATGCTGAGCCAGCTCACAGGCCCCAGATCCTACTTTAAAATAGCTTTTTTAGCGGGCGGTGGCGGCGCACCCTGTAGTCCCAGCACTTGGGATGCAGAGGCAGGCGGATTTCTGAGTTTGAGGCAGCCTGGTCTACAGAGTTCCAGGAATGGCAGGGCTACACAGAGAAACCCTGTCTCAAAAAAACCAAAGAGAGAGAGAGAGAGAGAGAGAGAGAGAGAGAGAGAGAGAGAAAATAGCTTTTTATTCTTTTACTTAAAAAAAAAAAAACATCTACTTAGTGAAAAAAAAAAGATTTTTTTTTTTTTTTTGTTTTCGAGATAGTTCTCGTGTAGTCGGCTGTCTGGAACTCGCTCGGTAGACCAGCTGCCCTGACTCAGAATCGCCGTCTGCCCCAAGTGCTGGATAAAGGTGGCCACCCCGCAATTTTTTTTAACAAGTAGTTATGGTGCCGTTAGGCTAGAAATCCTGTGAAGTGTTGTTCTTTTCTTGCAGGTGGAGCGGCTAACCAAGGAGTTCTCGGTCTACATGACAAAGGATGGCCGAATCTCCGTGGCAGGGGTCACCTCTGGCAATGTGGGCTACCTTGCCCATGCCATTCACCAGGTCACCAAGTAATTACAGATGCAAAGGAACAGAGACCACTTTCCCATCAGCCTTTGCTCTTGTGAGAGTCACGTGCAGGGTGAGGGAGGGTGGATGGTGGTGAGAGTAGATCCTGTTTTCAACCACGGTGCATAACGCTCAACGACTAAACGCATTCCTCGGAAAGAGGTAGGGCGGAGGCTTCCGCGGCTCGGCTCATAACGGGAACTTCGTTGGCTCTAAACCAAACTTTCCTTCATCCTTTTGTCTCCAGCTTTTTTGAAAGTTTACACGTGCAAGAAAATCACAGCACCAAAAACCTGTCAGCCATGGCATTGGAATAGGTCAGAAGCTTTACCTGAAGCCTCAGGTGGTATCAGGGGCTCCCCCTATGGACCCCGGTAGAGCCTCTCATATTAGAGGCTGTAAAAGTAAAATAACTAATTCTGTCATTAACAATTGTCCTCGAGTTTGTCCTCCCGGTGTAGAGCATCCGTGTCAGCAGACCGCATTACAGAAATCATGCTTTACAAAAACCAATAGGTCTGTTGCCACCTCAACAGGGACAGTAGAAGATGTGGTACCTTGTTCCCCTGCCTCTTCTTGTCATCGCTGTTCTATAGTCTAGAGTTCCATCCCGTTCTACTGCTCCGTTGACCGTCAACCTCATCCTATCAGGAGTTATCTAAGAACGGAGAAACATAGTTTTTCTGCTCATGCCATAGCCTCCTGTCTCAGCAGAGAGCCGTGGAGAGTGGGCCTGCCCTTTATTTCAGTGTCCTCTTCAGTGATTGGTTGGCTCCTACTGGGATGGGGCCTCTGCCCAGCTGGACCTCTTCATTCATCCTGGCTGCACAGCCTGTCTCTTCACATGAGTCAGACGTGTAGGTGGGATCAGGAGAGATATTCTGGGGTTTGTGTGCTGCCAGCCGGACTCAGCTCCGCCTTGGGAAAGATAACCACCATCTACTCTAATCATGTAGACGTACTGCCACCTGGTTTCTCTGTTACAATAAAATTACTATAGGCCCAGCCACTGTCTGCTTTTCTACTTAATGGGAGGAAGGGGTAAGAGTGGATATATATCCAAAAGTCTGAAGTCACGTCAGCTGACTGTAAACCAAATGAGTATCAACTTTCGAGTCCCAAGCAGAATTGCATCAGACTCTTCATCCGGCCTTTCAGCTGGTCCAAAAGTGTAATTCCTCAGACATCAGGAGACGGGAGTCCTCTCTCAAGGGATGCTGCAGAAGGATAGAGGAGGGGTAGAGATGACTCCAGCTGTCTAAAGGAATTGAGCTCATAGTTAATAAAAGGTGACTGAACTAGATCTAGGACAATCATGGGTTACCACCCCCATCCTCAGTGTGGAGGATGAATAAGGGAGGGACTGGTCACTGTGGCATCAGTACTCTAGGCTGAAGCCGAATTTTAATGAATTCTAATTGAAATTCTAATTTGGAAGAGATGAGCAATGAATTCGGGCTTTATCCCAAAACATGAAGATATCATCTTTGCTTACACTCCTATCTTTTAAATTGTTATTGCTCTGAGATTCCCAGCACACTGCTCGTGACCTCCATGTAGATGTGTGTGCATTCTGCAGTGTGTTAGCTGTTTTGTTGGTGTTATACCTTGGAAAGGTCATGGGAAATCATTGAATGACAGTCCTGAAGGCTCCACATCTTTGGGGACAAGTTGTCTCACTGTCCTGGAAATTAGCACATATCTAAGCTAACCTGGCCCGTCATTTTCTCACGCGTGCTTGCCATCTTGGAGTACGTAGGATTACAGAAACACAATGCTACATCCAGCTTTTACATTAGGTTCTGGGGTTTTCGAATCAGGTTCTTCTGCTTACAAGATGGTTCTGGTTATTCTAGTCCACGCTGCTCTGCTTAGATCCTATGGACCAAGTGGGAGGGTGGGCGACCACAAACCAAAAGGTAACCGTTCATAGGAGAATACTAATGACAACACATAGCCCAAGAAATCCTAAAGGGGAGAAGAAAAACCTACCAGCTGTATCAAAATGCCCAATCTCAAACTATGCTACAAAGCTATAGTTACAAAGACAACTCCATATTAACACAAAGACAGGCTAGTGGAACGAAATAGAGGATCATATAGCTATAGGCATCTAGATTGGGGGTGATGTTTGCAGGTTTTAGAGGAGACAGTTTGAGGCAGGGTCTCTCTGTGTAGTGCTGGCTATCCTGGAACTCACTCTGTAAATCAGTCTGGCCTTAAACCCAGAGAACCTAAAGCTGTGAGCTGCCACCACCTAGGTTTTTGGGGGGGGTTTGTTTGTTTGTTTTGTTTTGGGTTTTTGGAGGAGATTTTGTTGTTGTTTGTTTGTTTGTTTGTTTGTTTTAACGAAGATATCAAAAACACACTGGGCCTGGCAAAATGGACTTCAGTAGGTAAAGGTGTCTGCCACCAAGCTTGATAACTTGAATTCAATCCCCAGGACCCACATGATAGAAGCAGAGCACTGACCCCTGTAAGTTCTCTCCCATCCTCCGTGTATGTGGGGTGGCATGTGTGCAAACACCATACATACACATAACATACATACATACATACATACACTGGGAAAAGACATTCGTGAATGGTGCTGACAAAAACTAAATACGTACTGTAGAGGAGTGAAATTGGGGGCTGGAGAGGTGGCATAGGATTCAGAACATTTGCTTTACTAGAACTCAGGTTTGGTTCCCACATGGCAGCTCACAACCATCTGTAACTCCAGTTCCAGGGGATCCAATATACTCTCTGACCTCCAAAGGTACCAGACACACTAATTAACCTATTACATACAACACATACACACACATACACATAAACAAATATGAAACAGAGAATGAAAAATCTACATTATTCCACTGCATAAAAGTCCACTCATGAGTTTGGCATGGTGGCACAGCCTCAATCCCAGCACTCAAGAGGCAGAGACTATCTTGAGTTCAGGCCAGCATGGTCTACATAGGAAGTTGTAGGCCGCTGGGCAGTGGTGGCACATGCCTTTAATCCCAGCACTTGGGAGGCCAGCCTGGTCTACAGAGTGAGTTCCAGGACAGCCAGGCTACACAGAGAAACCCTATCTCGAAAAAAAAGAAAAAAAAAAAAAAAGGAAGTTGTAGACCAGCCAGGGCTCCATAGTGAGACCCCATCTCTCACGTATACACACCCTCATTCATGATAAACCAAAGGCATAAATTTAAAACCTTTAACCCTAAAACTGCCAGAGAAAAGCATAGGCAAATGTTTATGACAGATGTGGGCAACAACTTTCTGAGAACCCTAATCCTCATTGGGATGCATTGTGAGGATGGGATCCTGCAGGAAGTGGCATTAGGGTCCTCATCTGAAGAGATGGGAGTCAGCTTGCTTCCTCCCTTGCTCCCTAGGTAGGACCCAGAATGAAGCAGACAAGTCCACAGAAGAAGCTTCAGTGATGGCTCCCAATCCCAGATTTCCCAGCTCCTAGAGCAGCAAGTACTCTTAACCTGTGAACTATCTCTCCAGAACCAGACTCCAGATATGAGATAAACCTTTCCAGAACAAATACATATCAACTTAGCAACATTTCATCGTTTAACACACCCAGCTCGCAGCATTCAGTTATGGCAGCCTGAATGGAGAAAGTATTATTATATTAAGATTTATTTATTTTATGCATGAGTACACTAGCTGTCTTCAGACACACCAGAAGAGGGCATCAGATCCCATTACAGATAGTCGCAAGCCACCATGTGGTTGCTGGGACTTGAACTCAGGACCTCTGGAAGAGCAGTCAGTGCTCTTAACTACTGAGGCATCTCTCTGGCCCATTTTGATTTTGTTGTTTTGTTTTTTTTAGAGAGGATTTCATTATGTAGCTCTGGCTGTCCTGGGACTCTCTATGTAGACCAGGCTGGCATCAAATTCATGGTGATCTGCCTGCTTCCCCTGTGCCACCATGCTCAACTCAACACCATTTAAAGGAAAAGAAATAGAGAACAAGGGCCTGCAGGGCATGGTTCCGGGGATAAGAGCCCTCGCTTCATAAGCGTGGGGACCTGAGTGGAATCCTCAGAACCCATAAAAAGGCGAGACAGGCAGATCCTTGAATTCTTGGCCAGCCAGTCTACTCAAAGTGACCAGCTTCAGGTTTGGTGATAGGCCCTGTTTTGAGAGAATAAGGCTGAAAACAAGGGAGGAAGACACCCAATGTCCTCTGGCCTCCACATTCCTGCCTGCAGGTACATGTACCCACAAACTGTGCACACACAGGCATCCACCGCACACAACACAGACATACATAAAGAAAGGGGATGGATTAGAGGTTCTGGGAGATGTCTGGTGAAAGGCCAATTGAAGGACTCCAGCCAGGAAGCAGGTAAGAGGCTAACAACAAACAGATCTTCACCTTCCCCTCTGCTCCTCCACATCCAATCCTGCAGTCTTATCCCCCCTGCTGAAGCCTTACTTCCCACCGCTCTCCCTGACCCTCATCTCCACTACAACACAGATATTTCCCTCCTAACTTCCCTCCCCCGACTCATTGCTTTATCTCAGCTCCAAACTCCAGCAGGCACGCCCTGAAAGCCCACGGGCCACTTGGGCCAGGAATCAGGCAGGCTAACTGCAGATCTTCACAATCCCTCCATTCTTCCACTCAGTGTTATGGGGAGCCCACCGAGATGATCACACAGATACAGTTTATAGCCAATGAAAGCCTATCCCAGATGGCTGGGACTACACTCGGTATTCGGGATCCAAAAGTAGTGTCAAGCATTTAGACCATGTGGCTTTTAAAGGTAAAAACCTGGAGGCGGGAGAATGGCTCAGCGGTTAAGAGCACTCACTGCTCTTCCAGAGGTCCTGAGTTCAATTCCCAACAACCACATGGTGGCGGGATCTGATGCCCTCTTCTGGTGTGTCTGAAGAAAGCAACAGTGTACTCATATACAATAAATAAATAAATCTTTTCTTTCTTTCTTTTTTTTTTTTTTTTGGTTTTTTTGAGAGAGGGTTTCTCTGTGTAGCCCTGGCTGTCCTGGAACTCACTCTGTAGAACAGGCTGGCCTCGAACTCAGAAATCCGCCTGCCTCTGCCTCCCAAGTGCTGGGATTAAACCCCCAGCCCGGCCTAAATAAATAAATCTTTAAAAAAACAAAAGGTAAAAACCACATCCTGGTTTCTCATTTAGCAGCTGCAGGGGAGGCTTTGTGAAAGCAAGCAGTTTAACAGAAGCTCAGCAGTCAGCTGGCAGGGAGGCTTGCACAATCAGGCAGTTTAACAGAAGACAGACTGAACTGTGGCATATTGACTTCAGGTTCCTAGAACAGAGTTGGGTAATTTTCCATGGGATTCTCCAGGGAGATCAAATTCTAGTTAAACCTAAAATGGCTTCAGCAAGAATACAAGATGGAAGACCTTTGCACTATCTTACTCTACCACACCAATCCCAACTCATCCCCAGCTCTGTAGACCATCTGCTTCAGCCTTTCCACACACTCTGCCCCAATTTCCAGGGGATTAAGCAGATCCTGATTTCCTTCCTGTTTTCCTCCCTCCTGTGGACCCCCTCAGCTCCCAACCCATTCCAAACATTAAGTGTCAGCTCTCAGAGGCAAGCATCACCAACAGAATACAAGGGATGAAAGAGAGAATCTCAGGCATTGAAGACATGATAAAACAAGAGGATACTTGGAGAATGTTCAAGGAAAATGTTTAAAAAAAAAAAAAAAAACCTGACAAAAACCATCAGCAAATCTGGACACTATGAAAAGATGAAATCCTATGAATACTGGAAGAAAATGGAACCCAGGTGTGGGGAGCTGTAACAGGGGATCAGGTGGGAAAGAGGAAAGAGGGGGATAAGGGAGGGGATATGGGAGGACAGCTAAAATTAAGGACTATGTGAAACTTAAGACAGTAGAAGCTCCCTAAAATAGATACATATATGAAGGTGAACTAAATGAAATCACCAAATACTGGGGTAGACAGAGCCCCAACTGGCCATTTCTTGTTTCCCAGTGAAGTTTCCAGGACCAGGATTGAGTTACATTGAGTTGTAGAGCAAACGGGTCCCATAGGAACTTCCCCCATCCCCAAATAACCCAGGCTGTTGCCAAGACTATAAGTTGTTCTCCACAAAAGGATAACAAGGCCCCATTGCTGAAGACAACACTACACAACTCAGTGACCATGGAGAAGTCAAGTTGGTGCCTACACAGAGCCCTCACCCTTATGTGCTAGTATCTTTGGTACAGGAAATTGCTCGGAGTGCTACCAAAGAAGAAATGTAAACACTGACCCAACCTTGAATCTTTTGTTCTACAATGGTGTATTACCTGCAAGATATGCTAGGGCAGTGGTGACACAGGGCTTGTGGGATTAGCCAACCAATATCTTATTTGACTGAAGGCCCACTCTATAAGATGGAGCCCATACCTGATACTGCTTGGGCGACCAAGAACCTGAGACTAGATATTATGGTAAAACCAAATACTACTGTTCTAAAAAAAAAAAAAAAAAGTAGCAATAAAATGACTACTTTTTTTTTTTTTTTTTTGGTTTTCAAGACAGGGTTTCTCTGTATAGCCCTGGCTGTCCTGGAACTCACTCTGTAGACCAGGCTGGCCTCGAACTCAGAAATCAGCCTGCCTCTGCCTCCCAAGTGCTGGGATTAAAGGCGTGCGCCACCACCACCGCCCAGCAATAAAATGACTCTTACTGCCATTCTCTGTACTCATAGATCAGTGCCTTGCTCAGCCATCATCAGAGAAGCCTCCTCTGTAGCAGATGGAAACAAATACCGAGACCCAATACCAGAGCAGGAGACCTTGGAGCACTCAGCTCTATGTGGAATGTCTCCATCTGATCCCTCCCCTTGAGTCTTAGGGAAACCCAAGGAAGAGATGGAAAGAGTGTAACAGGTTGGAGGAGGACACCAAGAAAACAAGGCCCTTTCAATCAGTCTGATCAAAGCTCATATGAATTCACAGAGACGGGTGCATGTACAGGGCCTACACCCAGTCTTTTGCATACATGCATATTATGGCTTCTAGTTTAATGTTTTTATGGAACTCCTGAGTGTGTAAATGAGTGGGTCTCTGATTCTTGTGCCTTTTCTTGAATTCTTTTCCTTCTCTTTGTTATGTCCAATTCATATGTGCTAGTTTTTGTTTTATCTAATTATGTTTTGTTTTTATTATTTTAAAAAAGAACAGAACCCTATGGTGACAGAAATGCTTGTTCTCTTTCATGTGATATGGATATACAGGTCTTACTCCGGTGATAAACATTTTTGTTTGTTTTTATTCTGTATGCATGAGAGAGAGAGAGAGAGAGAGAGAAGAGAGAGAGAGAGAGAGAGACACCTTGGAGCCCAGAAGAGGGTGTTAGATTCCCTGAGCTAGAGATGCAGGTGCTGTGAGCACTGGAACTGAACTCGGTCCAATCTTGATCAAGTGAGATAAAATTTTGTAGAATGAATACAACCGAGCAAAATGAGAGATTTAAAGAATATCCGCACCGGGCAGTGGTGGCGCACCCCCTTTAGTCCCAGCACTTGGGAGGCAGAGGCAGGTGGATTTCTGAGTTCGAGGCCAGCCTGGTCTACAGAGTGAGTTCCAGGACAGCCGGGACTTCATAGAGAAACCCTGTCTCGAAAAAACAAACAAACAAAAAAAAGAATATCAGCAGGGGGCTGGAAGGGTGGCTCAGCGGTTAGGAGCACTGACTGCTCTTCCAGAGGTCCTGAGTTCAGTTCACAGCAACCACATGTGGCTCCAATATTTGTGATGGGATCTGATGCCCTCTTCTGTTTGTCTGAAGACAGCACAGTGTACTCATGTACATAAATGAATCTTGAAAGAAAAAAGAAAGAAAGAAAGAAAGAAAGAAAGAAACAAAGAAAGAAACAAAGAAAGAAAGAAACAAACAAAGAAAGAAACAAACAAACAAAGAAAAAAAACAAAAAGAAAGAAAGAAACAAAAAGAAAAAAGAAGAAAGAAACAAAGAAACAAAGAAACAAAGAAAGGAAGAAACAAAGAAAGAAAGAAAGAAAATCAGAAGGAACTGAGATGGCTCAGCGTTAAGAGCACTGGCTGGTCTTCCACAGGGACCAGATTCAATTCCCAGCATCAACACTGCAGTTGACAACTGTCTGTAACTCCAGTTTCAGGAGATCTGATGCATGAGCAGGGCATGTGCTGCACACATACATACAGACAGACACACAGATATACCCATATACATTAAAATAAGTAAATTTAAAAATAATAATGAAGATTAGCAACAGATTGTGTCAATGTCGATATTTTGTTGCATGGTGCTGTACTGTGAATTCATGCGTTGAGGCAAACTGGCACACAGATCTCTTTATATTATTTCTTACATCTGCACTTGGCTCTGCTGATCTCCTTTTTTCATCTTGGGCCAGGGAGTGGGGAGTTGCATGGTTTCCTGAGACAGGATTTTATTGTGGAACCCAGGCTAGCTTCAAACTCACAACTCGCCTGCCTCAGCCTCTTGAATGCTGGATTTACAGGCATGTGTCACATACCCAACTTAGCATTTTCTGTATTTTTAAAATGAGACTTAGGCCCATTGAGAGGCTCAACATGTAAAGGCACTTGTTATCAACCCTGAAGACCTGAATTCAATCCCAGAACCGCAAGATGAAAGGAGAGTTGCTCTGTGGACTCCACATGCGTACTGTGAATGCACAGACACACATAAATAAATGTAAAAGAAAACAATTCATTAAAGTAGACTGTGAATATAACGGAAAGGTATCACTATTGCCTAGAGCCAGATTCAAGCTCTAGAACCCCAATAAAGAGCAGAAAAGGACTCCATTATGAACGGCACAGCAGCCAAGTACGAAGCCAAAGCTCTAGGCATTCACACTTCATTCAATAAATTGAAAGCCTGAGCGGGCGGTGGTGGCGCACGCCTTTAATCCAGCACTGGGAGGCAGAGGCAGGAGATTTCTGAGTTCGAGCCGCCTGGTTACAGATGAGTTCCAGGACAGCCTGAGCTACACAGAGAAACCCTGTCTCAAAAAAACAAAAAAAAAAAAAAAGAAAGCCTGAACCGCCTCAAACACTTCCGAAATCTAGCCTTGAGGTTGTAGCCAGGGATTAATGAATGCTCAAACCGGCCCTCTCTCTGGTTCAATGGTCCCTCACAGTCCTCAGTCAAAGAAACTCTGTGGTCACTTGCTGTGGCAATGAATGCAGGAACAAACATAATGAGGCCAAATAGCTCTGGCCCATGGCTCTTGAGGACAAAGATGTCAAACTTCTTAACGCTCTTTCAGGAGGAAGGAACAGTGTTTAGTTTGGCCAAAGGACCAAGTCTAAAAATAACTGGATAAACGGGTTGGCAGAGAGCCACGCTGGCTCAGAACTGTGTTGGGTTGAGATGCTTTCGTGGTCCGAGGGTGACACTGGCTTAAAAACTACAATTCCCAGAGTGTCCTGCGGCCTGTGCTGGCTGGACGGTCATGTGATTCAAGCTCACGTGTTTCTAGAGTCGGCTTCGGAACGACACCTACAAGGTTTGTGAAAGGAGGTACGGGAGGTGCTAGGTGGGGTTGTAGGGTTGCTGGGTCCTTGGAGTGCCGTATCACTGCTGAGACCAGATCCCTTCACGGCTCCACAGCCGTCTTTCCCTGTTGCTCTCTCCTGCACCGGTCCAGCCACGCCTTAGCCTGGGCGGCTCTCCACTCAGTCCTAGGCCAGGATCGAGTTAGCTCCGGAGTTAAACACGCAACCCACCGATTTTACGCCAGGCTTGGGACACTCCTCAATCCACCCTGGTGGTCAAGTGCTGGCTGTCCCACCTCCTAATGCAATCCAAACCTCGTGTTTCAGTGCTGGTCCCAGGCTGGACTGGCAAGCTTGCGAGATCTGTTCCATCTCCGACCTAATAATGTGCATCGTGCTTATATAGCTCTGGCCCCGCCGACTACTCACTGTGACCTTATTGTAATCCCTTTCCTTCATGGGCCTTTTTTCCTATCTGATCTGGCACTCCACTCCTTACCATAGGTTATTCAGAGCTATTCAGTGTAATCTCCCACCCACCCCCCCAACCCTGGTAGCCAGCCGCAAAGTGAGAGTGATCCAGGGGGTGGGATTACTCAACCTGAGCTTTTGTGTGGTTGCAGGAGAGGCTGGGCGAATGGCCGAGTACTGGGTAAGGGTGCCAAAGGGAAACCTGCTTCCTAGACAGACTTAGGGTCACGTGATCTTGATGTCTGTTTCTGCGGTGTGAGCGTGTGGAATGAATGGCCTTAGACCTCTCTGGAGCTATGCCTGGATCAGGGGAGTCCCCAGACTGCCTTCACTACTCACTACTGAGATTTTGCTGAGTTGCTGGCTGGGAAAGGAGATTGTGTCATAAGAGGAAGAAGTCTGTGGCTAGACTGGTGTTTCTGATTCTGGCCGGAGGAGAGGGCCACAGCACTAGGACTCTGTCCTTTAGGTGCTGGATGGCAGATGGATCCTGGGTTGATGTCCCCAGCTTTGTCCATCATCAGAAGGCACATCTGGGAAGCATCCTCAGGGGCCTGGATAACTGTTCTAGACCTCCTCCTTTGCAATGGGCTGACCTTATCAAGATGGATGGCTTGGGATAGGAAGGACAGTGTTTATGGCTGAATCATTGCCTTTGTGGGGAGGAAATGGGATTTAAAAAAAAGATTTATTTTATGAATGTGAGTACACTGTTGCTGTCTTCAGACACACCAGAAGGGGGCGTCGGATCCCATTACAAATGGTTGTGAGCCACCATGTGGTGGCTGGGAATTGAACTCAGGATCTCTGGAAGAGCAGTCAGTGCTCTTAACCGCTGAGCCATCTCTGCAGCCTGGGAATTGTTTTTGTAACTCCAGAGAATGAGAATGTGAATGAATGAACATGCCACAGTTCCTCTATGGAGGTCAGAGAACAACCTGCCCATTCTTTCTCTCCACGGCATGGGTCCCAGGGATCGGACTCAAGTCATCAATCTTGATTGCAAGCACTTTTACTCATTCAGCCATCTTACCAGCCCCAAAGTGGAGGTTGTTAGGGACCGTCTCCCAAGCCTCATTTATAGTAAGCACAGGCCATACCGTGCCCAGCCTGGTAATGCTTACTAATATCAGCATACCTCTTCATAAGAACTTATACCTTGGAAAGGCTTAGAGGGGGGCTAAAGTGACTGACCCAAGGTCATGCAGGTAGGAGACAGATTAGCACTTGGCCCCGATTCTAAGGGGAGAGCATAGACCCTCCCAACTCAAGGGTGTGTGTGTGTGTGTATGTGTGTTTAGTTTGTCTTTTGAGACAGGATTATACTGTATAGCCCAGGACTAGCTATGTGGTCCAAGCTGACCTTGAGCTTACAACAATCCTCCTGCCTCAGCCTCCCAAGTACTAAGACTACAGGCATGAGTCTTTTTTTTTTTTTTTTTTTGGTTTTTCGAGACAGGGTTTCTCTGTGTAGCCCGGGCTGTCCTGGAACTCACTCTGTAGACCAAGCTGGCCTCGAACTCAGAAATCCGCCTGCCTCTGCCTCCCAAGTGCTGGGATTAAAGGCGTGCGCCACCACCGCCCGGCGGCATGAGTCTTCTTAGGTCTGCTCTTGGTGTGGGCTTAAGTGTGGCTCCTTTTAGATTTTTTTTTTTTTTTTTTGGTTTTTTCAAGACAGGGTTTCTCTGTATAGCCTGGGCTGTCCTGGAACTCACTCTGTAGACCAGGCTGGCCTCGAACTCAGAAATCCACCTGCCTCTGCCTACCAAGAGCTGGGATTAAAGGCGTGCGCCACCACCGCCCGAGTAGATTCCAAGTCTAGCAGATGTAGGTGGAAATGTCTATGGAGGTCCTAAGGGAGGGGCTAGTGCTCAAAGACAGGTCACTTTTCCTCAGGCTCTTTTACTTCTGTCTTGTTGCAAGAGATGCCCCTCTCCCTCATACAAACCCCCGCTCAGACTCCGCCCATCTCCTGGCTCTGCTCTCAGGGGACTGGGTCTCCACTTCATGCTTTCTATAATTAAAGATGATCTATACCAAAAAAAAAAAAAAAAAAAATTCATTTCATGGGTTGGGGAGATGGCTCAGCGATTAAGGGCACTAACTGCTCTTCCAGAGGTCCTGAGTTCAATTCCCACCAACCACTTGGTGGCTCACAACCATCTGTAATAGAATCTGATGCCCTCTTCTGGTGTGTCTGAAAATAGTTACAGTGTACTCTTATATATATAATAAGTAAATCTTAAAAAAAAAAAAAAAATTCATTTCCTAGTCCAGCATGGTAGTTCAGTGGATAAAACTGTATGCTGTTAAGCTGCATGACCTAAGGCAATCCCCTCGACCCACGTCATGAAAGAAGAGAACTGATTCCCAAAAGTTATCTTCTGACTTGCACACAAGTGCACGCACAGACATAAAACAAATACATGTCATTTTAAAGGTTGTTTTTCTGCCGAGTATGGTGGTACACTCCTTTAATCTCAGAATTCAGGCAAAGGCAGAAGGGTCACTGTGAGTTCAAGGACATCCAGGACTTCATAGAGAGACCCTGTCTTTAAAAAAAAAAAGCCGGGCGGTGGTGGTGCACTCCTTTAATCTCAGCACTTGGGAGGCAGAGGCAGGCGGATTTCTGAGTTCGAGGCCAGCTTAGTCTACAGAGTGAGTTCCAGGACAGCCCAGGCTACACAGAGAAACCCTGTCTCGAAAAACCAAAAAAAAAAAAAAAAAAGAAATTAAAACATTTTCCTAAGGACTGATGTGACAGGAGTAGCCACATGGGAAAAAAAGTTAACCTAAGTTTTGAAAGGCTTTGAAAGCCCGGCGGTTTGATGTCTGGGTTGCAGGGAAGCATGCTGGGCTAAAACGCATTGAAAAATCCGGAGGTCTTGGTAGCAGCTCCGCTGGGGACTGTGTGTTGTTTAGACAGCCTGGGAATCCTGGTGGGTTTAGGTCCAGACTGTTGGGGCTTGCTTGCTCATGGACCATTCTGGCTCCGTGCTTTGATTTCCCTGGACTTTCTGATCACAAGACTGTCAGAAGATGAGACGATCTAAGACATATCTGTGACACACCTGTCCCCTGGGGCCTCTCCAGGTGCCGGGAGTTTAGTACCCCTCTCTTCTGTGTCCTTTATTCTCCTTGCAGTGCTGGGCGTCGTTAGACAAGTGCTCTATTGCTGAGCCATATCCCCAGCGTCTCAAACTCTTTTATGTTTGGGTCTAGCCTATAAAAGTGTAACACGTTGGATGTGCATCCGACATGTGTCTGTGTCTGCCGCCCCCACTGTGACCTCAGTGTAGAAGTCTGCACAGAGCAGCCAGCCCTGCATCTTAGCCATGTGCTGTTCCTGCTATGCACTTGATGAGGGCCTGGTACTTCTATCCTGGCCTTGTGATCTTGGGAAAGTTGCTTCACCTTTTTGTGCCCCATAGTCACTGTTTCAGGATACACATAATATCTGCCTTTGTCTTACCTAGGTTGACAAGAGTTCCCCGAGATTAGAGGCCCCGAAGGGGCAGGCATCCTCCCAGCTACCCCAGGAATGTGGTCGTGAGGCAGAGCCCACAGCTTTTCGGAAGAAAAGTAGTCTTGGGCCATGGCCCAGGTCAGCATCAACAGTGACTACAGCGAGTGGGCCTCCAGCACCGATGCTGGGGAGCGGGCCCGTTTGCTACAAAGTCCCTGTGTGGACGTGGTCCCCAAGAGTGAGGGGGAGGCGTCTCCTGGAGATCCAGACAGTGGCACCACTTCGACGCTTGGAGCTGTCTTCATCGTGGTCAATGCCTGCCTCGGTGCGGGTCTGCTCAACTTCCCAGCAGCCTTCAGCACTGCTGGGGGCGTGGCATCTGGCATCGCCCTGCAGATGGTGAGTTTGCTGGCAGCGGAGGTAGGTGGTACGCGCAGGCCCTCTTTGATCTGCAGGGGAAGCTTTGAATCGGAGATGAGCCATAGAGGACATATGCTCTCATTCTTCTCTCCCTTATAAGTGATAGACATTATCAATCTATTCCAGAACTTTTCTGTGTAGCCAAGGATGATCTTTAACTTTAGATCTGCCTGCTTCCACAACCCGGGGGCTGGGATAACAGGTAGGTGCCACCACACTTGGTTTTACACAGTACTGAGAGTCAAACCCAGCTAGACATGCACTCTACTGACTGAGCCACATCCCCAGCCCCTGCATATTTAAGTTTTTAGGTGTTATATTGATTTTTTGTGGTGATGTTTTAAATAACCACGTTTTAGAATTATTAAAATGTTTACTAATGAAATAAAAAGGCTGTTTGTATTGGCTTCAAAATGCAATAAAAGGATAATAAAATGAGGGGGGAAAATCTCAGAACTCAAGAGATGGAAGCAGAAGGACCTTCATGAGTTCAAAGCCAGCATGTACCATGTACCACATATTATCTAGCCTGGGCTACTAAATGAGACTTTATCTCAATAGAAAACAACAAAACAAACAACAGCAAAACGGAAAAAGGAAAGAGCACACACCTTTAATCTCAGCACTTGGAAGGCAGAGAATTCAATTCCAGCAACCACAGGATGGCTCACAACCATCTGTAATGCCCTGTCTTCGTTATGAAGACAAGCTACAGTGTGCTCATACATAAAGTAAATAAATCTTTAAAAAATGCAAACAAATAGGTGAACCCAAATAGCTTCAAACTCAGTTTCAAAAACAATTGTATGCTTTTCTTGCATTCTTCCTCTTTTTCTTTCTTTTCTTTTTTTTTTTTTTTTCGAGACAGGGTTTCTCTGTGTAGCCCTGGCTGTCCTGGAACTCACTTTGTAGACCAGGCTGGCCTCGAACTCAGAAATCCGCCTGGCCTGCTGGGATTAAAGGCGTGCGCCACCACCGCCCGGCTAAAATTTTTAATGAAACTCATTTTTGTTTTTGTTTTTATTTTATGTGTGAGTGTTTTGCTTGCAAGCGTAAACGTACACCACATACATGCAGTACCAGTGGAAGCCAGAAGAGGGTGTCAGATCCCTTCACAACTGGAGTTAGAGATGTTGAGCCCCACCCCCTACCCGTGTAGATGCTGGGAATTGACTCCAGGTCCTGCGAAAGATCAGCCTGTGCTCTTAACCATTGAGCCATTTCTCTAGCACCTGAAATTCATTTTTAAAGAAAATTTTAACTTGGCAACATCTGGTAATCTGTTAAAATTGTCCTGGGAGATAAGACCCAATTTCGAACCTTCTTTGGACATTGGTGTAAGAAATGCCATCGAGGAGTCGCCATGCCTTTCCCACACTCTCTCCTCTGCTCTGCTTCCAGGGCATGCTGGTTTTCATCATCAGCGGGCTGGTCATTCTGGCCTACTGCTCTCAAGCCAGCAATGAGAGGACCTACCAGGAGGTGGTGTGGGCCGTGTGCGGCAAGCTGACTGGTGTGCTGTGTGAGGTAGCCATTGCAGTCTATACCTTCGGAACCTGCATCGCCTTCCTCATCATTATTGGGGACCAGCAGGACAAGAGTGAGCTGCTCCCTGACCCCCAGTGCCCACCTCCTCTTTTTTCCTTTGGCCTGAGGGTCCGGGGGTAGAGAGGAAGAGACGTACAAACTAGATCTGCCCTCTCTGCAAGTACTGCTTCTTAGAGAGAGGTTAGGACCTGTTGACGAGGGAGGGCCACACCCTGATTGGCTTGGCTTGACGTTCCCTTCTTCCCTGTGCAGTTATAGCTGTGATGTCGAAGGAGCCTGATGGGACCAGCAGCAGCCCCTGGTACACAGACCGCAAGTTCACCATCAGTCTCACTGCCTTCCTCTTCATCCTGCCCCTGTCCATCCCCAAGGAGATCGGCTTCCAGAAATATGCCAGGTTCGGAGGTCCCAATCCAGCCTGGGCCAGACAGAGGCTCTGATCAAAGGCAACTGGAGAGCCATTTCTGGTGGGGAACCCCTCTCCTCCATGGCATCTTGCTTGGGGAGCCAGAGTAGGCAAGCCAGGGCAGACTAGAGCTGTCAGGAACCTAGGCCCAGTACTTTCCATTTCAATCAAGAAGGATAATGGCCCTTTTGCACTGTTGAAAGGTTGTGACTAAATGTCCTTTTCAAAGAAGGCATTGGGATGGCTGGCAGTGTCACAGCAGATGCTGGCCTGGGCATTGGTTTTCCTGGAAGCTGAGAGCTGGTGATCTTGATATTGTGAGCTTGGTGAGGTCTTCCCTGGAGCTCAGAGAAAGGCAGAAACTGGCTTTAGCCCCATATCTGAAAATCTCTGGGTTTGATGGTTCACCCTTGACTGTCTGCAGGGTTTCCTTAATGCTAGTACCCCAGTATCTGCACTTCCCCCTTTGCACTAGAATCTCTGAGTTCTCAGAGGCCAGGCCCACAGGATGGCCAGCTGTGAGCCCTTGCCACACCTGGCTGCTCAGGCTGAGCGGGTAGCTGTGCTTTGGAGCCCAGTTCCTGGATGTGGTTTCTTGAGTCAGCACGTGTGCCCGCGACTGAAATGCTGACAAGCTCCCCGCTTCTCGTGGTAGATCTCTCTGAAGCTTATTTCTCCTGAATCATTATTTGGTGTGGTAGAGCAAGGGTGGGCACTTCTGGAGATGGAGTTGGACAAGGCGGGGCTGGCGCTGGGGACTAGGAATTCAGTGTCTACTTCTTGGCAGCTTCCTGAGTGTTGTGGGCACCTGGTATGTCACCGCCATTATAATCATCAAATACATCTGGCCAGATAAAGAGATGCGCCCTGGGGACATCTTGACCAGGTAGGTGAGGGTCCCTGGGGTAGAAGCTGCTAAAAGTCTGGCATTAAATATCACACGTGTGCCCTTTAAGGCTCATTAGCTCGACAGTCGTAGGGAGGAGATGAGAGGGCCCCTTCTGGTTTGGAGGGGAAGGGGTATTGTTTGTTTTTACATGGATGGAAGAATGACAGTCTAGGGGAGGAGGAGGCTCTACCACCAACATCCAGCAGATGCCATGGTGCTGTGTCGAGTCCCACCTTGGGGAGGCTACCAGGGAAAATGTGCATGTTTTCTCAATTACTCTTTCTGGATTTATCAGACTGGGTATCATGTAGCCTGGGCTAGGCTTAAACTCACTATGTAGCCTGGCCTCGACCTCCTCCTGATCCTCCTCCTGCCTCTGCCTCCCAAGTGTAAACACATACCACCATGCCTAGCTTTGTCTATCTGTCTGTCTGTCTGTCTGTCTATCTACCTACCTATATACCTATTTACCTACCTACCTATTTATTTTAAAGAATCAACTGAGAAAAGCAAAGTCTCATTCAGGAGCCAAGCACTCTGGACTCTGGTCCTAGGAGGGCCTCTCAGAGCCTGTCTCCTAAGTTTTAAGATAGACTCGTCCATGTGCATTCAGTGTGTAGAGTGCTGGTTGTTGGGGGGTCGGGGGTGAGCGAAGACTGAGGGTGGTGGGGACGGTTGGTGGCTCTGTGGGATTCATGGGTTCACACTGTGTTTGCCCACAGACCAGCGTCCTGGATGGCTGTGTTCAACGCCATGCCCACCATCTGCTTTGGATTTCAGGTGCCAGCACCAGGGTCCCTGCTGTCTCATTAGCTCAGACACGTACACATACTCCCAACACTGGGAAGGGACCCAGATTATAGATAGAATGGTAGGGACCATATCCTGGGGAAATGGATGAACCAAGGACCCCTGGCTTGCCCCTTATCCCTGGGACCTTTGCCCCCAAGCTTCCTCCCCTTGAGACCTGGGGATGAGGCCACTTCCCCCTGTGACCATACCCTTCACCTGGACAGTGCCATGTGAGCAGTGTCCCCGTCTTCAACAGCATGCGGCAGCCCGAAGTAAAGACCTGGGGCGGAGTGGTGACAGCCGCCATGGTCATAGCTCTGGCTGTCTACATGGGCACAGGTGAGTGCTCCCCTCCAGACGTCAGGCTTGGATGCTCCTACTCCCTCTTGAGTCTCCAAGGTTTCTGGTCCAGCTTTCCTGGGGAAGTTCTGCACCCTTAACTCTATAGGGTCTTCTATAGGCATTGACTTGAATTGAGCTGCCCACGGCGGCTGCCCCTCATCAGGGTGAGCGTGTTGCATCTGCTCAGCGGTCCTAAACTGATGCAGAGTGATTATCAGAAGGTGTTCCCATTGTGGGGTTGCTACTGGGACACGTGGAGCTGGCCTCAGCCCTGGTGGGATGACAGTCTTGGAGAAACAGTTATGTATAAATAATAATGAAAAAAGGAATTCCAGGCTGGGGCAGATGTCATGACATGGAAACCGGGAAGTAGGGAACAGGACTGACTAGGGGTAGCATTCCCAGAAGGCTCCGCTCTGCGTGTGTGGTACCTGGAGAGGCCCGTGAAGGAAAAGACAGACCATAAAGAGCTGGGCGGGAGGAGTGTTCCAGAGAGAAACTCTGAATGCAGAGCTTCTGGGCAGAGTGGTAGGGAGGTCTGTGTAGCTGGTGTGTAAGAAGGGGCGGGGGGCTATGAGGCTGGGCAGCCGAGGGAAGAGGTGGATGCTGCCAGGAGCCTGGGGGATGCACTCCGTAGGTGGGAAATGACCAGGCAAAGGAATCTCTGGCTGTTGCATGGGTTTAGACAAGAGGTCAGAGAGGAACTGAGAGTTACCACCCTCCTGGGGTAGGGGACGAGGGCAGAAGCTACCCCGGGCTAGTGCTACTTCAGCCTCTGAAGCAACAGCCAGAAGCACAAGAGGCAAAGCCCCTTCTGTCATGGGTCTGGGTCCCATGTTCTGGCTGGGGTGATGGGCAATTTAGAGAGAGGCGAATGGGGACTAGAACAGGGTGGTAGGCAAGTGTCGGGATGTGAGAGTGACTGTGCATGGGCAAATCCACATTCTCTGAGGAGAGGACATCTGAACTGTGACCTGAGCGACAAGGCAGCAGCAGGGCTGTTTGAGCGAATGGAATGGTTCGTATAGAAGTTAGGAGGCACGTGCAGAACAGAGTTGGGGCCAGTGGGCATCTGAGAAGGCAGACTTCCTTCCTGAGGCCCAGGCCTCAGCTCCCAAGCTGCTACAGAATTCTTTCTGAATGATGTTGCTCCTAGCAGGAGTAGACTGCAGTCCACCCCTTACCCTCCCACGATTGCCCTCACCCCGCCTCTGGTCCTTACCCACAGGCATCTGTGGCTTCCTGACTTTTGGAGCTGCTGTGGATCCCGACGTGCTCCGGTCCTACCCCTCAGAGGACGTGGCTGTGGCCGTGGCCCGAGCCTTCATCATCCTGAGTGTGCTTACCTCCTATCCCATCTTGCACTTCTGTGGCGGTGAGCCTCTTCCTCACCCTGTCCAGAGCCCCGGGGAGCCAGCACCATACATGGCCTTATATGGAACCTACTTTGTGGCAAGGAAAACTAAAGCCCACAGAAAAGAATGTATCCAGGATGCCCTCCCCCATACTCATGCCAGATCTATTGGCTCCAGAACGTTCTGTAAGCCCTGTAAGGACCTCAAGTCCAGATCCTTTTCTGGGCTTTTATATGAACCCGGCCAGCCTTTTGAATACTCCAAACTATTCCTTTTTATAAGGGAATAATGGCATCCTTATTCACATGAAGAGGCCAAGCCTTTTGTAAACTTCCCTGCAGCCCATAGCAACTAAGGACAGTGCTGGTCACAGATGAGGACCCAGGCTCGGGGATCCAACTCTGCCCATTCAGGATCTCGTCCCCATGCATTACCCAAAGCACCCTGAGCCCCTCCTCATGTGAGCAGGGCCGTGGTGGAAGGCCTGTGGCTGCGCTACAAGGGGATGCCGGTGGAGGAGGACGTGGGCCGCGAGCGCCGGCGCCGGGTCCTGCAGACGCTGGTGTGGTTCCTCCTCACCCTGCTACTGGCGCTCTTTATCCCTGACATTGGCAAGGTCATCTCGGTCATCGGAGGCCTGGCAGCCTGCTTCATCTTCATCTTCCCAGGTACACGCCCCTGGCGCCCTCCCACCTCCAGCACACAGCAGGACCTCCCTAGCCTCAGCCAGGGTCCCCGTTGCTCACTGACATGGTTCAGCTACGCGCTGCCGTCTCAGTGTTGACTCCTAGAGGCACGATGTGATCTCTGTTTTACTAATGAGACCTGAGGCCAGAGCAGCGGTCCTCAAGTCAGGAGATGAACGACCCTTTCAAAGGGGTTGCCTGCCTATCAGATATTCTGCATCAGATCAGATATTTACATTGTGACTCATAACAGTAGCAAAATTACAGTTATGAAGGAACAACGAAAATGATTTTAGAATTGGCAGTCACCACAATACAAGGAACTGTATTAAAGGGTCGCAGCGTTAGGAGGGTTGAGAAGCACTGAGCTGGAGAGTTCGGACCAGCGACTAAGAAGCTCAACCATCGACAACCCATTTGAAGCCCTGTAGGTCCAGGTCCGGGGTTCTCTATTTGAATCCTTCATTCAAGTGTGTGTACTCTTGACTCTCAGGATCTGACTAGCTTATTCCAGTCCAGAGAGAAGGGAGCCAGGTGGTGGCACCTTGAGGCTGGAGTCATGAGACCCAGGCTGACATAGGTCAGCTGCAGATCCCCAGAAACCCCCATGGCTGTGAGTTCTGCTGGATCCAGTTTGTCTCTGTCCAGGAGCCTCCACAAAGCTCATCCCACTGGACATGGAGCAGAGGAGCCATGCCTGCTCTGGAGTAGGCAAGATGGTGTGAGCCACTACTGAGTCCCTATTCAGTGCGTCCCTTTAGTTCTGAGTCCTGAATATAGCCCAAGGGGTAATTGTTAGCTGCTGGCCTGTCATGGGAGAGCAGAGGGCAGGTGTCCAGCTGGGCGTGGATTGAGGCAGAGGACCTGGATTTCAGACTCACTAGTAAAGCAGGCCTTTCTCCATCCACCACTGCTTCTTGGCTGGGGAAGCTGGGCTGTGGGAGGGAATCCCTGCCTCCTCCAAACTCAGGATTACATCTTTCTTTCTAGGGCTCTGCCTCATTCAAGCCAAACTATCAGAAATGGAAGAGGTCAAACCTGCCAGGTAAAAAGCAAGGCCAGCCCAGCAGCCTTTCAGGGAGGTGATGAGAGCCCTAAAAATAGAGACCTGAACACTTGAAATTTCTGGCGTTTCTGGAACTGGCACACACTGTTGTTGCCTCCACACTCAGGGGCTAAGGGGAGGTTGCTAGGGGTTTGGAGTCCCTGATGCTGTGCCGGTGACTTTTTACAAGAAACAGCTTAAAAGGAGAAACGCTTTCAACTTGGGGTCTGAGGGCACAGCTGGTCCCAGTGGCAGGAGAGTGAGGAGTCTGGACATGTGTCCTAGGTTAGGAAGCAAAGTAGTGACAGTGACTCTCAGTCTACCTCCTCCATCATTTCTTTTTAGTCAGTCTGGGACTTCAGCCCATCGAATTGTCCTGGCCCTGTTTAGGGTGGGGCTCCCCTCCTCTATTTAACCTCTCTGGAAATGCTCTTGCAGATACACCCTAGGCAATTCCAAATCCAGTCAAATTGACAATGGCAGTGAGCCATCACATTACATTGTGAGAACCAAGCCAGCCAGAGCTACATAGCAAGACACATACACACACACACAAAACACACACCTTAAAAAAGACAAAGGGAAGCCGGGCGGTGGTGGCGCACGCCTTCAATCCCAGCACTTGGGAAGCAGAGGCAGGCGGATTTCTGAGTTCGAGGCCAGCCTGGTCTACAGAGTGAGTTCCAGGACAGCCAAGGCTACACAGAGAAACCCTGTCTCGAAAAAAAAAACCAAAAAAAAAAAAAAAAAAAAAAAAAAAAAGACAAAGGGAACTAGAGGGACAGCTCAATGCTTACAGATGTTTGCTGTTCAATCCTAGAAACCCAGGTTCAGATCCCAGCACTCATGTAACAAACCAGGCATCTTGCAAACGCCTGTAACTCCAGCTCCAAGAGAGCTTGTATATTCTTCTGGCCTTCACACATGCACCTACGCAGTGCACATAACACTCACACAGACATACACACACACAAATAAAAAGGTTTTGGTACTTGGAGGTACAACTTAGTAGCAAACCCCGTGCTTGTCATGTATGAAGGGGTTTGATACCCTAGTATTGCTCCTCCAAAGTTTAGGGCTTTAATGTACATTTTTGCTATGGGTAACCTGAATTACTTATATAGTAAAAGTTATACAGTGAAAGGTTTTAGAAGAAGTGGGAGTATCGTTCCCCTAATTAGGCATATCCCTAATCTCAGTACTTGAAAGGCTGAGACCAGAGTATTTGTATAGTACAAAGCCAGCCTGGGCTACATGAGTTCAAGCTAGCCTAGGCTATATAGTGAAACTGTTTCTAAACCAGAAAAGGCAGGGTGAGTCTCTTCTCTCACAGCCCACTCTCCACTTACCCTTCTCCTAAGGCAGCTCTTTTTTCCCTATGGGTTATAACTGAGCTGTTTTTTGTGCATGTGTGTGTCTTGACTACACAGAGCTATGCAGTGTACATGGAAATAGGGGTTTGCGTGTGACTTTGCTGTTTGAGGTAGGAAGGTTGCCAGGAGTTTAAGTTCTCAGCCTGGACTTGAGAGTGAGACCTTCGCTTAGACACTTAATACCACTATAAGTCATCTGACAAGGGAAAACACATGCTTCTATATATGTATGTTTCCCTGGGTAATAGTTGGGGGTGGGGGTGGGAAAGGAGGATTTCACACTTTAAGAAAACTTATTCCGCCGGGCGGTGGTGGCGCACGCCTTTAATCCCAGCACTTGGGAGGCAGAGGCAGGCGGATTTCTGAGTTCGAGGCCAGCCTGGTCTACCGAGCGAGTTCCAGGACAGCCCGGACTACACAGAGAAACCCTGTCTCGAAAAAAAAAAAAAAAAAAAGAAAACTTATTCCAGGACTGGGACTGTAGTTCAATGGGCCAGTGCTTGCCTACAATATACAAGGCCCTGGGTTCAATCACAATCATGACAGAAAGAGGGGAGAGAGATGGGGAAGAGGAGAGAGAGAAAAGGGAGGGAGGGAAGAAAGAAAGGAAGGGAAAGAAAATACATTTATTCCATGACAATACTTGTATTTTAGTACTTGGGAGATTGAGACAGGAAGGTAATGAGTTCCAGGCCAGCTAAGATTATACAGTGACACCTTACCTAAAAACACAAAATGCAGAAAGTATTCATTATAAAATCTAAAAGCAGACATATCCCGAGAAAATAAAAGTTACCCTTCATCTCAATGCCAGTGATAATTTTCTGGCAGTTTTATTACACTTAGTTGCAGATGTCTGCCTTCTGTTACTTTTCTTTTTATTATTTTACATTCATTCCCTCTTCCTCCCTCCTCCCCCCATCCCCTGAAAGGGCACTGCGTAGCCTTAACTACCAAGCCATCTCTCCAGTCCCTGCCCTCTGTTTCTTTTTGAGTGAAATATCTCATTTTCTGTCACCTGCTTTTTCCTGAGCATCTTCCCATTGAGAGACTTGCATTCTCCTGTAGTGGTCCCTCTTCAACATTAGCCCCTCTAGGTCTCCGTCTCCTTAACAGTGAAATAGGGTCATGTACCTTGGTGTGGGAAAGTCCTTCTGAAGCCTGAAGCGCCATGCCTACAGAAGTGAGGTGACGGATTATATTGACTGTTATAGATATGAGTCTGAAGAAATATGAAAAGAAAAAAAATGACTGAAACATACTCTTGTCCTCTGCCTTACAGCTGGTGGGCACTGGTCAGTTATGGAGTCCTTCTGGTCACCCTGGGAGCCTTCATCTTTGGCCAGACCACAGCCAATGCCATCTTTGTGGACCTCTTGGCCTGAACACTGCTTCCCCAAAAACACGTGACCAGAGGCATCTCTCAGAGCTGTGGAGCTGCCCAAGTCCCACGCTCTGTTCCAGCTAGTGAGATGACATGTGGACACCTCTTCCATGGACAGTCATGAGACAATCAGCCGCACATCTGTGGACAGCTCCCACCCAGCTGCCTTGCTTCCCGATGGAGGTCCCATATCACAGGAGCTTCCCCTTTGTCCGGCTCTCAACTTCAAGCCTTTGAGATTTCAGAATGGAGAGGGTCAGTGGGTCTCAGAAGAGAGAGTCTATTCTGACTTCCCTCTGGAAAAAGAACAAAAATACATATGCATAGGACTGGAGTCCTCCATGGAGCATGACAGGACTGTGCTCAGTACCTCGGGGTTTAGTGCCTGCCCATGTCTCTCAGAAGCCAGTGACAGCTTCTCCTGGGACCTGGAAACTTCCAAAGGAGATGCTGACATCATATAAATGTCCATTCCTCTCTTGGTCCCCTATGAGTCTCTGGTAGCTTCCCAGGTCCCTACCCTGACTTTGTCCAAACCTAATGGTCCATGTTGTGTATGCTTCTGCTGTGTTCCCAGACATCACCAAGTCTAATGTTTACAAACGGTGCCAGCTTGGCTCTGGAGCTAGGGGCTGCCATGCCACGGTGCTGTGAGCACTCCTCCGTTAACTTTTTGCATGGGCAGAGAGTCTGTTGTCTTTTTGAGATTCTAGATAGGCCTGTCTTTTCAGAGGTTGGGGTAGGACCTTTTAGGTTATCCTTCCAGGCTGGGCTGCCCAAGGTCCAGGTGACATTCCAGCTCCGTTGCTTCACTCCTCTTCACACACTTCAAGCCTGTCCTCTCTCTTCCCCCGCTAAACCTAGCCCCAGAACCCAGAAGGAAGTTAGACTGAGGACCCTGGATATTTTCCTTATTGTCTCTGTCTTCCCCATTCCCACACTCCCATCCCTCTCCCCCAACCCTACCTCTTCTCTTTCTTCATGCGTGGGTGTTTGTTATTTGGTGGGGGAGGGTATGTCACCAGACCCTGTCACACCACTTTGCCTGGCGCCACAGATTTGTCAAGCCTGGCCTCTGTGCCTAGGAATCCTGCTGAGTCATATCCACCCCAGGTGAGGTCAGCCTAGACACTTCTCTATCTTGACTGCCCTAGCCTCGAACCTACCCCTGCTCACTTTTCTAAGTCCCAGGTACAAAATTGGGCTTTCTAAATCTGTTATGTCTAAAACATCTATCCTAGGAGCGAAAGTGACTCTTACCAGCAGAACCCACCCCCCCCCCAACTCAGGTCAGTCCTGTCAAGGCAGGAGGCTCAGCATCCAAACTTGCTGGATTGTTCTTTTGCCATCTATCCCTGGTACTTCTAGTCCTGCTACACTGTTAACCCCACAAGCCTCCAAGTGCTGCCTTTCACAGTGGCCAATCATAAAGTTGGGCATAGCACAGAGACAGGCTAGCTGGGACAGTTGGCTAGAACCCAGCTTCAGCTTGACCTCAGGACCCCCTCCTCCCTGCCCTTTGCCCTCTGTATCCATTTTCTTGCTGGTTCTTTTCTACTCAAGCACACTTGGAGACATGAAGTGGTTAATAAAGGGACTTACACTGCTAAACTGTCTCCTTTATCTTGTGCTTGGGACAGAGTCTAGGCCATAAATGTATAGATGACACTTGACTATCCACAACCAGGAACGGCACCCGTGGGCTCTCTTGCCAAAGCAAGAGTCTTCAGGAGGCTCTGGACACCCCTTTTCTGCTCCCTCCCTTGAATCTTTATGCACTGACTGGAGAGGGTCTCTTTTGGGTGCTGCTTCTGCCCTAACTCGAGCTCTCCCTCTGTCCCCTGCATTTTTCTGTTCTCAGCCAGCCTTTCTTTTTTTTTTTTTTTTTTTTTTTTTTTTTTTTTGGTTTTTTCGAGACAGGGTTTCTCTGTGTAGCCCTGGCTGTCCTGGAACTCACTCTGTAGACCAGGCTAGCCTCGAACTCAGAAATCCGCCTGCCTCTGCCTCCCAAGTGCTGGGATTAAAGGCGTGCGCCACCACCGCCCAGCCCTCAGCCAGCCTTTCTGATGCTGATCCATGACCATATTCTTGGAGTGACCATCAAGCTCCTCAGCGTCCACTGGGTCTATAAGAAGCAGGACAGGCCCTTCTTGGCTGGATACAGAGTCAGGCACTGCATTCAACATGCCAAGAAAACAACAGGCAGACTAGCTTTGTCCCAGGGTAGCTGGGCAGACAGATGCTAAGCAGTCACACAAGTCTAATTGAAAGTTGTTGAAAGTCCCAAGAAGGGAAAATGGAGTCACTGTGTCACTGGATCAAAATGGCCAAGATCATCAACTTAAGAGAGAATTTATCTTGGCTCACAGTTTTAGAGGACTTGGTCCATGACCACTTGGCCTTGCTGCTTTGGATCTGGGATGGCATGTGTGGCTAAGAAGAAAATAAAAAGACAGGAAGATTGTGGTACCTGTGTAAGCCTAGCACTCAGGTGCCTGGGGCAGGGAGATTTCTGGTCTTGGTACATAGAGTGACTCTGCCTGACAAACAGAAAAAAATTCAGAGTTCTGATATGCCTCTCAAAGGACCTGTGACCAAACTTTCTTCCACTTCATGTCTTAAAGGTTCTATCTTTAGCACCACAGGATGGAGCAGAAAATTTTAACCAAAGGGTCTTTGAGGGTGGGGTCACATTCTGACTTTAAATTACAGCAGAAGCCATAGGATCTGCCTAAGGAGTTCAGGAGGGCTTCCTAGAGACAGGTGGGGAGAACTTTGCAAGCAGTGAGCACTGTAAGCATGGAGGTCCTGAAGTAAAAGAACTACAGCTTAAAGAACTAAGAAATGGCCCGGGCGGTGGTGGCGCACGCCTTTAATCCCAGCACTTGGGAGGCAGAGGCAGGTGGATTTCTCAGTTCGAGGCCAGCCTGGTCTACAGAGTGAGTTCCAGGACAGCCTGAGCTACACAGAGAAACCCTGTCTCGAAAAACCAAAAAAAAAAAAAAAAAGAACTAAGAAATGGGCTGGGAGAGATGGCTCAGAGGTTAAGAGCACTGGCTGTTCTTCCAGAGGTCCTGAGTTCGATCCCCAGGAACCACATGGTGCTTCATGACCTGGTAACCCTCTGTGGCCTGTAGGCACAGCACGCATGCAGACAGAACTCTGTATACATAAGAACTAAGAAGTGGTCATGGTCAGTGCGGGTGAGCCTTGCCTGGGTATGGGAGAGCAGCCAAGGTGAAGCTGGAACACCATGGATGTATATCTGTGGCTCTCCTTCGGATTCATCTAGACCCCATGCTTCATCTTCTCCCTGTGCTGCTCCAAAAACACTCAGATGAAGGAGGAAACTCAGACTCCAAAGAGGAAGCAGGGTGGAGCAGCTTTGGGCCTTCACTCCCTCTTGACTGGGAGGCCATGTTTTAAAGAATGAGTTTTCTCCCCGTGAACAGAGGGCAGAAAGGTAATGCTTGTGCCAGCACATCCAACTCACCCACCCATGCCTCCTCATACTAGAATTGGCTCCGCCTTAATCAGTGTCTTCCCATGAGACCAGAAGATCCTTGGCAGTGTCTTCCCAGGTGTCAGGCATCAGCCTGGTGCCTCACATTTTGCTAAAGCTTTATTGCATCAACTACATTTGTGTGCTCAGCTCTGAAGGAGTCAAGGCTCAGCAAGAGAAGTTAAATAGTTAGCTGGAGTTACACAGGGCACGCCGCCAGTGGAGCCAGACAGCATCCTTATCGTGTATAAGTCAACAAGGAACCAGAGTGCACTCTCAGCCAGCTCGATGACCTCTGACCCTACAGAGCAAGCCAGGAACTCATAGCCCCTATTCAGGCAGGCACATCAGATCTCAGAACCTCTCATCTTCTCCCAAGTCAATCCACAGTAAGGGGTCGGCTCCTGCTGGCTAGGGGCCTGGGCAAGGCCTTCCACTCCCCAGGTTTGTTTATCTAAACGGAACGGAGTCAACTGCCCTCATTTGCATAACTTGCTGGACAAAGGTCAGTCTCGGGACAATGCTTGAGGGCTGGAGATGTCCAGCATCCACAGAGCCTTTGTGAGGGTACTGATGGGAGTGGGAGGGACAGGAGACAGGACGGGGCTGGGACTGACAAGAAACGGGACAGGGATGGGACGGGGGATGGGACAGATGGAGACAAAAGACAAAAGGAAACGAAAAAGTAGGCCATGCTTCTGTTTTGTCACAGGAAGATGCGTGCTGAGTATCCACCTCCATGCCCTGTTGGACTTGTACTCAAACATGCAAACAAGTCATAAGTAAAAAACCACCTGGGCTCTCTAGGCTATTTCCGATTCAGCAGGTCTGAAGTGGAGGGGGGCGGGGCTAACATGCCCATGAGGCAATGCTCCTGCTCTTGATAACACTGCACCAACAGAGGGCCTGGCCGGTTGATCAGTCCTGGCCCTCAGACAGACCAGGCGTGGGTTAATTCCCAAAGATGTCTCTTTCCCTGCAAGAACGCGGGGATTGATTCACTTCTCTGAGCCTCCTTTTGCTGAGCTATGGTGAGGGTTGAGGAGCCTGTGACACATTATAGGTAAAGACATTTGAAATATGAAAGACTAATGTAGAATGCCTAGCAGATAGATGCCGTGTTTCTCCACATGGAAGTGGACAACTGCAGTTTCTCTTTCAACTGATAGAGGTCGCCTTTGCTTAATTTCTGCTTTATGGAGTTGGAGCCTTGGTGTTCTCAAGAAGACTCCAGGTCTCTGAGTCAGTAGAGTCCCTGGTGATTTATATGTTGTGTGGTATATCTGAATGACACCCTTATACCAGGCAGGGCCGCCTCGAAGCCACAGATCCAGTCTGATATGGAAATCAGACGAATAATACAATTCACAGAGACTATTTGTGGAGATGTAATGCAGTTTCTCAATTTCTTCTGAAGAGGACACTCACTGACTGAGACAAGTCTGTCCTGCCAGCCACTACCCCAGCCCCAGCCTCAAAGCAAAACTAACTTTGTCTGTCTCAAGCACCTCTGTGATCCGGTGGGAGCCAGGCTCCAGCTGAGAACCGGCTTTTGAACTTTTGAGGCAGTCTTATGCTGCAGCCCAGGCTGGCCCTGACATGGAGGTACTGCTGCGCCAGTCTCAGTCCCAGAGTGTTGGGATTGCAGTGGGACCACACCACGCCTGGCTGAGAGTACATTTTGTGTTACTTTCCTCATTGCCTTGTCTGGCTCTGCCCACACCCCCACTAAGTCAGGTTCACAAGAACCCCCATCTCAGGCCCTTCCTCTAGGGAGTCCACCCGGGCCCTAAGTTCCTTCATTCTTTTGTTTTTCCTTTTTAAAATTTTATCCTTCTTTCATGTATTACATCCCAACTGCAGTTCCCCTCTCTCCCCTCCCCCGAGTCTCTCCCTTCCCCTTTCCTCAAAATTCCTTTTTATTCCACACACAATCCAGGAAATCATGTAGCTCCTGAGGTTTGCAGGAGGTAGGAAGAGGTAAAGAGCCAAATCAGGATGAGTATGTGGAATTCTACCCCTGAACCATTAGGGCCTCTCTCTTGCTCTCTCTTGCTCTCTCTTTCTCTCTCACTCTCCCTCCTTTGTTGCTCTGAAAGGCAGGCCAGCTGGGTTTATAAACCCATTCAAGAGATAAGAGATTGGGAAGACAAATAACTCTAACCTTCTGAAACCATAAACTCTCAAATTAAATACTTCCTTTTATAAGCTGTCTTGGCCATGGTGTCTGTTTACAGAAGTAGAAAAATAACTAAGACACGCATAGAAAGAAGTGTTCATGGTGGCATAGGTGACCCATTCTGACACTGGTGGTTAGAATGACATTGTTGACAAAGACAAACAAGACATCCTCAGCTCGGAGATGAATTTATTTCCAGGTCAAAGGTAGAATTTGGGTTTGATCAGATGGCTCAGAAGCAGTTCTCAACCTGTGCGTCTTGAACACTTGAAAACATATTTCTTTTTTTTTTTTTTTTTTTTTTTTGTTTTGTTTTGTTTTTTTGGTTTTTCGAGACAGGGTTTCTCTGTGTAGCCCTGGCTGTCCTGGAACTCACTCTGTAGACCAGGCTGGCCTCGAACTCAGAAATCCGCCTGCCTCTGCCTCCCAAGTGCTGGGATTAAAGGCGTGCGCCACCACCGCCCGGCGAAAACATATTCTGATAGTCCAGGGAACTGAGCCACCCAGTAGCAAGACAGTTATGAAGTAGCAATGAAAATAAAGTTATGGTTGGGGGATTCCTCAGACCATGGGAAGTATGTGTTTTCTGATGGTCTTGACTCACAGGGTAAGAACTGCTGACTCAGTGGGTAAATTTACCATACAAACCTGGTGATCTGAGTTCAATCCCTGAAGCCTGTGCAAAGGCAGAGGAAGAAAATGACTCCACAAAGTTATCCTTGAATGTGCACATGTGCGCACACACACACACACACACACACACACACACACACACACGCAGATTTAAAAAGGTCAAATTTTGAGGTCAGGGTCAGAGACTAAGTCTCCTAGTAAGTGTTAAGAGCCTTTTCTTCTTTTTTTTTTTTTTTCTTTTTTTTTTTCTTTTTTTTTTTTGGTTTTTTTTTGAGACACGGTTTCTCTGTATAGCCCTGGCTGTCCTGGAACTCACTCTGTAGACCAGGCTGCCCTCCAACTCAGAAATCTGCCTGCCTCTGCCTCCCAAGTGCGGGGACTACAGGCGTGCGCCACCGCCGCCCAGCTAGAGAGGTGCTTCTTCCCCCCCCCCCCCCCATGAACTGTGGGACAATGACGGGATTCGAACCAGCGAGAGAGAGAGAGAGAGAGAGAGAGAGAGAGAGAGAGAGAGAGAGAGAGGTGACTCCAGAGCACGGAATCTAAAGCGCTGCCCCACCGCCAGACGGCTGAGAGGTGCTTCTTAAATAGAGTTTTTTGTATATATATACAGGAACTGCATTCTTTTTGGATCTGTAAGACTGTGAGAAGCTCTGGTAGAGGAAGACTGGACATAGACAAGTGGTCTCTTTTTTTTTTTTTCCCACTTTGAGATGGGGGTCTCGTGAAATCCCAATACATGTACACGTTGTATAAACAAGGCTTCCTCAGGCTAGCCACTGCTGTCTCCTCAGAAGTGGTACACAGGTGGTACCACTTCTTGTTTAGTTTGCTTTCCTTTTTTCTTTTGTTGGGATTTAGACCCAGGAAAAGTGCCTGAGGTGCATATTTAACATACCAAGGTCCACCTGGCTTCCAGGTCCTCCCAGAAAACCTCCATCCCTTCCTGCTATGGGAATGGATGGCAGACCCCACCCTCTGCCCTGAACTTTCCAGACGAGGGGAGGGGCTGGGCTTCCCCTCCCCCACAAGTTCATCCTTATAGAATCCAGGCATTTTGGTTCCCCCCTGCCCCACCTCCCTCTGCATTTTCTCTCCCCCAGTATGCTCTTCCCTCTTTCTCTTCCCCTCTTCTGTTTCCCTCCCCATGTCGACTTCTCCCAATCCACCTGCCTTTATATACTTTAATCTTCCTTGAATGATCTCATTTCTCCAGTGGAGAATAATTTATAACCTTTACCATTTCTTCTCATTCATGGTGAAAACATTCCTGAGAACCCGGTTCAGCCCAACCTTCTCAAAATGAAAGACAACTGAAGACCACTTACCAAGATCACCAGCAGTTAGTGGCAGCCAGGCCTCCAGATCTGCAGTTCAAATTTTGTTTTGCTTTGTTTTTGGTTTTTGGTTTTTGGTTTTTTCAAGACAGGGTTTCTCTGTGTAGCCTTGGCTGTCCTGGAACTCACTCTGTAGATCAGGCTGGCCTCGAACTCAGAAATCCACCTGCCTCTGCCTCCCAAGTGCTGGGATTAAAGGCGTGCACCACCACCGCCCGGCTGCAGTTCAAATTTTGATCTTCTTACAGCTTACTACTGACGTTTGAATGTCTGTTTTCTCATATGTCCCTGATGATCATTCCAGGGCATAGGGGAAAGAGGGAGCCCTGGGACACCCCCACCCCAAATAATAGAAGTTTGTCAGGGAACAAATGTTCAGAAAAAGCACAGAAGTTGTCTCTCCTTGGCAGTCCATCATAAAGTCCACCCCTCCTCCATTTCCCACTCTTTCCCAGCTTGAACTGCATGCTGGGAAAAAAGAGTCAAGGGGCAGAGGACCTGAGGGACGGTGGGTGGTAGGACTCATGGAAGTTTGGCTCTCAGCCTTCACAGCTAGAGTGGGGGTTCATCAAAAGGACTGCATTCACACAAATAACAAATTATCACTCAGCTCAGCCACTCAGCAGGGAAAAGGCACTTCACTCCGACTCCTGCCAGATTCCTCATGCCCTTAGAGCTCTCCCTGCTCAACTAGGGAAGGAAGGCAGGGGGTGGGGCTGGAGAGATGGCTCAGTGTTTATGAGGACTTGCTGTTGGTCGGTCATGCAGGGTTTGGTTCCTAGCACCTACTTGGTGGCTCACAACCATCTGTAACTCTAGTTCCAGGGACTGGTGCCCTCTACTGGCTTTCCTGGGCACCAGGCACACATGTACACTGACATACATGCAGGCAAAACAGTCACATACAGAGTAAAATGTAATATAGAGAGAGAGGCGAGGAGGGAGGGGACTGAGAACTAGCTCAGTGGTAGAGGACTTCCTTAGCTTCTGCTGTGGTGCCCTGGGTTCAGTTCCCAGCAACACACACACACACACACACACACAGAGAGAGAGAGAGAGAGAGAGAGAGAGAGAGAGAGAGAGAGAGAGAGAGAGAGAGAGAGAGCGAGCGCACAGGAGCCAGATTCCCCAAATCAAATCCGTATAGTGTCCTAGAATGGGCCCCAAGAATTGGGTCAGTGCCATCTCGAGCAGACAGGCGAGCCGTCTGAGGGAGTAGAATGGTGTTTTCATGAAGGGAAGCTTCAGGGAAACAGTCCCACAGCCCTGCTGCCTCGGGACTTTCACTAAAGGACCTCCAATCTTTGCAACAAACCTTCCTCCAATTTGACTGCTGGGACGGAAGTTCTCTGTGGCCAGCCCCAGCCCTCTGCGCCTTTGGCACTGCACTGACCCCCGTGACCCTGAGAGGGAGCCTCATCAGTGAGGCAAGATGGCGAGATTTCTGCTTCCTTCAGAAAACATAGAAACACCTCCTACCCCTCCCAAGACCCAGTGTTTAGATATTTCTCCTCGAGCTCCCCCACCCCTTGGTTAGCTGCCTTTTGAAGTCTATCTTTTAGAGATTAACTGCCCACTGAAGTCAGCTAGGACAACCTCCCTTCCTGAACATTCCCTAGTCCCAAGTTACAGGACAAGGTCACACCTGGAAGGGTGTCAGCCAGAGATGCTGACCAAAACAAAACCTAGACTCAAGCCCTGTTAATCAGCAAGGATACTTTTGATGTCTGTGTCTCCTTTTGAGCCACTGGGCTGCAACTCTTGCCAGCCTACATGAAGGAGATAAGTGTCACACATCCCACATCCCAGAAGCAGCTGCTTTGCAAGACACTAGACAGCTGAGGTGCCTATCAGACCTACAGACTTCCCTTGAAGAACTGTAAGAACGATACACTTAGGGGACAGGATAAGACAGTCACTGAAAGGCAAGAGCCTACGGTCTTCTGACACTCTAACATGTTACAGAAGCGCTTACCACATACATCTTCCTTGGCCTCTGCAGTCAGTGACTCCAACGGAACTTGTGTTGTCCCATAGTTCTGACACATTCTGTAGAAATCTTGGCATCCTCTCCCAGTTCTTCGATACAGGCCTTTTAAGTAGAGTTCTGTCTGTACTTCCATTTTGAAAAGAACAACTAAGAAACCAGTGGGGGAGGGATGGATAAACAAACATTGAAAACAAGCCAGCATTGCCTAGTTCTAAAGGAGGCTGAGGCAGAGGGGCCTCCTGTGTCCAAGTGTTTGAGGTCAACCTGGCCCAAGAGTGAGACCTCTGTGAAAAAAAAAAAAAAATGACAATTAAAACGCAAGGAAGAGTGATACATACCAGTAATCCCAGCACATCGCAGGCTGAGGCAAGAGGATCATGAGTTCTTTTTTTTTTTTTTTTTTTTTTTTTTTTTGGTTTTTCGAGACAGGGTTTCTCTGTGTAGTCCTGGCTATCCTGGAACTCACTCTGTAGACCAGGCTGGCCTCGAACTCAGAAATCCACCTGCCTCTGCCTCCCAAGTGCTGAGATTAAAGGCGTGCGCCACCACCGCCCGGAGGATCATGAGTTCAAAACCAGCCTGGTCTTTATAGCATGACCTTGTCTTAGAAAAAAAGAAAAGAAAAACCAAGTCAGGAGTGATGATACACAACCTTAATTCCAGCACTAAGGACTCAGAGGCAGGCAGACCTTTGTGAGTTTGAGGCCAGCCTGGTCTACATAGTGAGTTCGAGGACAGCCAGGGCAACATAGTAAGACATTGTCTCAAAACAAAACAACAACAACTAATAATAATAATGATGATAATAATAGTAATAATAGCCGGGCGGTGGTGGCCCACGCCTTTAATCCCAGCACTTGGGAGGCAGAGGCAGGCGGATTTCTGAGTTCGAGGCCAGCCTGGTCTACAGAGTAAGTTCCAGGACAGCCCGGGCTACACAGAGAAACCCTGTCTCGAAAAACCAAAAAAAAAAAAAAAAAAAAATAGTAATAATAATAATAAAGAGAGCTACAAACAAAATAACCAAGCAAAACACAACAGAATGATTCTGTAGAAATAAATCTAGCCGCCTGGCTTGAGAGCTGTGGATGTCTGGTAGCTGGTTCTCATTCATTCCTTTTAGATGTCACTACCAAGTTGGATGGACTCTGGCTCTCCAGATCACTGCAGCTCCAACTCCAACTCCAACCCAGAAGCTTTCACCAGGCCTATCTATGCCCTGTCTGGTTCCTGGGAGCCTCCTCCAGAGCTCAGACCAAGAAAGGAAATAGGACTGACCAGAAGAAGCACAGCCGAAGGCTGTGAGACAGACAAGCCTCAACCACACCCTGAACTTTGGCAGTCATGGGCTCCCAACATCTTACCCTCTTTCCTGCTTCTCAGTGCTAACAGAGGCCCAAAGATAAGCCACTCTGACCTTTTGGGCCAAGCCCCTGGGGCACCGATATTTAGCATGAGATAATCTTCTGGCTGTTCTGTTGATGGTTAATGTTAGGTTCTGGACTTCAAATAACCATAATCAAATGACTGGTCTGCTTAATTGAATACCCAACGATGGGAATTAATCTCCTAACCTGTCCTGAGACTGTAGGAAACAGTTTCTTCCTTTTCTACACTCACAACAGCTGCCATCGGATGTGTGGGAGTTTCATCATGCATACTGATTTCAAGCAATCCAATTCAGTTCTGACCTTAGGAGCTCTAAGATAGTAACATCCAACCCCAGAGAGTGAGGCTCCATCCAGTCAGACTGCACCCCCAACCTCCTTCCAGGGCCAAATGGAAGTCCCAAGTTGTTTATCTGCACTTCTGAATGGACCAGCTGTTAACTAGAGCTCCCTTAGTTAATTTGCTACAGTATTGTTAAGAGAACTGCAACATTTTACTTACATCCGCTGGTTACTTTATGTAAAACTTTTTAATTGACTCTCTGTGAGGTTCATATCATGCACCTCAGTACTGTTCATATCTCTGTCCCCTCATCCTTGTAACCTCCTCCTGGAAATAAAACACACAAAAACAAAACAAAGCATAGAAAATATCTCATCGTGGAAGCTGGAGTATGTCACAGTGTGTCCCACAGTACATCCCTCTGTCCACACATCTTCACTTGCAAATGCTCATTGGAAAGCGTCATTGGTCTAGTTCAAGATCTCTGGCTTCTGTGACACCATCAATCTTGGATCCTCATCGGGACTTCTCCAGGTTATCTTGTTGGTGCCCTGTGTCACAGAGATCCTGCAGCTTTGGAACAGCAGAACTGGTCCTTTCGTGTCCAAGCCATTTGCAGATTACATAGATTCTTGGGTGGGCCAATTCAGAGCCCTGGATCTGGGCTGGAGTAATAGCTGAGGCTGGCTTTCCCTTATCTACACCACCAAGGCAAGCTCTCTAGCACCTGCTCAGGCGAGGTCATCCAGTACAGCCATCAGCAGGAGGCTGGGTTTGCTCTCATGCCCTCCGGGCTCATCCAAACCCACTCCCCCAGAGCCAGTTCAACTGTGCTGCCCAGTCAAAGTGTGAGGCTCACTCTCCTAAGTGCTGCAGCCTGTGAGGGGCTGGCTTGACTGTGCCTTCATCATCAGGGCCAGCTCCACTGTGTAGCCCAGGCAGATGTAGGACCGACTCTCCCAAGTGCTACTGTCTTAGAGGGGCAGGGCTAGCTCTTCTGCTCTCCAGATCTCACCCCCACCCCCGCACTCCACCCCAACTTCCGGGGCTGCCAGCTCTCCCAGCTAGTGCAGGTGTCGAGGGAGGAGAGGGAGGTGGGTGGGCAGCTCTCACCCTCTGGGGCTGGCTCACCACCAAGGCCAGCTCTACTGTGCTGCTCAGACCAGATGCAAAGGCCACACTCTCCAGAGCTTCAGCCAGCCGGGGGTAGGGTCAGCTCATCATGACCCTGGGTTCAGCTCTCTGGACTGTCTCAGATGACAAGAGGTGAAGGGGATGCCCTCCTGCCCAGTACACACCCTGGCAGAGGAGTGTTGGCACACATGAACATTTTGCATTTTAAATAAATCTGAAGAACATTAAACCAGAGCAGAGACCACCTAAGCACTGGATTTTTGTGACCGCATAGGTCTTATGCCCATGAAGTGGAATCAGCAGCGATAGTTATTTTGTCAACTTCACACAAGCTAGGGCCATGAAAGTAGAAGCCTCCATTGAGGAAATGCCTCCATAATATTAGCCAATAGGCTGGGTGTGGCAGCACAGGCCTTTAATCCCAGCACTTCAAGAGAAGTAAGCAGGTTTCTGAGTTCAAGGCCAACCTAGTCTAACATAGTGAGATCCAAGACAGCCTCAGCCAAGGGTACATTTTTAAAAAAATATTTAGCCTGTAATCAAGCCTGTGGGGGGCATTTTTTTGATTAGTGATTGACGTGGGAAGGCCCAGCCCACTTTGAGAGGTGCCACCTTTGGGCAGAAAGGTTTAGGATTTATAAAAAACCAATCTGAGAAATCCACAGAGCAAAACAATAAGCAGCATCCCTCATGGTTTCTGCTTCAGTTCCTGCATCCAGCTTCCTGCTCTGTTTGCTTTCCTGCCTTGGCTTCCCTCAGAGATAGACTGTGGTAGGGACAGTAAGCCAAATAAACCCTTTCCTCCACATGTTGCTTTTGGTCATGGTGTTTTATTACAGCACTAGAAAGTAGTTAAGACAAGTTGCTAGCCACTTGGATGCAGTGTCAGACAGTCAGTGTCTTTTGCTGTGACCCTAGGGCTGCTGAGGCCCAGCAAGCTTTCTCGTGGTATCTTGATGCTATGGTATCTCATGGCTTTCTATTCCTGCACAAAACATCATGTCCAAGAAGCAAGTTGGGAGGAAAGGGTTTATTCAGCTTACACTTCCATATTGCTGTTTTCACCAAAGGAAGTCAGGACAGGAACTCACACAGGGCAGGAACCTGGAGGCAGGAGCTGGTGCACAGGCCATAGAGGGGCGCTGCTTACTGGGTTGGTTCCCCTAGCTTGTTTAGCTTACCTTCTTATAAAACCAGGACTACCAGCCCAGGATGGGCCCTCCCAACTTGATCACTAATTGAGAAAATACCTTAAGGCTGGATCTCATGGAGGCATTTCCTCAAGGGAGGCTCCGTTCTCTCTGGCTTATGTCAAGTTGACACACAGAACCAGCTAGTACATAGTGCTATACCTGAATGAAAGGGCTGGCTGATGCCCGTGGAAGGATTCTGACAGGACTTTCTGGTTGTAAGTATTGGTGGAACAGGAGGAACTGATGCCACCGAATTTAGTTTGGCCTTGATGACCCAAGCCTTAGCTACAGTGAGGGTCTGAAGAGCTCTGCTCAGCTTAGTGCTATAAGTTGAGCTAGGATCAAGGCAGACGAAGACTCCCAGAGAAAGCTGCGTTCAGATTCAAGTCCAGGGTCTGAGTTAATGTCACTATGTCATTCTAGGTAGACGCTAGCTCCTCACATCCCAGTGCTTTTTTTTTTCCCGTGATCAATTTTCTTATGGACCTATTAGAACTAAGTGAATAAATTCATAGAAGGGAATCCCCAAACCTCAGAGTCAGTTTACATGCTTAGTGGATAGGAGACTATACAGGTCCCATATCCAACACTTCATGGCTGTTTCTTAAGGTATTCAGGCCTCAGTCTCCTCATCTAGGAAATGGTTAATGTTGTGGAGATTCAAATGGAAGAGAGCTGGGCAGTAGTGGCGCACGCCTTTAGTCCCAGCACTTGAAGGCAGAGGCAGGCGAATTTCTGAGTTCAAGGCCAGTCTGGTCTACAGAGTGAGTTCCAGGACAGCCAGGACTACACAGAGAAACCCTGTCTCAAAAAACCAAAAAAAAAAAAAAAGGAGGAGAAAGAAGAAGTTCAGTCTTACATGTAGCAGGAGTTCAAATGTAGGATCTGCCATGCACTAGGTAAATGAACTTAGAGAAATAAACCTGACTGAGCTGTTTTTCTATCAGTGTCAATGCAAAACCAAACCAAACCAAAAACAACATAACAAAAAACACCTCTGAGGCTGGAAAGAGAGCTTGGCAGTTATGAGCATTTGTTATTTTTCCAGAAGATTCTAATTCAGTTCTCAGCACCCAGATTCTGCAGCTCACAAACACCTATAACTTCAGCACCAGAGAGTCCAACACTCACCTCTGCTGGATTCTGAGAGGACTTGCATTCACATGCACATGCATTTGCACACTCACACACACACACACACACATAAAGAAATCTAAAAAATAACAAACACACACACAAAACATCTTCAAGGGAAAAGAAATAGTTTATTCTGTACCAAGCTATGAATGTTGATGTCTAAGAAATGGATTCAGGTTATCTCAAACACCATGATCCAAAGTGGTAACAGTTTCAAGAAAACGATACATCAAGGCACCTTCCATCCAAATATATTGGTGGGGGCATCAGGTCAATAGAGTCCAGCAAAGCAGAGTAACCTCTGCTCTAGGCCTCAGATGTTATCTGATGACACTCTTAGCCTTTGAACTGGTGGGATGTAGAGGTATGTTTGTCCATTCCTGAAGGACTTAATACCAGTCACGAGGACATCAGGTCACATCAGAGGTTGGAGATAAACAGCTACAGAAGGGTCAACACAGCCCAAGGTAACTTTGGCTCCCAGCATTCAAGCTCTCCACTGTCAGCCCCGCAAAGTGTTTAGCCCGTGTGTGGCTTTTCCCCTCCGGGGTGCAAGCTTCAGTTCCCCAGTTGGCCAAGCATCCCATTTTGGGCCTGGACAAGTCAAATATCAGCCAGGGGTGGTAGCGCACGCCTTTAATCCCAACACTCAGGAGGCAGAGGCAGGTGGATTTTCTGAGCTCAAGGCCATGCTAGTCAACACAGAGAAACTCTGTCTGGAAAAACAAAACACACACACAAACAAACAAAATCTGAGTGCCAGAGTCCCAGGCAGTTGTGAGTCATCTGATGTAGGTTCTGGGAACAGAACCCAGGTCCTCTGGAAGAACACTCAGCTCCTACTTTATTGATTATTATTTTGTGCATTTGATAAGTGGGGGAGGGTGTGCACATGCCAGAGCATGAGTGTGGCCATCAAAGGACAGCTTTTGTGGAGGATTCTCTCCTTCGACCTTTATATAGGTTCTGGGGTTCAAACCCAAGCCATCAGGCTTGGGCAATAAGTACGTTTTCTTGAGGAGTCAGCTCACAGCACTCTACTCCTTAGCTCTTGATCAAATATATAAGATGTCCTATAGTACAGTTCTCTGGCATTTACAACATTGCACAACATTCACAATTTGTCAATGAAAGTTAAATGTGTAATATTACAAAGAGACTCCTAGTGGACTTCCTTTCTCTTTCTAACTATAAAATAAGAAATAAGGCAGGTGAGGACCTAGAGGGAAGGGTACTTGTCACCAAGCCTGATGACCCTGAGTTTGATCCTGGGACCCAAGGTGAAAAAGAACCCATGCCCACCAAGTTGTCTTCTGACCCCTACATGTACACAACAGCATATACCCTTCTCCACCTTCCCTATGCAAACAAACTAAATAAATAAAAGTAGAAGCCCTAACAAAGAGGTAATAAATGTTTAAAATAGTTTGCCATCTCTACAAAACCTATAGAATCTCAGTTTCTTCCAGATCTGATCTTTTATTCTATCCTTATTTATATTTGACATATGAAAGACAATTTTGTTAAGGGAAACTAAAGGAACACTATATGACAATAATATTTCTTTTATAATATAACTTTCTACTTACTTCCCCAAACAGAATCTTGTACAATATTAAATAATAAAACATCAAATTATTATCTACACATGAGTCATATTAGACATTTGAAAAACCCCAATGTTTCCTAAAATTAGAAGTAGCTGTTCTTGAGGTTATAGCTATAGATCATACTATCCAGAAGAAAGGTACATTAAATGGTTAAAAAATCACTTCAAATCCTCCAAACATAACTAGAACACTTCTTAGAGTATCAGATATGAACATGGTACACAGACATACATGCAGACAAAATGTCCATCTCTCTCTCTCTCTCTCTCTCTCTCTCTCTCTCACACACACACACACACACACTCACACACACAATGTTTATTCATATTATTTATTATTTTCTATTTTATTTATTTTATATAAATTTTGACATGACTGATAAATGAATATTTACGGACATTTGCTTTATTCTGTTTGTTAAACACAAGCTGATAAAAATGTTCTCACAAGTAAGTCACAGAAACATATTAACCTATTTGAAAGAACAATACCATAAGAATCAAGCAGTTGTTATTGGTCAAACCAATCTACTTGGATAGTTTTAAAGTGTACAGATGCTAATTTTTAAATGAAACTGACACACATCAATTCTGTTTTCCTAACACTGTTCAGGATGTACATAAACTTGGTTCTGTATGGAAAGGAGAGAGAGTTGCAGTGGAGACATCAATAGTCAATCCAAAGGCATCATTTCCCAGCCTTTTAGGAACTAATTCTGTCTAAAACTACGCAGAACTCAAGGTAATCTAGTCTTCTACCTAAGACAAAAACAAACTTCCTTTTCCCAATCTAACAGAATTCCTGGTATTAAGGTAAATCTGAATTCATGTGATATAATTTGTCAAACTTTTCCCTAAAATTTTAACCCATTTAAATTGTTTCACATACATATATTTGGATGTTTTTTTTTTAAAGACTAATGATGCATTTATGGGGTTAAAAGGCCTATAATGGGACCATGATACTATCATTCTATAAAGTTAAGAAGTGCTTGGGCTGGAGAGATGGCTCAGCGGTTAAGAGCACTGACTGCTCTTCTAGAAGTCCTGAGTTCAATTCCCAGCCACCACATGGTGGCTCACAACCATCTGTAATGGGATCTGATGCCCTCTTCTGGTGTGTCTGAAGACAGAGACAGTGTATGCATATACATAAAACAAATAATTAAAAAAAAAAAAAAAAAAAAAGAGTGTGATCTCAGAGAGAAAACACTGTAAGAAAGCCTGAAAGCATAGAAAATAAAAAAGGAAGGAGGGAGGGAGGTATCTGGTCCTTCTTTCATAGTCTCTCCATGACTTGACACATCCTAAATGGATCCTGACCTGTGCTTCAACTAAAGAAGTGTTTTTGTAAGAAAAAAACATGGGTTCTTGTATTATAAAACATAAAACTCCACAAATGTTAACTGATTTTTTTCTTGTATAAATTAACTAAGAAGAATTGACCCAAATCTTTTTGTTATTCCTAAAAAGTGTTGATGGAGTTACAATTATTTTAAGGCAGCTAGAAATCTGAGTGTGTTATAGAACGTGTGTGTGTGTGTGTGTGTGTGTGTGTGTGCATATGCACTTGTTCAAGTGGCAGGCAGGCCCGGTGTTAGGCATCCTCTCTCACTCTCAAGCACATTATTTTACACAGGCTTCCCACTGAACCCAAACTCCACCCATCAGTCAGACTGGCTGGCTCCTAAACTCCAGGGATCCTCGGGGGACATTCCTGTTTCCTCTCCACTCCTCAACACTCAAGTGACAGATGCAGTGTCATACTTGTCAATGAAGTGACAGATGCGGTGTCATACTTGTGCAGCAGGCATTTCACCTCCCCAAGTCCTCACAGGGCTTTTTAGTTGTATATTAGCAATTTTTTAAAGCAATTTTTAATATCAGTAGAGACATAGTAATACAATTGGTTGGAGTCAGTTTTAGTAGTCACACACACACACACACACACACACACACTTTTTTTTTTTTTGATAGGAGAAGGGATGGGGGAAGGGGAAGTAGAGGCACTAATCTCAGTGATATATCACCTAAGGCCTCAGGAAGGGAAACGCAGGGGAGGTGTAGCCCCCCCCACCCCAGGCACTCCCACTGTGCTTCACTAACAGAAAGGCCTTGGTCCGACAGGGAGGGTAGAAGCCTTGCTCCGCATCAGAGGGAACTTTCACTCTGCCAGGAGAGATAGGACGTCCTCAACTCCTCCATCTATCTTGGAGCTCCTCTCTCCTACCCGCAAAGCTGTGCATATCTGAACAGTAGAGGCCAGGAATCTGTCGGGAAGCTCACTGACTTAGCTTTGATTTCATTACAAAAGGGATTCCTGGGCTGAAGGTAAAGCTCAATTGGTAGACTGCTTGCCTACCATGCAGCAAGCCCTGGGCTCTGCTACCAGTGTAACAGAAACCAAGTGTGGGTGTGTCACCACACCGCCGTGTACCTACATTTGAGGTTGATTGACAGGTGGGATCAAAGATTCAAGGTCATCTTAACTACATATCAAAGTTGAGGCCAGCCCAGAGTAAGAGAGAGAGAGAGAGAGAGAGAGAGAGAGAGACCACCTGTGGTCAGGGATCAACTGGGTTCACCTGAAAGGGGGCCAGAAGAGTTGAAGCCAAGACAAGTTCTCTGATCAAGGCTCAGTGCTTTAATGTTCAGCTCTCAATTTAAAGGGAAAGGCCCCCACCAAAACCCTTTCTGGTTTAAGCCTGAAATGGGTGGAATAATCCGTTCTTGGTTGGTCGGAGATATCTCAAGGCAAGCCCAGGGGCAGTTCTTCTAAGTTCCGAGCAGCCAAGGTGGGTAACTCCACTAGATCTTATCACTTGGTCTGTTGTGATAAACAAGGTCTTTCAGGCCTGCTCAAGGCTGGGGGAAGGGGAGAGACAAAGAAAGAGAGAGAGAGAGAGAGAGAGAGAGAGAGAGAGAGAGAGAGAGAGAGAAGAAAGGAGCAGTGGATTCCTGCAAACTTCAAACTAGTGGATTAGTTTTTGTGTGTATGTGTGTGTTTGGTTGGGGTGGGTGTTTTGTTATTGTAGATATTTTTCATATTTCATTTAAGTATATGGAGTTTTGCCTTCATGTATGTCTCTGCATGCCTGGTGCCTATAGAGGCTGTGAATCTTCTGGAACTGGAGTTACAGACAGTTGTGATCTACCATGTGGGTGCTGGGAATGGAACATGAGACCTTAGAAAAAGAATCCAGTGCCACTGAGCCATCTCTCCAGCCTGTGTTATTGTTTGGTTGGTTGGTTGGTTTCTGCTGTTTCAAGGTAGCATATTTTGGTGTAGCCATGTAAGAAATAGTAAATATTAGTCTTTTCTATCAAACATTGTAAAACTTGTATTTACAACAGATAATTAAAAATCTTTTTATTCCCTTTACCTTAGAAGATTTCTATGTAAACCACTTATTACACTCCACCAGATAAAACCTTGTTTGCACAAAAGCCCAGCGACATTTCCCTAACTTAAGTGAATTAAGTGGCTGGCCCCTTTCTGCTTCCTTAATTTGCTTTGCATTGATTTTTTTAAAACTAGCCAACTGTGAATGATTGTGAAGTTGAGGAGGAAAAAACACCGTCCACCTGCAGCAGAATAAAAAGCAAAGGCATCCAGACACTTCAGTTGGGTCGGTGGTTTCTTTCCTCATGACCTTGAACTTAGTTCTAGCAACTGAGCCTGGCCTCTGCCTTGTCTCTGGCTCCCAAGTGTAAAGATTACAGATATGCGCCGGGTGGTGGTGGCGCACACCTTTAATCCCAGCACTTGGGAGGCAGAGGCAGGCGGATTTCTGAGTTCGAGGACAGCCTGGTCTACCGAGTGAATTCCAGGACAGCCAGGGCTACACAGAGAAACCCTGTCTCGAAAAACCAAAAAAAAACCAAAAAAAAAAACAAAAAAAACAAAAAAACAAGTAAATAAAAGTAAAAACGTCAGAGTGTTTTCACAAGGAATAATGCTACCTCAGAGGAGCTGGCTGTACAAACATACAAGCAAGCACAACATCCACACACATAAAATAAAAATGAGGGAAATAGAACTTACTAGCATTCTGTCACGGAGGGAGGCAGGACTCATGAGACCTTTCCTGAGGGTCTTAGTTACTGTTCTATTGCTGTGAGGAGACAACCATGACCAATGGCCATACTTAAACAAGAAAGCATTTAATTGGGGCCTTTCTTACAGTTTCAGAGGTTTAGTCTATTATTATCATGGCATGGAGCATAGCAGCATCATTGCACTGGAGCCGTAGTTGAGAGCTACATCCTGATATGTAGTCAGAAAGAGAGAGGAAGAGAGAGAGAGAGAGAGAGAGAGAGAGAGAGAGAGTAGAGAGAGATGCTAGCTCCTATGGCTGGCTTGGGCTTTTGAAACTTCAAAGCCCACCCTCAGTTGACACACTTCCTCCAGTAAGGTCACAACTCCTAATCCTTTCTTTTCTTTCTCCTAATCTTTTCAAATAGTACCACAGTTAATAAGGTGAGGGACTAACAAAGCCCCACACTTCCCTGAAGATCCATAGGCAGCTAATGGTTGTTGGCAGAGGGAAAGACATTTCCTTCAATAGTATTATTATATAATTATATAATTGTTATATAATATAATTATATTATACTATATATTATACACCTATTTCAGTTGCTCAAGCTTCTTGTAAATAACTTTACCTATACCCCCCAAGGAACCTTAATTAAACTCACTGGTTAACCACATCATGAAAAGCTACAGACATATGCAAGGATTGTCTGAAAAGGACTCCAAATCTGGTGAAACAGGCCTAAGAACTGATGAATCAGACTGAATGAAATTAAAAGCTTTTTTGCATGGCACAGGAAGAAATCATCAGAATGAATAGCCTACTGAATGGGAGAGAAGTCTTTGTCAACTACATATATGACAGATTAATAACTAGAATCTACAAAGAACTCGAACACTTAAATACCAAAATTAAACTACCCAATCACTAAATGAACCAAATGAAGAGACAGTTCTCAAAGGAAGACATACAGATGGCCAATAAACGTTTGTTTGTTTGAGACAAGGTATCCCTATGAAGTCCTGGCTCTCCTGGAACTCACTTTGTAGACCAGGTTGGCCTCAAATTAACAGAGATCCACCTGCCTCTGACTCTTGAGTGGTGGGATTAAAGGCATGTGCTACTATGCCCAGACCAAATATTCTATGTCAGAACAGCATAGAAATATTTGCACAGCCGGGCAGTGGTGGCGCACGCCTGTAGTCCCAGCACTTGGGAGGCAGAGGCAGGTGGATTTCTGAGTTCGAGGCCAGCCTGGTCTACAGAGTGAGTCCAGGTCAGCCCGGGCTACACAGAAAAACCCTGTCTCGAAAAACCAAAAAAAAAAAAAAAAAAAAAAAAAAAAAAAGAAATATTTGCACATCCATGTTTATTGCTGCACTTTGCACATACCCAAGAAAAGCAGTCAGCCCAGGTATTCATCAATCCATGAGTGAGTAAAGAACAGGTATTAGGATACATATACATGGAACTTTTGTTCATTTGTTTTTGTTTTATACAAGGGAATTTCATTCAACTATTAAAAAAAAATGAAATTATGACATCCAGAGGAAAATGGCTGGATCTGGATGGAGATCATGATGTTAAGTGAAATAAGTCAAACTCTCAGAGAGCTGCATTGCATGTTTTCTCTCATACATGAAACTAGATTTAAACGTTAGTGAGTGTGTAACATGAAAGTAGAGAGGAGACTAGGAAGGGCTGCAGATGGCTCAATCAGGAATGCACTTGTCATGCAAGCATGAAGACCTGAGTCCTGATCCCCGACACCCACATGTGTACAGTGCTATGTGCCTGTGATCCTTGTCTTGGGGAACGGAAGGAGGGAGGAGGTAGAAACAAGCACATCTCAAGAGCTAAGTTGGCCATCTAGCCAAGCCTATCTGTGAGCTGTCTCAAAAGTGGACAGCAACGGGGGAGACATCTGATATCAAACTCTGCCTTCTCCATTCACATATGCACAAACACACACATACACATGTTTTACACACAGCAAATAAATAAATAGGGCAATGAGAGGGGTTGAAGAGGTCTCAAGGCACAGGGAGGGGAAAGAGAGGGTAATGAATATACTCTCGTAAAAGCAGGAGACTATTTCCAGAGAGGAAAGGCCAGCAAAGCTGGGCATGGTGGCACATGTCTTTAATCCCAAGACCCAGCAGGCAGAGGCAAGAGGATCTCTGTGAGTCTGAGGCCAGCCTGGTCTCCATAGAGAGTTCTAGGACAGCCATGACTGTAAAAGTTTAGTGCTTTTCTACACCTGCCCTTGTTCTGAAATAATGACATGGTGACCTGGTGTATTTATTAATAAACTTCAGGTACTATAGCTGGGCATATACTGAACTCTTCTAATCTAACTGTATGCTGGCCTGGCCTATTTTCCAGACTACTTTCCAGCCACATGTCCCATGACCTGACATTTTGGTCGAGCCCAGGCCTCGTTCTTCATTGGTGTCCTCAAGGGGACTTCCTCATAGCTCCTCTCTACATAGGAAACCCCTCACTGGGATCGGAAGTCCGATCTTAACTCTCCTCCCCAGCTATAGGCTGATCGGCTCTTTATTGACTAATCAGAGGTGATGGAGAACAATTTTTACACAGCATGGAGACCAAAAGTCTGGGCACAGTAATCAGCACCTGAATACACAGTGCACAAAACCATCCCCCAACCCAGAGATACATGAGTCTCAGAAAACAAATAGACAAACAGACAAAGATAGTATAGGGAGACCTAGGTCTCAAAACAAAATAATGAAATCACAAGTTTTGGCCCCCCTTCCTGGAACTCTGGGCTTAGTGTCAGCAGGCTTACCTTCTCGAGTTACACTCAAATTTCTTTAAATCCTCATCTGAGAGAAATCTCACCAAACAAAACAACTCCTGATCACCTACTTTCCAGCCTTCTCCCCTCTTTTGATATGCCCAACACTTAGTTTTTCTTCATTAGTCACAGTATTATTTACTGGGTTTTGTTTCTTTCAGCCCCCAAATTGACCACAAGAATGCAGGAACTCTGTCTTTAGGAGCTCAGTCTTCAAGGTCTAGCAGCCCCTCAGGGGCACTTAATGCCTATGTGCAGAATCCATGTTCCTGTATGGAATGCACTGGATAGTTCACTACCTCTAGAGGAGGTTAGTGAGGCATAGTGACATAAAGTGAAATGGATACTACTGTCCCCGTTCACAGATGATGGGAATGAAGCTCAGAGAGTGGGGTCCTAGTGTGAGGTAACTGTTCTGATTGCAGAGCCCAGGTTCTAGTATCTAAGGATCCTTGCTCTGATCACCCTGAAAACAAGTTTGATACCTGTTGGTAGCTAGGAGTATGTGTGGTTTGTTTTTGCTGTGCTGGGGATGGAGCCTGGGGCCTCACACAGAATAGGTGAGCACTCTACCATTGAGCTTGACTCCCAGCTATCTGCTATCCCAGCTAACTTACCTAGCAAGGGCTTTCTTTCTTTTTTTTTTTTGGTTTTTTTGAGACAGGGTTTCCCTGTGTAGCCCGGGCTGTCATGGAGCTCACTCTGTAGACCAGGCTGGCCTCGAACTCAGAAATCCGTCTGCCTCTGCCTCCCAAGTGCTGGGATTAAAGGCGTGCGCCACCACCACCCGGTTAGCAAGGGCTTTCTATGCCAGGGCACCGTAGAGGACTGGGAACAGTATGACCTGAGCCTGAAAAAGATCAAGATGGTGGGGTGCCTAGGGTGATGGCCATATGAAACAGGCAATATTTCCTCCCTGGTTCAATCCAAAATGGGTATCTCTTGAGATAACTGACAGAGGAAAGCATTAGAATTATTGGATTGCCTTAGTTGCTTTGTGGACTGCTTTCCCCAGGGCACACTGTAGACCATGGACATGTGCAATTCAGAATGGGTCCAGAATGGAAGGGTTTAGAGACATCCATCGTGGCCAGTTCTCTCTCACAGAAGGGGATGCTGACAGAGACCACATACTAAGGGTGGATGGAATGGAAAGGGAATGTTCAACAGAAGCATCTCTATAGGAGTCCCCAAGTGGGAATGGAAGCAGGACATAGAAGATTTGGATATAGTGAAGGAACTGTGGTTTGGAACCTCACAATCTCTCACTACATTCTCTAGCTACAGTTTCCTTATGGTCCCATCCCTAGAGTTCTTGAATATGGCATAAATGGTTCAGACAAAGGATGGGGGACAGGTCCTCTGTATGCCAGAATTTGCTCTGCCTGGGAATTGAATGAGTAGTCCAAGATCTGAGTGTCTACTGATAAAGAGGACAGCCAGGTTGCATGCTTGGGTTTCTTTTCTTTTTTCTTTTTTGGTTTTTCGAGACAGGGTTTCTCTGTGTAGCCCTGGTTGTCCTGGAACTCACTCTGTAGACCAGGTTGTCCTGGAACTCAGAAATCCGCTTGCCTCTGCCTCCCAAGTGCTGGGACTAAAGGGGTGCGCCACCACCGCCCGGCTCATGCTTGGGTTTCTTAGGAACTCTCCATATGCTCAGATGGAGAGAAGATGGAGGATCTCTCATGGGAGAGATGTAGGGCAGAGACACTAGGTACTGAGATGCAGAATACGGCAAGGAAGTGTGCCCCTGGTTGTAATTCCTGTAACTGAACAGTGTCTACACGCGATGGACACTCAAATGTTTGCTAAATCAAGAAATGGATGTCAGTCCTCTGGTGCAGACCTGTAATCCCACCTACTCCAGGTGCTGAGGCAAGACAATCTAAGTTTGAAGAGCCTGCCTGGGCTAAAATATGAGTTCAAGGTCAGTCTTGGCAAACTTGATGAGGCCCTGTCTCAAAAGAAAATGTGTGTGGGAGACAGAGTGGATGTAGCAGGTGCAAGTGGCTCAGTGTGCCAAAGTTCTTGCCAATCAAGAAAGGCAACAAGAGTTTAATCTTTGGAACCCACTAAAAGCTGGGTGGAGTGGCTCCCATCTCTAAGACAGGAGAATCACCTGGAAACTCCAGGGCCAGATAGGTTGCAGTATGCAGAGTGGCAGAAACAACAGGTCATTCCTCAACAAAGTGTAAGGAGAGAGAGAGACAACTATAGAAAGCTGTCCTCAGACCTTGACATGCACGCACATACACCAAATACATTTTAAAATAACTTACAAAGATGAGTCAGGCAGGTGGCACAAGGTTACAGAGGGAGACCTTGTCTCAAGCGAACAGTTTAAGAAAAGAGTGACCCATGCTCAGATGGAGAGGAGATGGAGACGCCGGTCTTCAGATCCAGGGTGAGTGTTGAGCAATTGTGACCCTGGAAGTGGTACAGGTTCAGTCAAGGAGCTACTTTTGGCTGATTGAAGGCGGGACTGAAAAAGCGACTCCAGGACTACCATTTTCCCTGAGTCCCTGACAGTACGGGGGCTGCTGCAGCATGACCTCTGGGTTTTGTTTGCAGGGAGATGCTAACCTGGCTTGCAATTTCTTGGAGGAGACAGGTATCTGGATTCCCTATCCACAGAGAAGGGGGAAGGCAAGTTTCTAGGGAAGTCCTGCTGGGGAGCAAGGCTGAGGGTGTGTTCTAGTTTTTTTCTGTTACTGTGATAAAATGCGTGAATCCAAAAGCAACTTACGAAAGGATATATATCTAGCTGATACTTTAAGTCAAAGTCATTATTGAGGGCAGTCGGGGCAGGAATTCAAACAGGAAATTGAAGACAGGCCTGCTTGCTCTTCGTATAGCATTACTTTTAACCAAGGAACTCACAAGTCAAAGAATTAGACTCATAGGGGATGCTGCTTGGTAGTTGGCTCGAAAGCTCATGCTTAGGTTTTCTTATATAGGCCAGGATCACCTGTCCCAGGGATGGTGCCACACGGTGACATGGGCCCTCCATCGACAAGGAAGAAAACCTCCCAAAGACAGGTCTACAGGCCAATCTGATGTGGGTAATCCCTCAATTGAGACTCCCTTCTCAGGTGACTCTAGGCTGTGTCCAGTTGACGGTTAATGTTAACAGGGTGGGATGCCACAGCCTTTCATTCTTATAGTGGTTATCGCTGGAATTTGGGGTGCTTGAAGTAGATAATCTCCCAAAAGCATTCCACATCAGGAAAGAAATGTCAAGAGGAGGAGGAGCTGACGTGATCAAAGAACAAGCAGGAATGCATTGTTCCTCCAGCTAGCTAAGGCTCAGTCCTTCCCAGCACCTACAGATTGGTGAACTGAACCCAAGACCTCACGCCAATCCCCAGTCACAGATAAATTCTTTCCAAAAGGTAAGAGCATTTAAAGATATGTGGCTCTCTTTGAAACTCCTCTTTTCTCCAGCTCTTGCTATCTTCCCGTTTCCTAGACTCACTTTGCTCTGTCTGTTGGCCCCTCATACCACAGAAACAGCTTTCTTCCAGGTCACTGTGATAGCCCACAGACCTTGTCCATTTTTTTCCCCTTACTTGACTGCTCACAAAGATGGCAACCCTCCAATGCTCAGCTTCCAGATGCCCCTACCCTAAAGTTGGGCTGCTCTTCTTCCAGCTGTAGCCTAGAGTTCAGGGGCAGCTTTTTCCGGTTCTGGTTTAGCTCTTTGTCATCTTCCCCAAGGCAGCAGCTCCCTTAACCACTGCTAATGGTGTCCCCAGTTTCCAAAGTCTCTGAGTTTCAGGTTAATGGGGAGTATTGGACATCTTTACTTGAGGGAATCATGCATACCTTCCACAGCCAAATAGAACTTGCCATTTATATTAGTCAGGGGTTTTTAGAGGAACAAAATCATTGAAATGAATATATACATATATGTGTGTATACACACACACACACACACACACACACACACACACACCCACACATGTTAGGGTAGAATGCCAAATATGTAGGCTCTAATGCTAGTGAAGGAATGGACTTGGTAGCAAGAGTGAGAGCAAGGCAGAGAGAGCAAGCTTTCTTCTTCCATGCCCTTTATACAAGCAGGTATGGCCTGGATTAAAGGCAGATCTTCCCACCTTAAGACATATAGAATAAAAGTGGTTCTTCCTAGGCTGGCTCAGTGGTTAAGAGCACTGACTGCTCTTCCAGAGGTCCTGAGTTCAATTCCCAGCAAGCCCATGGTGGCTCACAACCATCTGTAATGGGATCCGATGCACTCTTTTGGTGTGTCTGAAGACAGGTACAGTGCCCTCATATAAATAGAAAATAAATAAATCTTAAAAAAAAAAAAAAAGTGGTTCTTCCAGCTTTAAAAGATTTAATTAAAAAAGAAAAAAAAAAGAAAAAAAAAACCCCTCTCACAGGTGTGCCCAGCCCACAGGTTTTAGTTAGTTACAGACATAGTTACATTGACATCCAAGAATAGCCATCACACCACCTCAGTCTGGTAGAAAGGCAGCAGGAAGAGCCTTCCCCTCAGTGGGGCATGCTGGCATGTGCTGCAATCTTAGCACTTGGGAGGCTGAGGCAGGAAGACTGCTTTTTCAAGGCCAGCCTGGGCTCTGAAGAGTGTCCCAGGCCAGGGTGGGCTGCATAGAGAGGCCTGAACCTCTCATCTCTCACTGGCTGTCCATCAACTGCTGAATTCTGATGATTTTTCTCTCCCCCTTCTGTAGCTCCAGCTTGCTCTATCTCTACCCACGGGGCCTCTGCTGGGGTAGCAATCCCTTTTCCACATCACAGCAGAGTCTAAGATTTTGGATATAAAGTCTCCCAGAAGAAGTACAGAGCAGTAGCTTCTTCCTCTCCATGTATATATATGTGGAGACAGGGTCTTCCTGCATAGCCCAAGCTAAGTCTAGCTCCCGACTCTCCATCCTCTTGCGTCAGTGCTGGGATCACAGGTGTATACCACCAAGACAGCTTCAGAGCAATCTTTCCAAACTGTCTGATGTCTGATACCCTTCATCTCTCTCTTCTCTCTATCTCTGGGTCCCTCTGTCTCTGTCTGTCTGTGTGTATGTGCACGTGTATGTTGAGAGTTAAACTCAAGGTTCACATAGACAAGTTGAGCAAGGGATGCACACCTGGGCTCATGGCCTGCCCTCTCACTGTTCCTAGTTTGGGAACTGTCTGTTCAGTTATGGGCCATGGACCATTGCACATTACAGTTGGTCCCTCAGAGACTACCCTGCCAGCAATGCTTCCAAACCATGACTTTGGGCTAGGGTTGCAGCCCAGTGGTAACACACTTCTGTAAATCAGCAACAAAACCAAAGCAAGCCACACAAAACTTGTGCCTCGATTCTTTGCCATTGGTCAAATATTAGATTTTGGACAAGAGGTATCTTTACCTTTCAGATTCTTGCTGGTGGAGTGGCACATGCTTGTAACTGAAGCATTTGAGAGGAAGAGAAAGGAGGAGCCAGGCTGGAGGAGCCAGTTCATGGCCAGCCTCAGTTACAGAGTAAGGCCACCCTGGACTACATTCGACTGTATTTAAACAAACAAACAAACAAACAAACAAACAAACAGGGCCTGTAAAGATGGCTCAGCAGGTAAGAGTACGGGCTGCTCCTGGAGAGACCTGGGTTCCAAGCACCCACACACACAGTAACTCCAGTTCTGGTTGAGGTATCTGACACCTTCTTCTGGTACCCACAAGAGCTCTCTTCTGGATCTTTGAGCACAAGGCATGCAATGCTACACAGCCAAACAACACAGGCACAACACGTACAATCATAAAATTCAGTCTATAAAACATGAATGAGTTTGGGGATTTTGCTCAGTGGTAGAGCAACTAACTAGCATGGATAACTAACCAAGGCCATGGGTTCAGTCCTCAGCTCTATAAACAAACACACAAACAGAAAACCCAGCAAACAAAACCGAAATTCAGTTTGTTATTGCTTGCATACAAAACAAGAACTCTACCACAAGCCTCAGTTTCATGATCCAGAAAAAGTAATGACTAGCTCAGCCCCTACCTCCCTGGGACACAAGGTGTGGATGAGATTACATAGTATTTTTAGAACAAGTTGGCTGATTAAAAACAAAGACCCAGGGCTGTGGCGGACGTCAATGCTCCAGATCTCGGCTAGCAAGTACACCCCCATCTTTGTACCTAGATTCCCAGCACTTGGGAAGCTGAGGCAGAAATGAGAATTTGAGTCCACCTGGGCAACACATCAGAGCTATACATGAGGCAAACAAGACAAACCAACCAATGGGCTAGGGCACTTGACTGGCATGGGGAAGTGACTCACCCGGTGTAACTCAGGAAGTTAGTGGTATAGTCCAGGTAGGAAGTGGGTTTCTGGTTGTTTCAGAGGGCTTAAAAACAAAACAAAAACAACACAATATTGCAATTACTTCTTCGAGAATATTATACATGTATTTAGTGTATTTTTATCATATTTATCCCCACCTCCTAGGCCATTGCCCAACTTTATGTTGTCCTGTGTGTATTATTGTTGCCGTCTGTCTGTCTGGAGACACAGGGTCTCACTGTGTAGCTCTAGCTGTCCTGGAACCAGGATGGTTGAACTCACAGAGATCTGAGCCCAGGGCATGAGGGCATGAGCAGTTACTATGCCTGCTTACCCCCCCAACCACTCCCCACCCCCCCTCACCCCCCCTCACCCCTACCTCCCCAACACCCCCCCCCCCACCCCGCTACAGACTCCAGTTTGATCTGCCTGCATACTCATGGAGGACGGGGCATCCACTGGAGCGTAGTGAACCTATAAAATTCTCTCCATACACCGGCAGCCATCAACTGTCAATAATCTCCTGAGGCAGGGCTAGGAGTTGTTGTGCTCTCCTTCTTGTCTCTATGGAATTTTTGCAGTGTGTCTCTTGGACATCCTTTGGCCCAGGGAAGTCACAGCTTTGGATAGAAAGAAGTCCCAAAGTAGTCAAAACTGCCAAAAATGGAAGTTACTCAGTTATCTGGAATAAAAGGGGGGGGGGCTGAAAATACCATCATAGAGAAATAAGGTCATTGATTTCTGCTTTGCTTTCATCAAAGTATTTTTCTCCATCTGTTTTTTTAAACAGTCTACACAGATCTAAAAACTTCTTTGTCATATAGCTATGTTTTGTTTCCCAGCCTTCCAAGACCACAAAACAATACAAGTTTGGTGATTTTTCTCTTCAGTTTTTAAAATCGTTCTTACCACGATAAAAATTACCATATTAAAATTATTTCTTACATCTAAATCCTCCATTCTCAAAGTACTTTTTTTCCCCCCAGAGCTGAGGACTGAACCCAGGGCCTTGTTTCTGCTAGGCAAGCATTCTACCACTGAGCTAAATCCCCAACCCTTCCAAATTACTATTTTAAAAAATTTTCACTTGGAGCTGGAAAAATGTTTCCATCTTCTCTTCTAGAAGTCCTGAGTTCAATTCCCAACAACCACATGGTAGCTCACAACCATCTGTAATTAGATCAGATGCACCTATTCTGATGTGTCTGAAGACAGCTACAGTGTCACATACATAAAATAAGTTAATAAATCTTAAAAAAAAATTAATTTCTTTTATTTTTTTATTTTTTATTTTTTTGGTTTTTCGAGACAAGGTTTCTCTGTGTAGCCTTGGTTTTCCTGGAACTCACTCTGTAGACCAGGCTGGCCTCGAACTATTTCTTACTTTTAACACCAAGTTTTTCTGTTGTATTTTACTTTATCACCAGGCTATTTTGCCAAAGTGGGGCAGGGAGGGTGGGAAGAAGGCTGAGAAGCAGCCAGGTGAGCTTGTCTGCTTCTTAGGACATCCTGTTCTTAAGGATATTTGAAAGCAAACATTCGGAACTGCTGAGTTAGGAGGTGACCCTCAGTAGATCCTTTATGAAAGTCTCAGCGTTTCTAGAAAAGACAAATACCACCCAGCCTAGACACATAGTCAAAGGACTTTGAGTTCCAGGGTATTGTGAAAATCTTGGTTCAGTTTTTATGGCTGTCAAATTTTAGTAGTGATAGTATAGCCTCAGAGGGGGATGGGCAGTGGGCCTAAGAATCTCCTCTAGGAGACAAACCTAGTTTATATAGTCAAACCATCAGCTAGGCAAAGACAGGCTGAAGTAGGAAAAAGCAATTGAGCTTTACTTCAGCTTACCTGCAGTTTGTGGGGAATTGAAGTTTGAAACTGAAACTGGCTGTAGAATTACAGAACTGATCTTAGGTAGTTGACTTGTATGTCCTCCTCCCCCTTCTCCAAAACAGTCCCTTAGTATATTATTCAGGATGGTCTGGAACTACGGATCTCCAGCCTCTGGAGTGCGGGAACACCAGCCTCTGGAGTGCCGGAACAAAGGCATTATGTTCAGCTTGGTCTCTCTTCTTAACAAACAACAAAAGAAAACAAAACCTACAAAACTAAAGAATCCCCATGACCGGGCGGTGGTGGCGCACACCTTTAGTCCCAGCAGTTGGGAGGCAGAGGCAGGCGGATTTCTGAGTTCGAGGCCAGCCTGGTCTACAGAGTGAGTTCCAGGACAGCCAAGGCTACACAGAGAAACCCTGTCTCGAAAAAACCAAAAAAAAAAAAAGAATCCCCACATTGCTAAATTGCACAAATAAAACATCGATAAAAAGTTCAAGATGGGGGGTGGAGAGGAGCAGTGTTTTTGCAGAGGAGCAGCGGTGCTTTTCCAGTACTCATAGGGCAGCTTACAGCTTTACAGCTGTGACTCTCCTCTCAGTCCCAGGGCATCTGATACCTTCCTGGGTACCAGGCACACACCAGCCTGGTGAACATATATGTAGGCAAACACTGAGACACTTTTTTTTTTTAAATCTAGGGGCTGGAAAGATGGCTCAGAGATTACAAAGCACTGGCTGCTTTTCCAGAGGACCCTCCTAGTGACTCACGACCATCTGTAACTCCACTTCCAGAGGAATCGACACCCTCTTCTGACCTCTGAGGACACTGTACACACATGGTGCATAGATTTACATGCAAGCAAACGCCCATACATGTAAAATAAATAAAAGCCTTTAACACATCTCTTTAAAGTTCAAATAGTCCTGGTGTGAGAGGTTACACCTACTATCATCTCAGTAGTTTGGAAGATTGCAAGGAGCTCAAGGTCGACTTCTGCTTCACAGTGTGTTTCAGGCCAGCCTGAACTACAGTTGGCGTTAACTGAATGAGACCTTGTCTCAAAACTCAAACATACAAAAATCCTATAAGATAGGACACAGCGGATAACATAGCCTTTTATCCAAGAAGCAAAGGGCATTGGCATCCTTGAGAATGGCCAAGGGCAGGAGGAGAACTTTAGTTTCTGTATCTCTTCAAAAGACAAATGGGAAAAATAAAAATAAAAAGACAAACGGGAAACAAACTTTAAAAGAGCTAGGACTAGGTGGGCATCTGGGAGACTACATTCTCCAGCATGCATTGCTGCTCTAGGGCGCAGACGGTGATGGAAGATATCACGTTACTTTTGCGCCAGGAATAGGCGGGGCGTGCGACTACATAACCCAGGATGCAAAGAACCTCAACTTTGCCCCGCGTCTGACGTTTTCTGATGGCTGGTGCTCCTTGCTAACGAGATCCGAGGGGTGCACAATGCTTCCGCTGGGAACCCGCACAGCCTCTCGGACCGTGACATTTCGAAAGACGAAGGAAAGTAGACGAGGGCTGCATTATCCCGTCTCTAAGAGTAGTTTGTGCTCATGTTGGCAATGCATTACGGGCTCCCACCCGTATTTTTTGTTTCCCGGAGGCAATGACCAGCCAGTTCGCATAGGTCGAACACCTCGAAGGCAGATAGATGTCTTCGAGTCCCAAATCGAAGTTCTCAACGTCTACCCATTGGCTCGCACCCGGGTGCGCAGGCGCCCGGGCTCGGACCCAGTCCCTTAGGGCTGATGAGCGGCAATTGGCCTGAGCCCGCAAAATAGGAATCTGGATTGGTAGTTGCTAGCAGGAGCCTGGTTTCTTCCTCGACTTCTGCGAGTGATTAGTGTGTGATTGGTTTAAATCCGCGGGTACCCGTCAGCGATTGGACGGCCGTTGCGGACAACGTGCGGCCATTGGCTGGCGCTAGGGCCATCCCTCCAAGCAGCGGGCAGCAAATGGTGAAATGGGAACTGGGAGGGGAAAGGCCGCGACGTGAGCGCGCGACCTCGGGCGCCATTTTGTCGAGAAACAAGCGGAGTTAACCGAAGAGGGGGGTCGAGGAGAGCCGGAGTCGAGGACCCAGGAGTTTCCTGTGTCCAGCGCTGCCGGAGCCGCCTGAGGTGAGGCGGGCTGGGGCTGGGGTTGGGGGTGGCGGAGGCTGGGAGTGTCAAGCTCGGGACGCGGGTCCGGGTGGGAGCGGTACCGGGGGTGGACCAGGGACCACTTGAAACCTTTCCCGGAGCGTCGGGACCCGGGCAGCCGAGACGGAGACGTGGAGCCAGGCGGGAGGGGACGGACTCGGCCCGTTGGCGGCGGCTTTACTCTCTGGAGAGGGGGAGACCGGTGCGCACGTTCCTGGATTCGGAGCGCCGGGCGCGGGTGAACCCCGGAGCGGCTCGGCCTGGGGCCTAGAGGCTTCGAGGATGGCGGCGGAGGTGGCAGTTCGGATCCCAGGGCCTCGGCTCGCCGCGGGCGCAGGCTGCACCCTCCTCTGAGCGCACGAACTTCTCAACTGCCCCTTTTCTCCCGGGCTCTCGGATGGGGGGCGATGGGCACGGGCGCCCGCGGCCTAGGTCCTCGGCGGGCGGGGGACGGGTTTGGAGTTGCTGCCGACTCGTAGGGCTTCCCGGGGTCTCACTCTCCTCCTTCGACCCCCAGCACGTTGTCAAGCCCCCCGCTTTCTGGTGGTTGGCGGTGGGAGGGGCGGGCGGGAGCGAGCACTTCCGTGTTACTTCTCGCCACAGGTTTTTTTGTTCCACTCGCGCGCCCGGGCGCTCGCACTTTCTAACAAGTCGGTCCCCCACTTAAGTCACCTAGGTCCCTGTGCGGTCGTTAGTGTTGGTTCTTTCTGACCTCCCCCCGCCCTCCCCTCCGGCAACTCCCGGCAGATGCCCACCAGTGAGCTGGATGCTTGTAGTTCGTGTAGTTGGTGCAGGTCTTGGAGAGGTTTAAAGCCTAAGGCTAAACCAACACATTTGGCCATGCCACCAGGTCTGGGAGTTCACCCACCTGTGCTCACAGACCTTACTTGCAGGAGGAGTACTTTGTAGGTTTTTAAAAAGTGCTTTTCAAAGTATTGTAGGTAAAATCAAACTTTATGAGAGGTAAACGTACCCCCTGAAGTCACCTCGACAAAGATGACACTCCCACCTTCTATGGACGTTTAATCCAGGCAGGTCTTGTATCTGTGAGCTCTAGCCCCAGATGTCGAGTTTCTTTGGGGTCTATTTTTTTCCTCTCTCTATTCAAACCCGAGTAACAGTACTTGAGTTTCCCTACCTGTTTTTGTTGCAGTTCGATCCCTTGTAATTATGATGGAGATTTAAAAAACAACAACAACAACAACAAAAAAAAAAACCCAACAACAGTCAGCCAATAACTGAGTAAGTGTACTCCTTATTGGAGACAATAGCATTTCCCTCGTGACCTCTCTCCTTGGAAAAGGAGTAGGGATACATGTGTGAAAATGGTTGCGTTTTAAATGGGATCTGTTTTAAGTGATTGGTGAGGGCATTACAGAGGGTTGTCCCATTGCAAGAAAATGGGCTGGTGATAGCAAGCAATGTCCTCCCCTGAATGGGAGCATATTAGTAAAGGTTCTGCTTGCAGGCAGAGGGGCTGACTTGGAAATTTGGTTTCTTTTTCACCTGGGCCTGGCTGTTTAGTGGAAGCAAGTCTAGAATGGAGGCACAAAAAAAAATCCCTGACCTTTAGCTGGGTGTGGTGACACAGGCAGCTTGTAATCCCAGCAGTACAGAATGGGCATGAAGCTCATTATAATTTCTTTACAGCCTAGGCTACATATTAAAACCTTGTCTCAACAACAAAAACAGTGGAGCAGGGTGGGGAGGATCCTGATCACTAATACCTGAAAGTATTTTTTAATCCAAGATTAAAATTTGTTGAATAACACACACACACACACACTCTGAGTGAGTGAGTGAGTGACTTTAGCATTCTTGTGCCACAGCTCAGGTGTGGAGGTCAAAGAATGAATTCAGTAGTCAGTATTCCGACTCCTCCTTGCATTTCAAGGATGGATCATGGGTCTCAGCTCCTCAGGCTTGTGTGCAAATGCTTTTACCTTCTGAGCCATCGAGACCCTTGACAATTACGGTCTTAGAAGTTGGCTTTATTTATTTATTTTTTGGTGACTTTTATCTTATTACTTTTGTGTGTGTTTGGTCATATGTCTGTGTCCATGTGCATGCCTGGTACCTGAAGAGTTCAGAAGAGGGCATTGCTGCCCTTGGAACTGGGGTTATGGGTGGTGTGGAACTGATACACCCATTTTATGTGGGTCTTGGAACTTGGGACTTCTGTAAGAACAGCAAGGGCTCTCTTGACTAGCTGAGCCATGTTTCCAGCACTTTTTGAGACAAGGTATTGCTCTTGTAGTTCAGCGTAGCCTCAAGTTCAGAGTCCTCCTGTCTCAGTTGACTAAGTGACAGTGTTACAGCACTGTTGGATTATACTCATAGACTCATCACCACATAACCTAACGATGTTCTGTCTCTTTAAAACATATTTATTGTGTGAGTGGATTTATGTTGGTATGGTGGGTACTTGCCACAGTACTCATATCAGGGTTAGAGAAACTTCTTTTTTTTTTGGTTTAAACAGGTTCTCTATTACCCTGCTTCCGATCTCACTCTGTAGACCAGGCTGGCCTGAACTCAGAAATCCACCTGCCTCTGCCTCAATGCTGGATTAAGGCGTGCGCCACACGCCCGGCCAGAGACAACTTTCAAGAGTGGTTTCCTTCTACGTTGGTCCAAGCATAGAACGCAGTTCAGGCTCTGTGGCAAGTGCTTCTACCCACTAGTGTACTACACCTGTCCCCATTTGATGCTTCTTGAATTAACAAAAATACTATCTGCCCCTTTGAAATGGCATGTTTGCTGACACACACTCACACTCTGTTGCTTTGTTGGGGCTTGAACACAAGACCTTACAAAAGGTCTACCCCTGAGTTATGTTTTGCCCTTTGTGCTCTACCCATACCCCCAAGGACTCATGAAGCACAGGCTAATCTTGGACTTGTCATCTTGCTGTTCCCAAATGCTGAAATTACAGGTGTGTGCCATCACTTCTGTTTTGGGTTTATTTATTACTTATTTGTTTTGTTTATTTAGAGACAGAATTTCTCTGTGTAGCCCTGGCTGTCCTGGAACTAACTCAGTTTGTATACCAGGCAGGCCTCAAATTCAGAGATCCTCCTACTTCTTCCTCCCAAGCTGTAGGATTAAAGGTTTGCCACCACCTGGCATGTTTTGGTATATATATATATATATATTTTTTTTTTTTTTTTGGTTTTTCGAGACAGGGTTTCTCTGTGTACCCGGGTTGTCCTGGAACTCACTCTGTAGACCAGGCTGGCCTCGAACTCAGAGATCCACCTGCCTCTGCCTCCCAAGTGCTGGGATTAAAGGCGTGCGCTACCACCGCCCGGCGGTATATTTTTAATAAAAGACATATGTGTATATAAGTATGCCTTCTTGTCTTAACCAGTAAGTCCCAAGAACAAAAGTTTTCACTTAGAATTAGCTGAAATGATGGGCCTAGTGACTCAGGCCTGGTAACTCCAGCACTGAGGCTGAGGCAGGAGGATCAGGAGTTCAAGGCCAGCTTCAACTCATAGTTAGCTTTGGTACAGGAGATCCTGTCTCAAGGGGAAAAAAGAAGGAATTAGCTGAAATACTTCTTAAATGACACTGAGTAAGTTTTCCTGTTTTTTTTTTTTTTTTTCGAGACAGGGTTTCTCTGTGTAGCCCGGGCTGTCCTGGAACTCACTCTGTAGACCAGGCTGGCCTCGAACTCAGAAATCTGCCTGCCTCTGCCTCCCAAGTGCTGGGATTAAAGGCGTGCGCCACCACCGCCCGGCTTACAGTTGCTTTCTAATGCTGAATAGGTTGAAATGCATTATCTTGCTCAGGGGTCTACATTCACCCATAGTGATGATGACTGCATGGTCTTTAACAACAACAAAAAGCCAACAATGAAGTAGTATTATTTTTATTTGTATGGGTGTTTTGTGCATGTGTATCTGCTGCTCTTAAAGACCAGAAGGGGGCGGGGGGGCGTCATAACCCCCAAACTGGAGTTAATCAGTTGAGAAGCTGCCACATGGGTGCTGTGAATAGAACCCAAGTTCTTTGGAAGAATAGCCATTGCTCTTAACCACGGAGTCATCTCTCCAACCCTTTATCTGCATGTTCTTGAAGCAAGGAGACAGGTGGTCTTGTGGCATTTCTTGAATTGTGTTTTTAGATGTAGTTGAGGTAATCCTGATGGATGACTGTGGCTCTCTGTATATTTATTCATGCTGGTCACCACACTCAACAGGCTTGTCCCTCAGATGGAGACTTAGCAGTGAGAGGGCATCTTGAAGGGTAGACCAGTATTTTTATTGTATTGAGGGAGCCATTTTCTCCCAGGAAGGTTCTCTTGTTTTGAAAGTACGTGGGCTGCTTTTGATAAACACTTGTTCTGAACGTCCTTCTTTCTTTTCAACAACAGCCTGAGAAAAATGTGACATCCCAGGTCCAGGTTTCCTTTCCAGGGATGTGGAGGGAGGGAGGAAGAGAGAGAGACACACACACACGCATACAGACAGGCATTGAGACACACTGTCTGTCTTTGTACAAGATAGACATACTGTTACATTATGCTAGGTAGGCTATCTGCTCAAGGAGCTTCAGGGGATTTCTTGCCTCTACCTACCATCTTGCTCTAGGAGCATTGGGATTACAGACACCTGCTATCATGCTCAGCTTTATGTGGGCTCTGGGGATTTCAACTCAGGTCCTAATACTTACGCAGCAAGTGCTTTACCCATGGAGTCATTTCCCCAGTCGTGTGTGTGTGTGTGTGTGTGTGTGTGTGTGTCTGAGTGTCTGACTGTAGAGGCCAGGGGTGTTGGATCCCCTGGAGCTGGAGTTATAGGTACTTGTGAGCCAGCCACCTGATACGGGAACCAATTTGTATCCTCTGAGAGAAGCAAGTGCTTTCAACCATTGAGCCCATCATCCTAGCCGTCCTAAAAATATTACTGACACTGGGCATTTCTAAGCCCAAGAATAGAATTTTTAAACATTCAAAATGCTTTATTTTTTATTGGGGGAGGTACTCTGCCAGCTCCAGTGTCCTTGTGGAGATCAGAGATAGCATGTGGGGTTGGTTTGCTTCACCATGTGGCTCCCAGGTAACAAACTTAGTGCTTCATGCTTTGTGACAAGCCATCTTACAGGCTCAAGAACACATAATTAAAGATAGTATGTATGTGCCATGGCATACATAGTGGAAGTCAGAGGACTGCTTAAGAGAGGCTGTTCTCTCATTGCACTGCCAGTGCATCCTGTCTGACTAGAACACTTAATTTTTGAAACTGAATATGATGGTAGAAGCCGGCGCGTGGTGGCGCACGCCTTTAATCCCAGCACTTGGGAGGCAGAGGCAGGCAGATTTCTGAGTTCGAGGCCAGCCTGGTCTACAGAGTGAGTTCCAGGACAGCCCGGGCTACACAGAGAAACCCTGTCTCGAAAAAAACAAAAAAACAAACAAACAAACAAAAAAAAAGAATATGATGGTAGATAGATCCATGGCTGTAATCCCATCTGCTTGAGTGGCTGAGATGTGCGAAGATTACACATTGGAGATGAGCCTGGGATATGTGAGTTGAAGGCCAGTGCTAGATCTGCTGTCTCAAAAGGCCAGTGTCTTTGGATGCATATAGTTGATACTTTTTCACATTTTGTAATTGTTCTTTTTTAGCAGGGCTAACAGGTGCGGATGCAGTACATACATTCATATTTTGCCTCGGTATTCTGAGAATGTACCCCTTTTTTCAAGCAGATATACATCATAGTTACTTGAAAGTGTTACTACATCTCACTGTGGATATGTGCATTGTGAGTGCTGGTACCTGTGGAGCCAGAAGAGCTCCATGGATCTGGGCGAGTAGAAGGCCTTATGTGGGGGCTGAGAACAGAACTCTGGTCCTAGAAAGCAGTCTGGGCTTTTAACTTCTGAGCCGGAGCCGGTCTCTTCAGCACCAAGTGAGGTTTTAGTTTATCTCTGGTGATCAATATAATTGACATTAATTTCTTTAACTATACTAACCTAGCTTTGAAAATATTTGTATGTAGGTAGCCTTTTTGAGTCCTTACCTGTCTTTGGTTTTAGTGACTAATCTCTACCTTCCAACACACACACACAACTTGCAGGCACACACTGTTTTTTTGTTTTGTTTTGTTTTTTTTCCCCTTTCAGAGAAAGAGTTTCACTCTCTAGCCCTGTCTGGCCTGGATCTGGTTTCATAGAACGGACTGGGTTCTAGCTCACAGAACTCTCATCATCCACTTCTGGATGTGCTGGGGTTAAAGGTGTGCCATCACATCTGGCTGCAGTGCTTAGCATATTATAATCTGATAAACAGTTCTTTTACTTTCTCTATATGGTCTAAACTTAAGGCACCCGCCCCCCCCCCCCAAGCCTCCTAGTAGCCTGGACTTTTTTCTAAAAGATTTAATTAATTATTGTATTTTATGAGTGTGAATGTGTGTGCCATATTATGCCTGGTATGCACTAGAGGTAAGGATGGTTGTGAACCACCATGTGGGTGCTGGGAACTAAACCAAGGTAAGAGCAGCAAGTGGTTTTTAACCTCTGAGTCATCTCTCCAGCTCCTTGGCCTCATGGTTTATTAACATTATTGTTGGGACTCTGTCTTCAGTTATGTATCTTTTGGTTTGTTTTTTGAGATAGGGTCTCATGTAGTCTTGGGTGTTTAGAACTATGTAGATCAAAATAGCCTGCAACTCAGATCCCTCCTGCCTTTTTCCTGAGAGCTGAGATTAAAGGTGTGTGGCACAACACTTGGCCCTTGTGGCTGGTGATACATCATGTTGCCAGTAACCTTATTGATACATGAAAGTGTAACTAAAGACATCTCTTGAATGGGCCTTAGAGACAAAACATTTTCAGATTTTGACTACATTGTTTTTTGTTTTTTTAAGATGTATTTACTTTGTATGAATTTTGCCTGCAAGTATGTATCTTTTCCATGTATGTGTCAGGTGCCCTCAGATGAGAAGAGGATGTTGGATGCCCTGGAACTGGAGTTTATGGGTGGTCCTGAGCTGCCACCATTTAGGTGCTGGGAATAGATTTATCTGTCCTCAACAGCTGCTCTTAAAACTGTTGAGACAGTTCTCCAGCCATTTGTTTTCCTTTTTAAAAAAAAAAAAAACATTTTTCAATGGGGCATGGTGATGCACACCTGTAACTTTGTTGCCCTCCAGACTGAAGTAGGAAGAAATTGCCTGTCAGTCTAAACTGCTAGTGATGTGTGTGTGTGTGTGTGTGTGTGTGTGTGATGTATGTATATGTATGTATGTGTGTGTGTGTGTGTGTGTGTTATATATATATATATATATATATATATATATGTATGTATATGTGTGTGTGTGTGTGTGTGTGTGTGTATATATAATATATATAATATAATATATATAATCTTTAGATACACAGAGAGAAAGAGATCTTACCAGGTTGTGTTTTACCAACCTAGAAATTGAATATATCCACTGGGCCTACAGAAAGACAGTCTGCAAATCCATAACCATCCTCCTGTCTGCCTCCAGAGTATTGGTATTGCAGGTGTGTATCTTTGTGCCAGCCTAGCTTATATTTAATTAGTATGTTTCTGATTTACCTCTTCTATGCCTTTCTTAGCCATTTGTTTTTATACTCTTTAGTTTGTGGTTTATCTAGCTTTTTGCAAAAGCATGACTTTGTGTGTGTGTGTGTGTTTGTGTGTGTATATAAAGAGTGGTGTATACTCCAAATGCTTAAGCAAAATGCATATATGTATATTGCCCAGTGTATATGTTCATCAGTCACCTACTCATGGGTATTTTTTAGATTTATTTATTTTATGAGTGCTTTATCTGCATGTACAACTGTGGGCCAGAAGAGGGCATCAGATACCTTTATAGATAGTAGTGAGCAATCATGTGGTTGCTGGGAATTAAACTCAGGACCTCTGGAAGAGCAGTCAGTCCTATTAACTGCTAAGCCATCTCTCCAGCCCTCATCGGTATTCTCCTATTCATTGATATTCTCCCTCCCTCTCCCCTCTTTAGTTTTATTTTTTATATGAGTTCACTCTGTCTTCAGACACACCAGAAGAGGACATTGGATCCCATTACAAATGGTTGTGAGCCACCATGTGGTTGCTGGGAATTGAACTCAGGACCTCTGGAAGAATAGTGCTCTTAACCGCTGAGCCATCTCTCCAGCCCATGAGTATTCTTTTGCTGACAAGTATTGCAGTTGACAATATTTTGTATGTTATTGGACACTTGGAAGTATGTAGATTATTAGAAAGATTGTCTTTCTTAGAGGATTTTAAGTGAAAGTCTCTTTGTGTAATCACTGTTAATGAAGATCACATTTTTTCTTTGGTCTTACAAACTTAGTTGTGCTTGGTAGCTGTTTTTTTTTTTTTTTTTTTTTAATTTACCATTTTAAAAAACTACATATACATTATTAAGTGGGATCCTGCTATTCAGAGTTCTGCAGCTTTTCCCATAACAACATGGATGGTTTATGTTAACATCTGTTAGCTATGATTATTTGTTACCTAATGTTTAAGAGACTCTTCTTTTGGGTGGTATTCTCCAGTGGAAATGTGAATGTTCTTTCTTAAGCTTTTCGTTCTACAAGATAGAAAGTGGTTTGAGAAAACTACATTAAGTGGCTACTGCCTGTTGGATAAAGTTCTGTGGACTGCAGAAAACCTTTATGCCAGTGGAATTTTTGGTTATTCCCGCTGTTTTTGGAGAATTACTCAAAATGTCTTTGTCTTCTGTGATTACTATTTTGCTTTTTATTGTCTTTTTTTGGTTTGTTTGTTCTTTTAAGGAGGGTGAGGGAAGACATTGCTGGGGACCAAACCCAGAGAGTTTTTGTGGGCTAGACCAGCCCTCTGTCACTGAGTAATATCTCCAGCCCACTGAATAGTCGTATCTTTCACTTACTTAAAAATATTACTGTTCAGGTAATAGTCGACTTGTGTTATATTGTTGTGACATATTAGTGCTGTTTCTTTTTGTGGTGTGTTTATTTTGAGACAGTCTTTTTTTTTTTAAATGTATTTACCATTGCTCTCTTCAGACACACCAGAAGAGGGCATCAGATCTCATTGCAGATAGTTGTAAGCCACCATGTGGTTGCTGGGAATTGAACTCAGGACCTCTGGAAGAGCAGTGAGTGCTCTTAACCGCTGAGCCCTCTCTCCAGCCCAAGACAAAGCCTTCTTGTGTAGCCTCTGTACCCTCAAACTCAGTGCTTAGGGTTGAATTTAACCTTCTTAATGCTGCGATCTTTTAATATAGTTCCTCATGTTGTGATGACCCCTAACCATAAAGTTATTTTTCTTGCTACTTCATAACTGTAATTTTGGTACTGTTATTAATAATGTAAATATTTTTGGAGATAGGAATTTGCCAAAGGGGTCAGGATTCACAAGTTGAGAACCACTGCTCTAGAATATTGATATTACAGAAGTGCACCTTCAGGACAAGTGGTCAGTACCCTACCATTTTGCCCTCTACAGCAAATTCAGATTCAGATCAAGAAGTGAAGGAGATCAAAATAGCCTTGAACTCCATCTTCCTGAGTATGACTGTGGGATGGGTGTAATGGTTTCGGGCTAGTGTGGTTGTCTCCTATAGGTAGATATTTCTGATGTAACTATTCTAGTAGCACAATCACAACAAATCCTGTGAGGTTTAGAAGGATGCATAAATGTGTTTCCAAGGGAGAGGGGGAGACTTGTTTATTATTATTTTTTTTAAGTGTGTGTGTTGTGTGTGTGTTTATTTTTGTGTAGGTGCCTGAAGGAGGCCACAGGGGAGTTGTAAGCTGCCTGGTGTGGATGCTGGCAATTAGACTAAGGACCTCCATGTCCTTTTTTTGTTGTTTTGTTTTTTTCAAGACTTTCTCAGTGTTCTTCTTTCTTTCTTTTTTAATTTTTTAAAGATTTATTCATTTTTATTTATATGAGTACACTGTAGCTGTCTTCAGACACACACCAGAAGAGTACATTGGATCTCATTACAGATGGTTGTGAGCCACCATGTGGTTGCTGGGAAGAGGACCTCTGGAAGAGCAGTCAGTGCTTTTGACCACTGAGCCATCTCTCCAGCCCCCTCCCCTTTTTTTTTTTTCTTTAATGACTTATTTTTAGGTTATGTGTTATTGGTGTTTTTGCCAGCATATGTCTATGTGAGGGTGTCAGAGCCTACTGCCATGTGGGTGCTAGGAATTGAACTCTTGACCTCTGGAAGAGCAACCAGTGCTCTTAACTGCTGAGCTATCTCTCTTAGCCCCCTTTTGAGTGTTCTCCTTTAAGGTTTTGGTTTTGCTTATTTTTTTTTTTTAAATATTGGTGTGTGTTGTGTCCTGTTTGTGGGATTCAGGACAACCTTCAGGAGCTGGTTTTCTTCCATCCTCTTTTGCAGGGAGTGAACTCAAATTGTCAACAAGTGTTTCATCAACCCAGCCTAGCCCAAGAGCAGGCTCAGCGATTGAGATTCCCGAGGGTCTGGGTTCACAAGACAGTTCACAACCCATCCGTAACTTTAGTTTCAGTGAATCTGACACCTTTTGGCCTTTAAGGGCATTGCACACCTCTGGTGCCCATGCATGAAATAAAAATAAGTTGAAAGATTACGAGGTGGTAGCACATACCTTTAACCCCAGCCCTCACAAGGCAGAGGGAGGCAGATTTTTGAGTTTGAGGGCAGCAGGGTTTGCAGAGTGAATTCTAGGACAGCCATGGCTACAGAGTAGCCCTGTCTCAAAAAACTACTAACTAGTTTTTAAAAAGTTAAAAATTGCAACAAAGCAAAACAAAACAAAAACAACCCCCCAAACTAAACAATTGCTCTCCACAAACAAACAAAATAGTTAAGGAAAATGTCTAGTGGAGAGCTTGTTAGCAGTGTTCTTATAGCTTTGTATTACTTTTTAGTACAATATTTAGAGCAGATACGGTATAGCAAAATGCTGTGATCTAAATTATGGACACATTTATGGGACTAGAGTTTTACTGGAAGTTAGTATACACTATAGAAGCTGGTAAATTAAAATTACATTAATTAAAATTCATGGGTCAGTGAGTTGGCTTAGTGGCTAAAGGTACTTACTGCCAAGTCTGATATGATTTTGACCCTGAGATCCACCTAAGACCCAACTTAGTGGTGGAAAGACAAAGCTGACTCCCACAAACTGGACTTGAACCCACAGATTCACCTGCCTCTGCCTGAGTTCTGTGATTAAAGGTATTCACCAACATACCTGGCACAGGTAACTTGTGAGTTTTTCATGTTTTGGTTTTTCCAAGGTTTTTTAGGGCTAAGAAGATGACTTGGTGGATAAAGTGCTGCCACGTAACCATGATGACCTGGGTTTGGGTCTCCAAGCTAGGCGTCTGGTCTGCTATCCCATGGGGCTTTCTGGCCCAGAAATTTAGCATAATTGGAGTTCCAGGTTCAATTGAGAGAGCCCAGTCCCTCAAAAGGGGAAAATAGAGGAAGATATCTTGACTTCACCCCTGACTTATACACATCCACACAAAACATTTCTCTCTGGTTATATAGAGAACACAGTAGATAGGCCCTGAGAGATTAGTTACAAGTGTATATCAGTAATTCTGGTGAGAGACAAAATGGTCTGTAGATTATCAGATTTAAGGAAGGTAGGAGCAGGATGGTAGGGAGTGGAGGTAGTTTAAGATCTTGTGATGAATAATTTAAGAGATAATAGTTTTAGTTAAGATTGGGAAGACTTTGCAAACAGGTAAATAAGACAGTGAGGGAGGATCAGGGCTTTGTTTTTAAACATATTGTGTGTTAGCTATGGGAATTATGTAATAAATATCTGGACATCATAAAAGGGGCATGAGCTGGCAGTAGAATTGGTGAATTAATGCTATAGATAGTTTTTAATATCATAGACTAAAGTAGATTACTAAAAAACTGAATACAGAGAAGAAAAGAGAAGGCTGAGGTCTCTTAACGTGAGAACTAAGGCAAGTAAAGGAGCCCAAAGAGGAATTATGGGGTCAATAGAATAAGTAACGGTTAGTTTGGAGGGAAGGGAGTCAGGTTTGTCATAGGTGATGTAGATCCCATTTCTTGGATCACACCAGGATCTATGTGGAAGATGGGGGATAGTGAGAGTTGTGATTGGTAGTGTTCAATTCCAAGCACCCACATGGTTTCTCAGACCGTCTGCAGACCAGGCATAGAGCTCACAGATATGCCTACCTCTCACCTGGTCCTAATTTTTAAAAGGATTGGTGGGTGGGTGAGAGAAGAAAGACACACACACACACACACACACACACACCAACACACACGAGGGAAGGAGGGAGGGAGGGAGGGAGAGAGAGAGAGAGAGAGAGAGAGAAAGAGAGAGAATGAGAATGAATGAATGAATGAGAATGCATTCGAGGGTGTGTACGAGCTCCTGTTCATGCTTGTCCTTGTAGAGGCTAGAAGAGGGCAGAAGATATTCTGAAGTTACAGGTAGTTGTGACCAGCCCAATTGTGGGGATACTGGGAGTGAAACACTAGTCTTCTGGAAGAGCAACAAGTGATCTTAGCTCCTGAGCCATCTTTCCAGACCCTTACTTCATTTTAATAGCTGTCTTATTTGGCTATAGTTAGTAATGTGTGCGCAAACCCTGCAGAGTCAACCTAGGACCCCTGTGTTATACACAAGGCAAGCATTCCTCCACTAAGATGCCTTTTTTGTTTTTAATTTTTTTTCTGGTGAAAAAATTTATTAGTATATTAAAAAAATTAGGGGGGGGGGAATGTATCTAGCAAAATAGTCTTTTTGCAGTTTTTGAGACAAGATGTCATGTAAGCCACGTTTGCCTTGAACTTGTCATGTAACCAAGGGTAATCGTGAACTGATTTTCCTGCCTTAGGATTTATAGGCTTATGGACCACACTTAATAGGAAGGAAATACAGTCTCTTTAAAAAAAAAAAAAAAGCCACTTTATTTTATGTGCATTGGTGTCCTGTCTGTATGTATGTCTGTGTGAGGCTGTCAGATCTTGGAGTTAAGACAGTTGTCAGGTGCCATGTGGCACCAGGAATCACGTCAGGTCCTCTGGAAGAGCAGAGTCAGTGCACTCAACCTCTGAGCCATCTCTCCAGTCCCAGGAGTACAGTCTTAATCAAATTTCAAGGTTCAGGATTATTAGGGTAATAAATATTTCATTACTGTTAAGACATTTAAAGATAAGGTTTAATTGTCATGAATTTGGGCCCAGTGGTTAAGAGATCATGTTGCTCTTGGAGAGGACTGGAGTTTGGTCTCCAATAACTGTATGAGGCTCCTTTCAACAGTCTGTTAACTCCAGCTCAAGGGGTTCCTGGGACCCATTCTGACCTCCACAGATGTGTGTGTAAGTGTGTAAGTGTAATAAATCTTGTCAAAAACAAAAAATCTTTAATTTATGTCTTAAATGCTGTTTTTTGGGGTTTCTCTATATAGCCCTGGCTGTCCTAGAACTCACTCTGTAGACCAGGCTGGCCTCTAACTCAGAAATCCTCTTGCCTCTGCCTCCCAAGTGCTGGGATTAAAGGCGTGCGCCACCACTGCCCGGCGGTCTAAATTATTCTTATGAGCACTTTCTTTTTTTTTTTTTTTTTTTGGTTTTTCGAGACAGGGTTTCTCTGTGTAGCCCGGGCTGTCCTGGAACTCACTCTGTAGACCAGGCTGGCCTCGAACTCAGAAATCCGCCTGCCTCTGCCTCCCAAGTGCTGGGATTAAAGGCGTGCGCCACCACCGCCCGGCTCTTATGAGCACTTTCAACTTTGACTTCTGGAGTTCTTGCTTGGCTTTAAATTAGTCATTTAAATTCCTACAAGTCCAAAATAAAATAAACTAAAAAAAATTCCTACAAGATATAACCTGAAGTACAACTTTAAGATTGTATAGTAGTGTGGGAGTGAAGTGAGTCAGTACTTGGGCACTAGTGCACCCTGTGGGAAGGCACTGAGGTGAGGTGAGCTAGCTCACACCCTAACTGTGCAGCTGCTCTCAGCCTAAGGCTGAGTGAGACACAGTCTCAGATACACGAGTACCTCAGGGTACTCATGTTGGTTATGATGCTGTTAATGAAATTAATAAAATAGAGATCTCAAAAGTTGCAGATTGTTTTATTAAATTTAAACTCTTGGAAGGGAAGATATTGTCTTAATTTAGAGCATGGCATTTTTATCTTCATTGGTTGAGATGACATAATTAATGAGAGAGATGAAAGTTACTTAACCTTCCCCCACAACTGAATTCTGGAATTTTGTTTTTTAACAGGTGCCATGTTTCAGAACAGAGTAAGACACTTGGTAAAGAAGAACTGAAGACATTTACAGTTAACAGAGATAGCCTGATTACAAAGAAAGCATTAACCTGCCTCTGAGGTGACTAAAGGGAATAATGGTGATTTTGCGCCGGGCTCGGCCGCCTGCTTCCGCCCCAACCAGCAATGAATCTTGACTCGCTCTCGCTGGCCTTGTCTCAAATCAGCTACCTGGTGGACAATTTAACCAAGAAAAACTACCGAGCCAGCCAGCAGGAAATACAGCATGTAAGTACTCTATTCAGAATGTAAATGGCACCGAAGCAAAAACAAATAGCCAGTTGATAATAAGTTGGCAATTTATGTTACTAGGTTGTGTGACAGGGCATAACTTCTTTTTCTTTGTGTTATTTTGCTTTAGAACTGTACATAAAAGACCTTATTCCAGTCTGTGGGTATATTCACAGCTTTTTTTCTATTGAACAAATATGAAGACAGGCATGCAATTAATCCTAGCGCTTGGAAGGCAGAGGAAGGTGAATCTCTGTGTATTTGATGCCAGTCCGGTCTGCATATTGAGTTTTTGGCCAGCCAGCCATAAAGAAACTGTCTGAAAAACAAACATTAATAACAAAAAGCCCAGTAAAGAAATATGATCTGACTGGGTTCAGGCTAGTTCTCCCGTTTTCCTCTTCAGCATTAAGAGGGACTGGCTCAGAGGATAAAGTGCTTGTTGTGTTTAAGTGTGAAAGTGAACATTAGGATCCCTTAAGCCCACGAGAAAGCTGGGAAACTATGGCAGCCTGCCTGTAATCTCTGTTCTCTGGAGGCAGAGACAAGCTTCCAGGGCAGTGTAGATCAGCCAGACTAGCCATAATTGGTGAACTCTGGGTTCAGACACAGAGCCTGCCTCAATCAGTAAAGTATGGAGGAAGACATCTTATTTCAGATCGGGCCTCTCTAGGCACCCTCATATTCATACAGCTGTAGTGGTATGTGTTTCCATGTGCTAACAAATCCATGCACACATAAAAATGGATGAAACTGCACTGGAAGTATAAGATACTTGGTGGTGGTGTGCTTGCTTAGCACGAGTTCAGTAACAATTATCTGTGGGCTTTTAGCCATCCTTCTGGGCATGAAGCTTTGATTCACAGGTAATGATGCTGGACTTTGGTGTTCCACTTACCAGTTTGTGCATCTTTGGAGAAGTACCTCTTACATTTTTCCCTCTGGAGTGGGGGAGATGGCTTTGCAGTTAGGAACACCTGCTTTTCAGAGAACTGGAGTTTGGTTTCAAGCACACACATTGGGTGACTTACAACTTCCCATAACTCCAGTTCCAGGGTATCTGATGCCCTTGTGTTCACACAAGCACATGAATATACACATAAAAAGCCAACTCTAAATTCTGCATTCTGTAGTGTAGATTTTACATGTGTTAGTATTTGATTCAATCTTTATGAACATAAAGTAGCTGAGTGTGATGTGCTCGCACATGGAGATTGAAACATAATGGCTAAAGATGGAAGCAGAATGATTGTTAGGAGTTTGAGGACATTCTGTAACCTTGTTTCAAAAAATACATAATTCTCTACTTTTTGCAAAAGAAATTGTAGTTGATTCATAGATCACAAACAGAAGTCACACATGTACCAGTTTGTCTCAGCCAAACCTAAGAAAGGATTTATGCAGCACTGTTCAGTTTTGGCTCTTTTATTTTGTGGTATATATGCAACAATTGTGGTAGTTTTTTTAATTTTTAAAAGATGTTTAATATGTGGACTGTTTAGCCTGCCTATCCATTTCTTACCCACAGGCAATGGGTATTACATTTTTTTCTCTTAAGTATCTTTTCAAAGTCAGTATGTTTGGTTATATAGAAGATGGAACTGCATATGTTAGCCTTTTTAAATAGAATGATGACATGCTAAACTGCCTGTTCTCTTCTTTCCTTTTTACAACAAGGTTTCACTGTGTAACTCTGGCTGACCTTGAATTCCTATGCAGACCAAGCTGGCCTTGAACTGCCTGCCTCTGCCTCTCAGATGCTGGCATTAATGGTCTGAGCCACTAGGCCAAGCAAGTTTTATTTATGAGTGTTACTTGTAACATGTATGTGTACCCTGCATTTACCTAGTGCCTTTGGAGGTCAGAAAGGCAATGGCATTGATGGCCTGGAACTAGTAGTACTATAGGTGATTGTATCCCTCCATGGGGTGCTAGCAACCAAATCTGGGTCTCTACAAGAGCAGTAAATGCTCTTAACCACTCAGTCCTTTCTTCAGCTGTGAATAGTGAAATCTTCTAACTCTTCAGAGAAGACTCATGTCTCATCCCTATTTATCCTTGGTTTGGATTAATTTTGAAAGTGTTCCCTGTGCTCAGCATGGTGGCATAAGTCTTTAATTTCAGCTCTTAGGAGGCAGAGGCAGGAGGATCTCTGAAGTAGAGACTAGCTTGGTCTACAGAAGGAATTTAGGATAGCCAGGGCTGCACAGAGAAACTGGAAACCCCACCCCCACCCCAATCAAGACGGAAGGAAGGAAGGAAGAAAAGAAGACTTAGCAGTTAAGCATCTATTTTGGGCCCTTACAGTGCTGGCCTTCTAAGCTCTTTCTTTCTCCCATTATATATATATGCTTTGTCATTTTTATACATAATTTATTTAGCTTTTAGAGGAATGTGGAACCCTAGATCTCCTGGGGAGGTCAGAGGACAACTTAAAGGAGATGGTTCTGTTTTCCACCTTGTGGGCCTCAGGAATTTAAAGCTGTTAGGCTTGGTGATGTGTGGTTTAGCCTGCTGAGCCATTTTGCTGGCCCCAACAGTTAACTTTTAATTCCATTGGTTTATTTTGAGACAAGGTTTCACTATGCAGTCCTGGCTCTGTCTTGCAGGTGCTGGCATTCAAAGCATGCACAACAATGCCTTTTACATTTACATAAACTTTTAAAATTTAAGCGCTCTCTCTCTCTCTCTCTCTCTCATACTTTCTCTCTCTGTGTGTGTATGTGTATGTATTTCAATAGATCTCATTGTATTTTGGGGGTGGACTTAACTTGAAGCCTCAGCCCTCCAAGATGATAGGACAAGACACACCAAACTTGACTAATTTTACCACCTTTTCATTAAAGATGTATATACAGAGCAGGACACATACCATGTGCAAATGAGTTCTCATTAAGTGAGCATTTATTTAGTATATTCACACAGATCAAGCAAAGTGATGGCTTTTACTCACTTTCTCAATTCCTGAATACAGCACCTAGACTCAGCTCTCTCTTTTTTTTTAAACTTTTTTTTTTTTTTTTTTTTTTTTTGGTTTTTCGAGACAGGGTTTCTCTGTATAGCCCTGGCTGTCCTGGAGCTCACTCTGTAGACCAGGCTGGCCTCGAACTCAGAAATCCGCCTGCCTCTGCCTCCCAAGTGCTGGGATTAAAGGCGTGCGCCACCACCGCCCGGCCAGCTCTCTCTTTCTAAGTGTGTACTTTACAGCTGTTACAAGACATGTATCTTGGTATCTCCATATTGGAAATAACCTCAGGATTCATCAGTGCTTTTCTGTAAGCATTGAAACTATTGTTTTGAACAGCATAGGTGGCTCTTAGAAGGTTGAAAGGAAAAAATGCAAAGCATTGTATCATTTGAGACATTCTGTGTAAAAGTAACATCTTTTTTTTGTTGTTTTTGTTTTTTGTTTTTCGAGACAGGGTTTCTCTGTGTAGCCCTGGCTGTCCTGGAACTCACTCTGTAGACCAGGCCAGCCTCGAACTCAGAAATCCTCGAACTCAGAAATCCGCCTGCCTCTGCCTCCCAAGTGCTGGGATTAAAGGTGTGCTCCAACACCACCCAGCGTTAACATCTTTTCATAGCAACGTTTTTAAACATTTGTGTTGCTGGAAGTATTTAAGGTGGTTTAGTGGTAGTTCTCACATCTTTTTAAAACATTTTTATTTTTGAATTAAAAAGCTTTTCATACAATATATTTTTAAAAATAACTTGTTAATTTGAGTGTTTTGCTTGCATGTATGTCTGTGTGCAACATATGTGCCTAGTGCCTGTGGAGATCAGAAGGCATCAGGCTCCTGGAACTAATGGATAGTTGTGAATCTCCATGTGGGTACTAGGAATTGAATCCTATTCTTTTATAAGAACACCCTTAACTGTTGAGCTATTTTTTAAAGCCCCTTCATACAATATATTTTGATTACATTCCTTCCATGGCCCCAGTTTTCACATTTAAGCAGTCTTAGAAGGGTAGTTAGTATTGTCTCATTGACTGAACCTCCTCCAGCCTATGTACAGGCACAACCACTGAGTGATTTGTCTTGTTTTATGTTGGAAACTCAAAGATGTTAGTTTGTTCTTTGTATTCTGAAAATTGGAGATCTGAGATGTGAATATACAATACTTCTTTTTTTGTTTGTTTGTTTTTGGTTTTTCGAGACAGGGTTTCTCTGTGCAGCCCGAGCTGTCCTGGAACTCACTCTGTAGACCAGGCTGGCCTCGAACTCAGAAATCTGCCTGCCTCTGCCTCCCAAGTGCTGGAATTAAAGGCGTGCGCCACCACGGCCCGGCACAATACTTCTATTTTATGATCACTTTATATTTGCTCATAGAAGCTAAGGAAGTAGAAAAGAAAATTAGTCCCTGAATTGGAAGATATTGTAGTCTCAAGTTTAGCTACTTCTGGCAGTTCCTACTCTAAAAGGTGTTGTGAGATGCACTTTTATAAGATAAGTCTGTCTCCTCCTCTTCTTTCTTTGAAGTGGTTTACTATATCTATGGCTAGCCTGGAACTCACTGAAACAAGGCCTCTAACTTAGAGATAGATGTATTTGCCTCTGCCTGCCACATGCTTCAATCAGAGGTGTTTTTTTGAAACAGGGTCTCTGTAAAATTTCTGTTTGTGTGTTTAATGTGTGATGTGATGTATCTGTAGGCCGGCCAGAAGAAAACTTTGGGTGCTTTCCTCAGTTGTTTCCCACTTTTTATGAAAAGCTCTGTGTCTCTGACTCTCCAGGGCTGGGATTATAGGCATGCCCTGAGTCTTAGTTAGGGTTTTACTGCTGTGAACAGACTCCATGAACAAGGCAACTCTTATAAAGGACATTTAATTGGGCCTGCCTTACAGGTTCAGAGATCCAGTTCATTACCATCAATGCGGGAACATGGTGGCACCCAGGCAGGCATGGTGCAGGAGGAGCTGAGAGTTCTACAACCTCATCTGAAGGCTAGTAGCAGAATGCTGGCTTCCAGGCAGTTAGGATGAGGGTCTTAAAGCCCATGCCCACATCTACTCCAACAAGGCCACACCTCCTAATAGTGCTACTCCCTGGGCTGAGCATATACAAACCATCACTTTCCACTCCCATAGGATTGTTCAAACATATGAGTCTATGGGGGCCATGCCTAAACATAGCATAATGCAAAATACATTTAGTCCAACTTTAAAAGTCCTCATAGTTTATAGCAGTCTCAACCATGTTAAAAGTCCAAACTTTCTGACATTCATTCAATCACTTAACTGTAATCCACAAAGCAAGTCAGGAAACCAGCTGGGCAGTCTCCAAACTCTGCATCTCCACAGCTGATGTCAAAGCTGTCTTCAGATCTCCCAACTCCTTTTTCATCTTTATTGACTGTAACAACGTTCTTTCTCCTGCACTGGTCCTGTTAGCAGCTTTCCTCAGCAGATATTTCACAGCTCTGCCATTTAGAACATCTTGGGGCCTCCAAGACAACTTCAACATACAGCTTCTTGTTCTAATGTCTGGAATCCAACATGATTTTCTGGGCTCCTCCAAAGTGTTTGCATCACTTCTCCAGCTCTGCCCTCTGTAGAATTTCTCTATATAGCCCTGGCTGTCCTGGAACTCACTCTGTAGACCAGGCTGGCCTCGAGCTCAGAAATCCGCCTGCCTCTGCCTCCCAAGTGCTGGGATTAAAGGCGTGCGCCACCACCGCCCAGCAGAAAACATCTTTTTTTTTTAAATATTTATTTATTTTATGTATGAGTACACTATTGCTCTCTTTAGATATACCAGAAGAGGGCACCAGATCCTATTACAGATGGTTGTGAGCCACCATGTGGTTACTGGGAATTGAACACAGGACCTCTGGAAGAGAAGCCATTGCTCTTAACCACTGAGCCATCTCTCCAGCCCAAGAAACATCTTTAAGACTATATTTAAAAGACAATCAAAGGAAACTTGAAGTCTTGAATTTGTTGTGACTATGATAGTTGATAGTGTGGATTTACATGGGAAACATCTTAAGTTTATAGTTAAAAGAAAAGCAAGGGAAAGTTGAATTTGTGGCTATGGTAGGTGATCATAGAGATTCAGCATGAGAAACACTTTAAGCCTATAGTGGCCGGTCTGGTCTACAGAGTGAGTGCCAGGGCTAGAGAAATCCTGTCTCGAAAAACCAAAAAAAAAAAAAGGACAATCAAAGAAAACTTAAAAAATCTGGAACTTATGATTATGAAAATGGATTGTATAGTGGAATTTTATCAGAGTTATGCTAATAATTTAACAGAACTCCATTGATGTTAGAACTCAGAACTTTTGAATTCCTAATATAACAATGGTATAGTGAGGAAAGAAATTTCTATCACCGACCATGTTTTTTTGTTTTCTAGCCTTCATATCTTAGAATTATTAACCCTCAAACTCCTTCCTAGACCCTCATTAGATCCTTATAACTTGAGCTTTTATATCCTCAGACCTTGTATAAAGTTTACATTTTTTTCCTTTTACTTAAGTTTACTTTTTTCCAATTATTTATCATGAGACACAGGTGGTTGATCATTGGGGAGCACTCACTGCCAACTGAGTTTCTTTAGATAAGGGAGTAGCAAAAAGGTTACATCTGCAACTTTTGTATCTTTTATCATGAAGCCTGTGAGCAAGGCAAATCTGTATGTCCTTTTAATAAGATATCTGGCTGTCTTAAATTATCTAACGCATTGACTAATGAACTAGCACATTAGTGGATTATATTGGGGTAAGGAGTCAGTTGCCTGTTCTCTAGCTGGTCAAGCTATAGTTTGCTTAGCTTTCAATGTCATCAGAAACCTAAGAAGGATAAATTGTTATCTAGATGTCATAAATTAATTAAAATGACAGAGTTTATTTAGTCTATAGTCCATCTAAACATTCTCCAAGTCCCTGTGATGTCCATCACAGCTTGGGCAGAAGCAGTCTGTCCATCAGGCCCAGAAGATGACAGGCTTTTTTCTGTGGAGATAGAACATGGGAGAGATGACTTACTTTGTTGTAGGTAATATGAGACATTCTACTCTTCAGGTGTCCTCTGTCCACAGTTTAGGCCAAGCCCTAACTGCGGGCACAGCATTGAGGCAGTGTCACCTAGTGGTTGGTGTACCACAATTCAAGTAGAGTCCTTTGTTGATGTGCCCATATCTTTTTGGAGACCTTGGGGTGGATCACTGTTAGGATTTGGGAATCTTTGTCATAGCAAGCTTAAACAGTGTCGTATTCAGCAGATCTCTGACAGGATTGAGAACTAGCATCTATTGAATTAGATAATCTGTATCTGATTTTAGTTATCTGTTCTGGCTGTAACTAGCAAACATAAAACAGAAGGCTAAAACTTAATATTGTAATTAACTGCATTGGTTTTTTAAGCATGGCTTTAAATATATACCTGAACATATTAAGGATATTATTTGTAAGGTTACTGACTATTGCTTGCACTTAAGTATATTATTTTTCATGAGATTAGGACTGTTATAGTGGCTTTTGAGACTAAAGCCTGTTAAATTTGAGCCTTAAAAAAAATCATGATTTTTGAGTTGAAGTTCTTCTATCAAAACAAAATTTTAAGTCTATAAACACAGTTCAAAAAGAGACTGTGAAACTTTGATCCTCATATGATATATTATAGAAATCTATAGTAACATTAGCAAAAACAAGGCTAAATATATCTTTGAAGCTATCTTTCAAAAAATGAAAACATAGAGCAATATTATTGTAACAGTTTACTGACACAAGATAGAAACTGTATCAAAATCTCAATTCAAAAATCTTTGGAGACCTGCTTTTTTTTTGGTCTGCTCAGGTTATATGTTGCTGCTCTTAAGCAAGATGGAGGTGAAGTCAGGACTTCCCACAACAAAGATGGCTGGCAGTCGCGTGATTGCCCTCAATCAAGGTGGCGATGAAGCTATAGCTCTGCCTTTTCTAGCTTTTAGCAAAGATGGCCACAAGCCATGTATTGGTTCCATGAACAGCATTAATTTCTACAAGCATATGCAGTAGCAATGTATTAGCAAGGAGACAAATGCCTAGGCACATGTTTTACCTGGCAGCTGTGGCTGGTCTGAGGCATGCATTGCAGTGGGTATCCTGCCTCCACTGCTACTGTTGCCAAAAGTTCCCTACTGAGGCACAGGGTCCAGTAGCTGCAGTTTTCAGTCTGTCGGAAGGCCTCAGTTCTCTTGCTGACACAGACTGTTTCATTAAAACTGAGAGAGCGAGAAAGAGAGTGAGTGAGTTCAGGTGTACAGGATGGAAAGAAATTTGAGATAAAAGATTTTTAGGAAGTAGAAGATAAGAGTAGGACAAAAGTGAGTTAAGACAGAAAGTCTGGGGGTGTTCCCTAGAGCCGCAGGAGCAGGGAGCAAGTGATGAGACACACAGATGTGAGCAGACATCTGTGTGGTACAAAGCCATCTATCTATCAGAACTGTCGAGAGAGTGGAGGACTCCGGCAGGAGGAGCACAGTCACTGTTCTTTAGCCTAATAGATTGCAGTTTGCACCCGGACTTCATTTTATGTATCGTTTGCCCCTGGTTTGAACTTACTGGAAAAACCATAGCTTGTTCCAGGAACCACTCCACACTTAGTACCCCCTAGCAACAGCCACACCACTCTAACAACAACCAATCAGTATCAAACAGGACCTGCAACTTTACTTTTTAAAAGCCTATTTTTATGGTGGTTCAAAGCTTTAACCTCCCTTTTAGTCCAGCATTTAACAGAGGTAGTAGAAAAAAAGAATATAGGGGAAATGGACCGACCTGTTTAGAAATGATTCTTTAGAACAATTCCCATCTATGTTGTCTGATGACAGTTTAGTTCCCAGAAGTCAACCGTGACAGCTTGATCAACTCACACACACTTCACAGAAATACCAGTGGTCTAGTTCAGTAGTGTAGGGTTAACAACAGCGGTAACACAACCTAGCAGGAACAGCCAGGCCTCAGCCTCCACATGAATCAACAGGAAATACCAACAGGAGCATTAAGAGAAGTCTGTGCTGTGCCTCTCTCAGCGAAATGAAGATCAACATGGACGAGAGACCAACAAGCATTGTATAGCTAGCTCTATAAGCAAGCCTGCCTCAGCCTCTGTCACCATCCATCAAGTTCTACTTATACTCCCTCCAAACAGTACATGTCTTCCCATAAGTCTTGCCTCAACATGTGTCTTGTCTCAGCTGACATCACTCTGCCAATCAGCTTGAGTCTGAGGGATAAGAAACTACAATGCACCACTAAAAGTTTTTTGGTATGTTTTCTCTATGGAATCCCAACAAATGGGGCTCAACTACACAGTGTGTTGTTAGTGAAGAATTCTTCATCACATGTCCTTTCACCTGCTTGTTTTAACAGAACATCCTTTCACCTGTGTCTGCTTAAGTGAAACATTCCTTCACCAGTTTGCCTTAGCCTTTTTCCTGTGTCCATTTCAAGAAATACTCCTTCACGTGTTTGCCCCAGCAAAATACCATCCAACATAATTGACTTCCAAAGAACCCTTAAGTTTGCACTTCAGTATCTAACATTCTAGATAAGATTACTCAAGCCGACCCCATTGTTCATAGCCATTTGAAATCATTACTAGCCAGTGGAATTGTGCCAAGCTTATAACCTTTAAATGTCAGACAGTCATGTAGCTGCCAAGTTGGAAAGCCCTTCACCCTGCTTGTAACCACGATAAAAAGGCATGGCGTTACCAGCTCCGGGCTTTCCATACTCATCCACTGTGTTGGAGAAGTTTGTAGGTCTGAGTTTCGTCTTAAATAAAGACTTTCTGCTTTTTGAATAGGAGTTGGACTCTTGAAGGTCTCTGGGGAGTTCATGATCTGGTCATAACTGGGCATATGCCTGGGAAGTCTTGGTTTACCTGGTGCTAGGTTTTTGAGACAGAGAAAGTAACTGGGCTGGTGCAAGAGAAAAAATACCCAGAGGGTGCACAAACTTACCAATCGGTTGCTTGGTGTGTGGATAAGTGCAGCAGTCAGTATAGAGGGAGAGATGTCCTGTCGAGGCAGGCAGATAGGGTTCCAGGATGCCAGCTCCCAGCGCAAGCATGGGTGCCTGGAGAGCCTGTCCATCATGGCACCGATGTATTTCATAAAACACAGTGGTATAGTGAAGTGGGAGAGAGTATCTTAGCGGGTCCTGCTAAGGTGTTTCCCCGAGGAATCAGCCATGTGACAGACCTAATATAAAGAAGGTTTATTAGTGAGATGGGAAGGGGACCTGGAAAAGGGGTAGAAGCAGGGAAAGGCCAGGGATAGAGAAGAGCAGAAAGAGAGAGGAAAAGAGAAAGAGGCTGTCGGGGAACTCATGGTTGAGAGGGTGTAATGAGTGGTGGTCTCACATGCCTGAGTCCTGGTTTGTACCTGGCAGGCAGAGACACCAGCTGTTGCTAGGTAACTGTTGGGCGGGGCCTAGAGGGATTGCTAACACTTGGCAGATTAAAAAATATTATGTGCATATAGGCCTGCACATGCAGTCACATATGTGAGGCCAGAGGACAGTTTGCGAGAGTCAGTTCTTTTTGACCTTGTAGATTTTGGGGATTGAACTCAGGGCCTCAGGCTTCATAGCAGTCATCCTTATTTACTAAGCTATTGTTTTTTATTGTTTATTGTTTTTGGGGGATGACAGTTTAAGACAGAGTTTCTCTGTATAGTCCTGGTTGTCTTGAAACTTACTCTGTAGACCAGATTGACTCAAGAGATCTGCCTGCCTCTGCCTCCCAAGTGCTGGGATTAAAGGCATGCCACCACTGCCTGGCTACCAAGCCATCTTGCCACTTTTTAACTTCTAAAAATTTTATATGAATGAATATTTTTCTTGGTTGTATTTTGGTACTATGAGCATGCCTTGAGACTTTGGAATCTAGAAAAGGTCATAGGAACCCTTGGAACTTGATGGTTGTGGGGCCTGGGTATTGAACCTGGATCCTCTGTTAGAACATCCAGTGCTCTTAGCTGTTGAGCTGTCTCTCCGGCCCCACTTGTTTTTTTTTTTTTTTTTTTTTGGTTTTTCGAGACAGGGTTTCTCTGTGTAGCCCGGGCTGTCCTGGAACTCACTCTGTAGACCAGGTGTTTTTTTTTTTTTTTTTTTAAGATAAGTCTGACTGTATTTTCCATCTGGTTATGCATGTGAACCTACTATGCCTGCTCTACAAACTTGCATGGTTCTCTTACCACTGAGCTTGTTTAACTGGGCCTATAATACTGGTTGAGGTTGTATTCCCTGGAATCTGGAAAGTAGGATATAACCTCTGTCAATTCTGCAGGTTAGAGTGGAATGAAAACAGGATGGGATGAGACTATGATACACAGTTTTGCTGAGGAACTGTAGTTCACTCCCAATTAAACCCAGATTAACATTATATGGTCATTTCTAAGTCCTATACCAAAGGTACCACATTGGGCTCAAAGGGCCCTGCTGGTGAAGACTGCCACAGGAGGGTATATATTTAGGCACTGAAATTCTGCAACGGAGGCAAATCCTGGAGAAGCTTTGTTGTTGACTACCAGAAGTTCTTTGAAGCTGAGAATCTAGTAACACCAGCAGTGTCCCCCATGATCTGCTTTCACTATAATGTAGGCTTATTCATTTTTCCTTACAAGTTCTTGAGGTCTAAGAATATCTATGTCTTATGCCTGACATTTGGTTAATGGTCAAATAAATTTGTGATGAAATAAGAAATTTTTTTTGTTTTTGTTTTGTTTTGAGACAGGGTTTCTCTGTATAGCCCTGGCTGTCCTGGAACTCACTCGGTAGACCAGGCTGGCCTCAAACTCAGAAATCCGCCTGCCTCTGCCTCCCAAGTGCTGGGATTAAAGGCGTGTAGATATGATTTTTCAGTATATTCTAAGATGGTCTTGAACTGAGATTACTTGCATGTGTTACCATTTCTGGGTTTATTTGATGGCTGAAGCTTCACAGTATGCACAGTTATTAAAATACATACATTCTGGTCTTCATTAGTGCCCTTGTACGGAACTTCTTTTAATGCCTAGAGATTAGAAATTTAGACCTGGGATGATAGCAAAGCTCTCTTTCTTGGCACCTTGCTGATTTCTTTTGGTGAAGAATATAAGTAAAGCTTCTTGCAAATCCAGAGACACACTGAGCACCATTTTATGAAACTTATGCACTCCCTATTGTACAAGGAGGCCAGGTATATTTTACTGCGGTTAAGTCTGATCAGGCCTCATAACTTACTTGGCTAGGATGTTTTTCCTCATAGTCTTACCTACTGACAAATGGAAAGAGGGGATTTTACTGAATTTATTATGTGCATGTACTAATCATGTCAACTAGTTGGTATTTCAGTATCTTACAGATGAGAAAGTAAGTTTGCCTTCTCGGTGAGATTTTTGTGACATATTCAAAGATTAATGTTGTAATCATTATTTTAAAATTGTTTGGGGCCTGGCATAATGGGAAAGGACCTGGGGTCAGGCTCCTGCTATCGCATGGTGCTTCACAACCACCTGTAGTTCCCGTTTCCAGGGGATCTTACACCTTGTTGATCTCTCAGCATGAAGGTGGTACATATATATTCATCCAGAGAAAGCACTCATAAAATAATTAACTCTGATGACTCCTTGGGTAAAGGTGCTTGCAAAAAAATGTGGCGATCCTTGGTATGAATGTACAAGGAGAGAACCAACCCCAAAGTGACTTAGACCTCCACATGTGTTCTTTTGCATTCCCACCCATCATGTGGTCACGACACAATCATATACTTTTTTTTTTTAAATTGAGACTAAGGGTATGGTCAGTGATAAGTACTTTAGCTAGCATAGTTTGAGGCCCTGTATTTGATCCCCTTTACCACAAGTATAAGTAAAAAGTACAGGTTATGATTGTAAGGAAATTATTTAAAATAGAAACTTGAAGTAACTCTTTTTTCTATTGAACCCCCCCCCCCCCCCCCCCCCCCCAGTACTTGGATTTTAAATCTGGAGCCTGCTGTTTGCTAGGCAAGCAAAGCACACTGCCGATGAGTCTCAATAAGCTTTAACCGTTTTCTTTTCTCTGGACTTTCTCAGCTTCCCAAGTGTTAGGATTGATTATAGGTGTTTCCAGCACACCTGACTGGCTTTATCTTTTTTCCCCCTCAAGCCACAGCCCAATTTTATTTCCACTTAATGCAAAGAATGGCTTAAGGTTAAACGAGAGGTGCCAGATGAGAGGTTGGAGGTCATGGATGGAGCTTGTAGAGATAGAGGACACGGGTTGGGAAAGAAAAGGGAAGGTGGTGATGAAGACGGACAAGGCCCTCTTTCAGTGTCCCCAGCTCCCAGGTGCTCCAGGATAGAGAGCAGGCCAGGCTGCCTTCAGATTTCCTCTTGAAGACAGTTAGTCTGATGATTTCTGAAGACAGCTAGTCCGATGATATCCGCTAGCCTCACTATATCCAGGGTCCTGCTGCCAGTGATATATAGCCATGCCTATGAATCCATTTTACTTCATGGCCTTTTCAGGGAGGCATTCCAATTTCACCTGGTTATTGTGGGCCCCAGTCTGCAGTAGTCCTCACACTTTCGTAGAGCAGTGCTTCTCAACCTTTCTAATGCTGCGACTCTTTAATACAGTTGCTCATGTTGTGGTGACCCCAGCCATAAAATTACTTTGTTGCTACTTCATATCTCTAACTTTGCTGCTGCTTTGAATCATACTGTAAATATTTTATATGTGACCCCTAAAGGGTCATGACCCACACAGGTTGAGAACCTTTGCCCACTAGCCTTATTCTTTAAAGCAGATTTGACACATAATTTCATCTGTTAGTGCTAATGTAAACTTAACCTCAGTATATTCTCTTGCTCTCACTATTTATTGTTTGTTTGAGACAGTTTCTCGGTGTAGTCTTAGCTGTCTTGGAACTCATTCTGTAGACCAGGCAGGCCTTAAATTCTGGGATCTGTTTGTTTCTGCTTCCTGAGAGCTGGGAATTATGCCAAGAAGGCTGGCTTGTTTTTAAACTTTATAATAAATAAGGTTTTTTTGTCTTATATTTTCAGACAACACATCATCATATAATCTTGGCTTGGAATAAATTTATTTTTTCTAACTTACTTCCTTCTTTCCTTCTTCCTTTCTTCCCTCCCTTTTGTCTCTCTTGTTCTCCTTCCCCCATCTCCCCTTTCTGTCATGGTAGGGATTGAATACAGGGCACAGCTGAATTTTTTTTTTTTTTTTTTTTAAATTAGAATAGTACATGTTTTTTAGGCTGCTCTTGAATTAATAGGCTCAAGCACTCCCCTTTAACATCTTAAATATCTGGGGATACAGGAATATGCTACTATACTTGTCCACTATTTTAAAAATGTGAAAATAAAAATTAAATTAATTTATTCAGCCAGTCAGAGTAGTAGCTTATGCCTTTAATCCCACCACTCTAGTGTTGCACGCCTTTAATCCTAGCATTGAGGAGGTAGGTGGCAGAGACAGGCAGATCTCTGAGTTCAAGGAGTGTCAGAGCTAGATAGTGAGACACTGTCTCAAAAAAATTTTAAATTACAGTTATTTATGCCATTTTTATATGAATTCTCTATAGGGCAGATTGTATGTCTCACAAAGTGACTATGGTAGTCAGAGGACAGTTTGTAGGAGTTGGTTTTCTCTTTGTACCGGCTGGACCCAGACATTGAACTTGCACTGTCAGGCTTGGTAGCAAGCATCTTACTTGCTGAGCTATCTTGCCAACCCAAAATAGCAATGATATTTGTCATCATATCCGTTTAACATTCACATTTCTCTTGTTTGCTTTATGCAAAAAGTTGGTGAAAAGGGGCTTGGATTGGTGCTTCCGGGTAGACTCTAGGAGCATGTGACAGCTGGAGAAGTGCTCGGCCATTGTGTCCTTCCCAGCTGCCTTGACTGTGCTTGTGCAGGCATGTTTTGAGATAGGCGTGAAACTCTAGAGATGTGCCCACTTTTGCTTCCCAAGTACTTTTTGTTGGCGATGCAATCTTTACCAGCTATTTTCTTGTAGTTTTGTAATTATTGTTACCAGTATGAATGCCCATATCAGGTGCTGCGGGATTAAGTGCTTTTTGCATAATCTGAGTGAGAAGACCCAGTCTTGGTGGAATGGGTTGTGGTTTGCTTTTATAACCCTGGCACTGAGGGGCTGGAGACAGGTGGGTGCTGTAGAACTCATTGGCCAGTTGGCAGTCAGTAGAAGATACCTGACATTGATGCCTGTATTCTACACAGTCAAGTGGTCTGCACACATTCATGTGTACACGCATATTCACAAGTACACAAAGAGAAGAGGGCCAGCAAAATGGCTCAGCAAGTAAAGTGCTGCCAAATTTGATAACCTGAATTGGGCCCCAGAATCTTACATGGTAGGAGAGAATCAGCTCTCATTTGTACCCTGTGGTTCACCCACATTCACTCAATTCCCCCCAAAAGAAAAAAGTACAAAAGAATGTATATGTGCTGCTAAACGTTCCTTGTTTTGTTTTTCGGTTTTTCAAGACATGATTTCTCTGTGTAGTCCTGGCTGTTCTGAAACTCACTCTGTAGACCAGGCTGGCCTCAGACTCAGAAATCCACTCGCTTCTGTCTCCCAAGTGATGGGACTGTTAAACGTTCCTAAAGCTTGCCTGTACTAGATTCATTTTCAGTGGCTTTTTGAGCTTTTGGCTGCCTCTGCTCTTATATTGAAACATTCCTATGGATTCTCTTGTAGAGGTTTCTCCCCTTTCTGTTTTGATATAGGGTCTCTATTTAGCTTGGTAAATTTTTATTAAATCAGCTGTTACTTACTTTTGGTGTAAATTTTAAGCATCATGCCAAGTTATGTGGGTCAATTACTGGTAGATTTGTGTTCTTTTAGCCAGTTCAAAAGAATAAATTGTATAAAAAATAAATAGAAAAAGAAAAAAGAATAATTGTTGCATATAGGTACTTGTACTTAAGTGATTCCTGTAATTCTGTGTTTGAGAACAGGGTCTTTTATCCTCTAGGCTGTCTGGATCTGTAGCTTGAAGGTGGCCTTGAAATCATAACCATTCTTTGAATCTCAAGAGCTAGATTAGAGGCTTGTGCCACTTATGCTCAGAAGTTCTTTCAACAATTCCCCAGAGGCTGATTTTCTTAGAACTATACTTAATTTTGCTGTGAAGAATAACATCCAGAGTATCATGCATACTAGTCAAGTGGTACCTTACCATTGAGCTATGTCCCCAGTACTTACTTTTATCCAAACCCTCCTTAAACCTGACATTTTTATGTTACAGATTGTGAATCGGCACGGTCCTGAGGCAGACAGGCATTTATTACGCTGCCTATTTTCACATGTGGATTTCAGTGGCGATGGTAAAAGCAGTGGCAAAGATTTCCATCAGGTATTTAGGGATTACATAGTTTATAAGAATTATCCTCAATCATTTTGTAAATGTGCAGTTTTGGGCATAATATATGAACACTATCACAGAATAACATCTAGAACATAATCTCAAGTATAGCTAAGATGTATTGGGGATTCATCTGTCCCTCTTTTTTTTTTTTGGGCCTGGCTATATCCTGATGACAGTCTAATTTAGGATTTGGGAGCTGCTGCTGGATCCGCCTGGTGAAGGAAGCAGGAAAGAGGGGGCTGGCCTGCTTGAAAAGCAGATGGGGTATCTTCTCATGGTCCGAATTGAATCTTTTTGGCTTGAATTTTTTTCAGTCTTTTAATGAACTCTAATGTGGACATTTTGATTTAACACTTGTTGCTGATAGGTTTTATATACCTAAATGGGATTTTAAAAGAGCTAATTTTGATAGTAAAACTTTATAACATCTAATATTCACAAGTTCTACTTTTATTTATGTGAGATGATGCTTAATGCTAATAGAAGTCTTTTTTTTTTTTTTTTTAAATTTTTACTTATTTGAAGACACAGTTTCTGATTCAGGAGTGTGCCTCGCTGATTACAAAGCCAAATTTTATCTCAACATTGTCATATGCCATTGATAATCCATTGCACTACCAGAAGGTTAGTATATTTTTATCTCTAGTGAGATTGTGATAATACCTATTTTCTCCCTTTCATTTTTGAAGGAGGGTCTTTCTGTGTAATCCTGGCAGTTCCTTTGTCTCCGTAGTCTCAGTGTTGGGTTGTTGTAGACATGGGACACCATACTCAGTTTGAGTGTTGTCTCTAATATTAGGTTGTTTAAAGTGACTCTGAGCTATTGACTTGGGGGTTTTGGTGTTCATTTTGCTTTGCCTTTTAAAGACCTGGTCTCTGCATATAGCCCTGGTGGTTCTGGAGACCAGGCTACTTTAAATTCAGAGAAATACCTGACTGTGGCTCAGGAGTGTTGGGATTGAGGATGTGTGCTACTACATCTCTACTTTTTCTTTTTAAAAAAAAATCATGTCCTATCTTAAAATTTGAAGGATTAACTTTGTTTTGCACCTTTCTGAGAGAATCAAGGCAGTTGCTTATTGGTAAAACTAGATTGGGTAAAGTATTAAGTTTTTCCAGAATATATATGTGTTGTGTGTGTGTGTGTGTGTGTGTGTGTGTATATATATATATAGAGAGAGAGAGAGAGAGAGAGAGAGAGAGAGAGAGAGAGAGTGTGTGTGTAGTGACCCAGGATCATGCTATATGGATCAGGATCATGCTATATGGATATTGTACCATTATTAGATGAACCAATACTTTAATCCCAGCACTTGGGAGGCAGAGGCAGGCGGATTTCTGAGTTCGAGGCCAGCCTGGTCTACAGAGTGAGTTCCAGGACAGCCAGGGCTACACAGAAACCCTGTCTCGAAAAACAAAACAAACAATTGTAAAACCATTTGTATCCTTAACAAACAAAAATAAAAGTTAAATCTTTTTTTAAAAAATTGTTATGTTTCAGAGTTTAAAGCCTGCACCCCACTTATTTGCCCAGCTGAGTAAAGTTCTCAAGTTAAGTAAAGTACAAGAGGTAAGTGTTTTGAGAAAGTGTCATAGGCAGAAACGATAGTTAAAGTAAGCATTTGACTCTGTTAATATAATCCTTCTTGTTTCAGGTCATTTTTGGTCTTGCCCTTTTGAATTCTTCTAGCCCAGATCTCAGGGGTTTTGGTAAGTCATTTTATCCAGAGTATAAGATTCTACCTCCCTTCCTTCCCTCTTTCCTCTCTTCTCTCTTTCTCTTCCTGCTTTTCTTTCTCTCTCTCTCTCTCTCTCTCTCTCTCTCTCTCTTTCTTTTTCTTCCTTCCTTCCCTTTCTCTCTTTCCTTCCCTTTCCTTCCTTCTTTCTTTCTCTTTCTCTCCCTTCCTTCTTCCCTCCCTCCCTCCCTTTTCTCTCTCTCTCTCTCTCTCTCTCTCTCTCTCTTCTCTCTCTCTCTCTCTCTCTCTCTCTCGGTGTTAGGGATCAAATCCAGGGCGTTGGACAAGTTATACAAGACCTCTACCTCTGAGCTATATATCTGGATTCTTAGCTAGTTTTTCTTATTGTTATCATTTATGCACATAGGAATGTTTTGCTTCTGTGTACATGCTTCACTTGTATACCTGGAACCTGAGGAGGCCATGAGTGTCAGGTTCTCTAGAACTGGTTATATGATGCCACATGCAGGCTGGGGACTGAACCTGGGTCCTTTGCAAGAGTAACAAGTGCTCTTAACTGCTGAACTCTTATCTCCAGCTCTTGTTTTTTTTTTTTCTTTTTATAGACAAAAAGTTTTACTTATGTAGCCCAGGCTGGTCTCAAACTCACTAGCGTCCTGAGTTCTGAAATTATAGGCACATGCTGCTATGCCTTGCCCAACTCTTTTTTTTTTTTTTTTTTTTTTTTTTGGTTTCTTGAGACAGGGTTTTCTCTGTGTAGCCCTGGCTGTCCTGGAACTCACTCTGTAGACCAGGCTGGCCTCGAACTCAGAAATTCGCCTGCCTCTGCCTCCCAAGTGCTGGGATTAAAGGCGTGCGCCACCACCGCCCGGCCTTGCCCAACTCTTGTGCTGCTGCTTCTTTGTTTTAAATAGACTGGGTCTTTTTTTTAAAATGTAGCTCTAAAATGTCCTGTAACTCTTATGTAGATCAGGCTTACTTCAAAACTCAAGCAATCCACTACCTCACGAGTATTCAGGTTAAAGGCATGTCCTACCATATCTGGCTCCAACTGTATTTTTTAACACATAATTCTGTTGTGTTTTTGACTTTTAGCTGCCCAGTTCATCAAACAGAAGCTTCCAGATCTTCTGCGTTCTTATATTGACGCAGACGTCAGTGGAAATCAAGAAGGTGGCTTCCAAGATATAGCAATAGAGGTCCTACACCTCCTCCTCTCCCATCTCCTCTTTGGGCAGAAGGGAGCATTTGGAGTTGGACAGGAACAGATAGACGCTTTTCTTAAGACACTACGCAGAGGTAAGGCAGAGCGTACAGTAGGTGATCATAAGCTACGATCAAAAAGCGTGTGTTGGCATAGAAGGGAAGATGAAGATTTACTGTCCCTCCTTTTTAGTCCTATAACACGACTAATTTCAAATATAGAAGCCCTAGTAGACCTTTGTTAAAGAATAAGTATAAAGTCTTATTCCATCTGAGATGTGTTTGTTGTATAAGTACAATCACAGGTGAGAGTAGGCAACGCTCTCTTGTCTGCTGCCTTTTCTCCCCTTTAGGAGAAGTACATGATAGCAACAGGCTATTTTTAATTTGAAAGGTTGGCCACTTTTTGTTTTGCTTTTTGTTTTTTTGGGACAGGGTTTCTCTGTGTAGCCCTGGCTGTCCTCTGCATTCTGTAGACTAGGCTGGCCTGAGACTTAAAGAGAGCTGCCTGCCTCTGTCTCTGTCTCTGCAATGCTGGGATTAAAGGCTTCCATTTCCATGTGGAGCTAGGTTGACTACTTTTGATAATACTTGTATTTTCTAGGCAGTTGGTTTTGTAATTCAAGATCAATAAATCCCTAACCTCCAATCTTCAATAAGATAAATATGACTATGATTTACTTCCTGTTGTTTGTGTAGTTTAAGCTGCATCAACTTTTTCAGACACAAGAAACTTTATCATTGTAATGAATTCTGTTCCTTACATTATTTTGTTGTGAAAGTTTAATGTATGATAATGAATTGATAAATAGGTACTGGAATCTACACAGGAAAAGTTGAAATACGTAAGCAGTTGCTCTGAGATACCCAAAGATTCAGGTCCTAGGATTGGCTTGAGGTCATAACGTGTAGTAGCTTGGGAAAATTCAATGCTTTTTTTTTTTTTTTTTTTTTTAAATAAAGGCAGGGTCTTTTTATGTAGTCCTTGAACTCACAAAGCCCTGCCTCCTGAGTGTAATTCCACACCCATCCCTAAACTGCTTGGTTATGAAAATGATCTTGCAGAATTGGGATTGAAGGGATTTTAGAGGAAATAGCAGATGTCCATTCATGTGTTACTGAGCATCTAACCTAGGGACTTGGGGACCACACAGAGTCTTATAATGTGCTGCATTCTTAACCTCTAGATTGTTGTTTTCTAATTGCTTAATAGTTGTATTCTCTTTCTTTCTTCAGATTTTCCCCAAGAGCGTTGTCCTGTGGTGCTTGCACCACTTTTATACCCTGAAAAACGGGACATTCTAATGGACAGGATCTTGCCTGATTCTGGAGGGGTAGCTAAGACCATGATGGAGAGCTCTCTGGCTGACTTCATGCAGGAAGTGGGCTATGGCTTTTGTGCAAGGTTGGTGGGAAGACATTACAAAATTATAGTTATATTCTTAATCACAATTAATTGAAAACAAGTACACAAAATTGCTTAGTTAGCATGTGCTTCAGAATTTTAATCTTCCACACACTAGTCTAGTGTTGGTGTCAGCTGTACATATTCTAGGGCTTGAACTTGTGATTTCTCATCCTTCCCAGGTTCTAAAATTTAGGAGCCATGGTCTTGGCTTAGTCACGGGATAGTCATATTTTATCATTATGCACTCACGTTACTATTTTAAATTAAACTCCTAGAAGCAACATTTTCAAGGGTTTTCAAGAATTGACTGAAGAGATTCAATTTTGTATGTGATATTAACTGTATTTTGGTGTTGGTAAGAGAACTCAGCTGAGAAAGGTGTTGCATTTTGTCTTTGGAACCCATTTGTGGGAGGAGAGAATAGGTTTCAGCCAAGTTGTCCTCTGATACCCACATAAGCAATATGCATGCTTGTGTGTGCACTTTAGTGTGGGAGCGCATGCTGTAATTTTAAAAAATGAAGTGAATTCATACTAAAAATTGGAGTTACTATTTTAAAGCTAATGATACATGTTTCTAGTTGCATAAAAGTAACAGAAAACTTTAAATTCTCCTATGTTAAGGACTTCATACTACCTCTCATTTATTAGTAGCCCTTTAGTCATGATGTATGAGGTGGTAGGTAGCATATTTTTAAAGTTATATTTTTATTTCAGTATTGAAGAATGTCGCAATATAATCATGCAGTTTGGTGTTCGGGAGGTGACAGCTGCCCAGGTTGCCAGGGTTTTGGGAATGATGGCTCGGACTCATTCAGGATTAACAGACGGTATTCCATTACAGGTTTGTTGAATTCAAATGTTACACCAAAAGACTTTTATCCTGCTTATTAAAGTGCAGTATGATTGGTTGATCTAAAGATGAGATGAAAACATTTATTAGTTGGATTTACTTACAGTTTCACTTTTACAGAGCATCTCTGCTCCTGGCAGTGGGATCTGGAGTGATGGAAAAGATAAGAGCGAGGGGGCACAGGCACACACGTGGAATGTAGAGGTTTTGATTGATGTTCTTAAAGAATTGGTGAGTACATGTGGTCAGGGTGTTGGATTCATTTTAGCATTATATACCTTGGTGTTTTCTTGTTTGTTTTATAAATAAGAGCAAAGGTATTTTCCAATATTTCAACTTTATTAGATCAAAAAGCAATAAAAGCATTTATAATAGTTATACATTAAGCAGTAAATAATCAAATTTAAGGGGGGGTCAGTGGTGGCGCATGCTTTTAATCCCAGCACTTGGGAGGCAGAGGTAGACAGATTTCTGAGTTCGAGGACAGCCTGGTCTACAGAGTGACTTCTAGGCCAGCCAGGGCTATACAGAGAAACCCTGTCTCAGGGGGAAAAAAAAAATCAAATTTAAGCTCTCTTTTTGAAACATATCTCACCGAATTTAGAGTAGGTTGTCTGGCCAATGACCTCCATAGATCTACCTCTTGTGTTGTCCCCACCCCACCTGTCTGGTGACAGTATATGCAGTCATGCCCAACTGTTTGGAGGTGCTGGGCTCAGGTTTTTGTGTTTTTGAGACTGGCACAAGTAAGCTATCTGTTTAGACTTTACTTTTACAGTTCTGTTAAAATGGAAAATTGTTTAAGTCTATTCTTTGAACAGGTTCTGAGATAGGCTAGCTCATTGCAAAGTAATAACTAAAGAATTATTGAGAAGATAGGCATGAATTCTTTTTGTAAATGCAACAATATTTTTTATTATACATTGATTAATCTTTTTCTATTTTTAATTGTTCAGAAACTATTTGGCTCTCCATGCAGAGAAAAAGCTGAGATGAAAATCTGGAAGTGCTTAAATAAAACATAAAGGACAAATTAGATATTATGAGTACAAAGAATCAATGGCATTTATGTAGCAGCAGAATAGTGGATTCAGATGTAACACCTTACTGATAAAATATCAAAGAACAAAATATGAGAATTACAAATTACAGTTTGGAGTGGTGATATATGGATGTAAGACAGAAGCAGGAATATTGTACAAGTAATGACCGGCCTGATCTATGTAGCAAATTTCCAGCTAGCTAGGCTACATCGTATCATATGAGAAAAACTGAACAGATGTTAGTTTAGTTAGCAGGAATTGGGAACTTGGCTCAGTATTAGAGTGCTTGCCTAGCATGCTGAAAGCTGTGTTCAGTCTTAGCACAGCAGAGAAGACAAACCTAAATCTTGTGTCCTGAAGCTACATAGAATAATATAGAACTGGATGCCCTTGGACAACAGACATGCACCACCAAGCCTAGCAAGATCGAATACTCTTGGTGGATTAGTAGGAATTGAATCTAAGACCTCATATGTGTTATTCTTACCAGGTATCAAGGTATCTGGCCTATATCTCATTTTTAGTTTTCCATGTTTACAACTTATTTCAAAGACCTAGTTACAGAGAACCATCGTGCCTTCTCATAACGCCGCTATTAACAGAATTAGTAGGTTTTACTCCACTTACTTTGTAATATCATCAGGTATCAAAAGCCAATGCCTTGGGTTTTGTGTGTTGATAGGCACGTGTGTCTCTGTTTGATAGTCAGGTTAGATGTTTGTTGTTGATGATGTCTTCATAAATCGCTCTTCACATCGTGTGTGTTTGTGTGTGTATGTGTGTGTGTGTGAGTGAGAATGCAGGGAGACAGCCTTATGTATTATTAGTCACTGCTTTCTACCTTGTCTGAGACTGGATATCCCATTTTTCTTGTTTGCCCCTGCCTTCTTCAGTCTGGGTAGCTCAGACTTTTCTGAGAAGTCTATGTATCTGAGGGATTCTCTGAGAGCTGTGTTTCCAGTTTTGCTGAAGGACCACTGGGATTACAGGAGTAATTACATTGTAACATCATTGGTTCTGGTGGGGGGTTTCAAACTCAGGTTGTTGACACATTACAATCACTTTAACCTTTTGAGCCTTTCATCCTATTTTTTTGAGACAAGATTTCTTGTTTCGCCTAGAGTTGATCAAGGTTTCCTGGCCAATGAGCTATAGGCACTGTTTCTTCAGCACTGAGATTATAGACATGTGATGCTTTGTTTTGAGAGAGGGCTCACCTGCTTTTGCCTCCAAAGTGCTGGAATTAAATATGTACACAGTCATGCCCAGCTTTGGTTTTTTAAACTTGGTGTCTGGGGATATGAACTCAAGGACTTAGACTTTCAGCTATCTCCTTAGTCTAGTTCTCAACCTTCTTAATACTTTGACCCTTTAACACAGTTCCTCATTATGTGGTGTGCCCTCCTCCCCCAATCCCATAAAATTCCTTTTGTTGCTATTACTGTAGTTTTGCTACTATTACAAATTGTAATGTAAATATTTCTATTTTCCAGTGGTCTTAGGCAAACCCTGTGAAAGGGTTATTCCACCCAGAAAGGGTAGCCACCCACATGTTGAGAACTGCTTCTGTAGTCCCTTATGGTTTTTTTCTTTTTCTTTTTTCCTTAAAGGTATTTTTTTTTGTTATTTCTTTCTTGCTTTGTTTTTGAGAAAGTATCTGATATGGCTTAGGTAGTTTGACGTTACTTCTTTATGTTTATCTTTTTAGAACCCGAGTTTGAATTTCAAGGAAGTAACTTATGAACTGGACCATCCTGGATTTCAAATTCGTGACAGCAAAGGACTTCACAATGTGGTTTATGGCATTCAGCGGGGTCTGGGCATGGAAGTGTTTCCAGTAGATTTTATATATAGACCTTGGAAACATGCAGAAGGCCAGGTAAGAATGATGTTTACATATAGAATGAACAAATAATAATTCTTAGGGCAATTTACCCATTGATTGCAATATTATATTTAACTTATTTTGCATAGGTCAGGGAAGTGTTGCATGCCATTTGGTTTATATTTGTATTTTCACAGTTTTAGAACTCCTGAGAGTTCTTTAAGGTGTAGCAGTCACAAACTGTTCTAATTCGATGTTTATCTCCAAGACTATCTTATTGTCATTTTCCATCTTTCTGAATTCCTTGCTCCCTACCACCCCATTTTTGAAGGGCAAATATCCAAGAACCCTAAGATTAGCTTCATGAAAGTGGTTCATATTTTTTCAGCATCCCAAGTTCTTTGTGGCACTTAAGGACTTTGTCTTCTTTTTCCAGCTCTCCTTTATCCAGCATTCCCTGATAAACCCAGAGGTCTTCTGCTTTGCTGACTACCCCTGTCACACTGTTGCCACTGATATTTTGAAAGCACCACCAGAGGATGACAATCGAGAAATTGCCACATGGTAAACATTCCTGTACTTTTGAAATACAGAAGCTCATATTGAGCAAGTAACACTGTTAAGATAGTCAAAGAAAATTAAATTTTTTTTAAGATTGTATATGTATTCTGCCTGCATATATGCCTACATGTCAGAAGAGGGCACTAGATCTCAGTAAGATGATTGTGAGCCACCATGCAGTTACTGGGAATTAAACTCAGGACCTCTGGAAGACTAGCCGGAGGTTAAGTGCTCTTAACTTCTGAATCATCTCTTCAGTTTGCAAGTTTTATTTTTAATGAAGTGACTTAGGTTTTTTTTTTTTTTTTTTTTTTTTTTATAAAGGATATTGAATAAAAATTCTTTTATATTGTCACTAGTTAAATTTTTCTTTTTTGAGTCTGATATTTAGGTATTTTTGACATTTGGCTCAAAAGGTATTTTTGTAGGCATTGAAATGCAGACACACACCACCGGCCTGCGGTGGCACATCTCTGTAGTGGTCGCGCTCTGTCGCTAGAGCGCTCTGTCCGTCCCATGTTCGATCCTTCCCGCTGTCCTTCAGTGGGAAAAAAAAAAGAAATGCAGACACAGACTAAATACATTCTTTTAGTTGTAGAAGTTCTTTCAAGTTATTTTTTGCCATTGATGCATCACTTGTCTTCTAGAATGTTCCATGTTAATGCCTTATCATTTAGTTCATGGACTAAAGTAGAGCTAGATGATTTTTTTTCCCCCCCTCAAGACAGAGTTTCTCTGTATAGCCCTGGCTGTCCTGGAGCTCACTCTGTAGACCAGGCTGGCCTCGAACTCAGAAATCCGCCTGCCTCCGCCTCCCAAGTGCTGGGATTAAAGGTGTGCACCACTACTGCCCGGCCTAGAGCTAGATTTTTAGATATGATTTAAACTAACCAGATTTTAGTTAGTTTGGTTATGAACTTCACAGTTGCAACACACTGAAAACTTTGCATTATGATGGTAAGTGTTAAGGTTGTATTTCTGATAGAACTTTATCATATAAATTATGTCTTATTAATGTATCTATTTAGGATTTTTAACTATTATGAAGAAGGATTTGTTTTTTTCATCCTAGTCATTAAAATCTTGGTAGTAAAGATCCATGATTATGCAAATCATTTATTGGTTGTTAACTTGATTTCTTTTAAAATTAATCTATAGGCATAGCAGCATGCCCTCTCCCAACACATATAGTGTATTGAGAAACCAAGGACTTTACACATTTTAGGCAAGTGTTTTCCTCCCTTCCTATAACCCCTGAAGCATATAGTTTTTAAAATCCACAGCAGCCACCTAAGAATATTCTCTAATACCAAGGCATGGTAGGAATGTGATGTATGTAGTTTAATTCTGTAGCTGTTGTCAGTTTGGAGTGAATTTGAAGGCTAAGGATACAGCTCATTGTCAAAGTGCTTTTAAGGACATGGGTTCAGTGCCCAGCATTCAGGGAAAACATTACATTTTTATAAATACAGTTAATATTGTCATTGATCAAGCATTTCTTTTCATTCTTGTTAGGAAAAGCTTGGATTTGATTGAATCTCTGCTGAGGCTTGCAGAGGTTGGGCAGTATGAGCAAGTGAAACAACTCTTCAGCTTCCCTATCAAACACTGTCCTGACATGTTGGTATTGGCCTTACTTCAAATTAACACCTCCTGGCACACCCTACGCCATGAACTCATCTCTACTTTGATGCCAATTTTCCTTGGAAACCATCCTAACTCTGCCATTATTTTGCACTATGCATGGCATGGGCAGGTAAGACAAGTAATCAGTTGTTCTTTTCAGTTATTCACAGTGTTGAAAAATATCAGAATTTCAAGGTTCGAGTGATGACGCAGCAGGTAAAGAGTGCAGAGGACATGGATTCAGTTCCCAGACTACATACACACAGCAGTCAACAACCATCCACAACACAAGTTCTAGGGCAGCCAACATCTTCTGACCTCCAATGGTATCAGGCATACATATGATGAACAAAACATCTAACAGTCATATAAGATTAATTTAAAAATGAAAAATCTCAGTGTTCTAATAGACAAATTCATTATCATCAAATAGGTTTTTAATCTTTTAAGATCCTGTTGTCATTTCTATAAAAGTACCAAGGACTGAGGATGTAGATATTATTAAGATTTGGCATCCTTAAAACTTGGTACTTGTTATGACACATACTCCTTGACATCCATGAAGAGCTTCCATTTACTATGACAGCACAAGGTCCTGGTGTTACTTTCAGCAATATTAGGAAAGTCACTAATGAGTCTTTGTTTTGTTTTGGAGTCAAGAGTCATGTGTATCCCAGACTCGACTGGAAATTACTGTGTAGAAAGATGATGACTTTCAATTTCAGATCCCCAGATTTTGTGCCCCAGGTTTTAAGTGTGTTAAGGAAGCACTCTAAGCAGTCAGCTATATCTCTCAGCCCAGAGATAGCTTTAAATGCCATTTTTCATTTTTTAAATTAGATCAATAACAACAAATAATAAATAAATAAATTTGGTTTTTATTACTATTATTAGTTTTTTGAGACATTGTCTCTAGGTTTTGATGTGGTTGTGGTGTGTGCGTAGTGTACATGCATTCTGTGGGTTAGGCTGTCTTACCCTGCTCTGTCTTTTTTTTCCTCTAACCTAGAACTAGCCTGGCAGCTAGCAATCCCAGCGAGCTTCCTGTTTCCACTCTTACACTGCAGGGTTTTAGTCACTTGGGTACTGGAATCCAGACTTAGGTCCTCATGTTTTCAAAGCAAGTGCTTTTATCTGCTGAATGGTTTCTCTATCCCTACATCCCTAATTTTATAGACTAAACTTACCAAGTAAATTTCTCCTTATGCCCCACACTCCACAAAGGGGGAAAATCATCTCTGCCTGGCCTGGGCTTCTTTTTTGAGTGCCAGGATGATAGGAATGTGCTACTATTCTAGGTGCACCTACCTTAAATTTTTTTTTCTCTTTTCTTTTGTTTGGTTTTTAAGTCTTTTCATGTAGGGTTTCTTGATGCATCACACAGAAGCAGTAAGCTTAGAGTAGTCATGCGCTCACATGCTGCATGCTGTAATGACAGGCGTACAGCAGTGCACTAGGCTTCTTACATCTTACTTTTGTGTTTGAAAATGAATAAGCACACTTATATGCTCATAGAAAACATAGGTTTTTGGATTGTTGACTAGGTTTGGGAAGATGTAAAGAGTGTTATCTTGATTACTTGATGCTTGAACCTGAGCTTCAGTCTTTGTATTGATACATTTTTCTTTCATGAGTAGAACATGGAAAACTAGCTGGGCATTTGTAATAATACCTACCAAATGGTTAGCATGGTTCCTGTTTAACTTTCCCTCCTCTTTTCTTAGGGACAGTCTCCATCAATTCGCCAACTTATAATGCATGCAATGGCAGAATGGTACATGAGAGGGGAGCAGTATGATCAGGCCAAATTGTCTCGAATACTTGACGTGGCCCAGGACTTGAAGGTGACTTCAGAGGCACAACAGCACTTTACTAAAATGTGTTAGGAATATTTACATGTAACTAGCTCATATGAATTAAGATTTAGAAGCTTAAACATTGAAAGGTAACAAGGAGAATAATTTCAGATAGGTTTTTGTTTGTTTGTTTGGGTTTTTTTTTTTTATTTTATTTATTTATTTTTTTCCCCAGACAGGATTTTTCTGTGTAACCCTGGCTGTCCTGGAACTCAGAAATCCACCTGCCTCTGCCTCCCAAGTGCTGGGATTAAAGGTGTGCGCCACCACTGCCCAGCAGGTAGATCTGTCTTAAAGGCTAGTTTGTTTGTTGGTTTTGGTGGTATTCAGAATTGAACATCAGGGACTTAGACATGATAGGGAAACACTCCCACCAAGCTGTATAACTAGCCTTGCAAGATTTTTTTTTTTTTAAAAGCAAGTGAGGATTGAGCTTTGGTCATGAGTAATCTATAAGATATAATTTTTTAGAAAGTAGGTTAATATTCTGTTGTTGCAAACTTGTTAAAGTATTCTGCTAGTTATCTAAGATACTATTTATCACTGTGATATAATTGTGTCTAGGTATAAGGAGCTTGCAAGCAGATGCTAACATTGGGGAAGAGTCATTATTTGTACCCTTGCTTTGCTCTTTATATTGTTGATTGAAAAAGAGCCAAGTAGTTAACTTATGACAGTAGCCATGAATTGACCTTTTAGATAGGGCTTTAATTCTAAATAGAGTGCTCCCTTTAAAAAACTGTGACCAAGCAAGTAATAGATGTTTTATTTAACGGACATGTTTGTTAAAACAGGAAGTAGAAAGTAGTACAAAGAAATGGCTATTGACTTTGTACATGTTTCACTTTAGGCCTTGTCGATGCTGCTGAATGGCACTCCTTTTGCCTTTGTTATTGACCTTGCTGCACTCGCTTCACGGCGAGAATACCTCAAACTTGACAAGTGGCTAACAGATAAGATAAGAGAGCATGGGGTAAGCAGTGTGCACCTCTGAGTTATATCCCTATCCCAAGAAGTACCCCTTTAAGATGATACTTAAAATATTGTTCATTGTAGATGGTAGTTAATTGTGTTTAGTTCTCCAAGTTGAAAGTCTTTAAGATACATGTAAAATATACTGAAGCATTTTCTTTTTTTTTTTTAGGAGCCTTTTATACAAGCATGTATGACTTTTTTAAAGAGGAGGTGCCCTTCTATTTTGGGTGGACTTGCCCCAGAGAAAGATCAGCCCAAAAGTGCTCAACTTCCTGCTGAAACTCTAGCAACAATGTTGGCTTGTCTACAGGCTTGTGCAGGGTAAGAAGAATATGCTGGGAATACTTGGAAATGACTGTATTGGGCCAGGCTCGGTGTGGTTTATACCTGTCATTCGAGACACTCAGGAGGTAGAGACTGGTGGATCATTATGAGTTTTGAGGCCAGTTTAGTCTTGATTGAATTCAAGACCTGCCAGGACTATGTGGAAAGACACTTTATCAAGACAATCAAAAATTATGTCTAATCATCATTGATTTGGAGAAAGTGAGGTTTGAAAGAAAATGACACTGTGAGACCAATGGCAGGCGAGTCTCCGAACCCTGGCCTTCCAGGGAGAATAGTGAGCCCTAACCTTGAAAGAGAAGAAAATCTGTTGTTTTTAGTCCCAGGATACTACAGTGTTAATAGCATGTCGTAGCACCATGCGTGAATGAACATGTTGGCTTTTTTTGACTTGACTTCTTAAAAATGCCATGTTGTATGGGTTTATAGATTCTTAGTTCTTCCGTGAAATGCCGTAGTGCTATACCATGTCTTTAATGAAACCACCCGTTTAGTAAATACTGAGATTGAGGCTAATTAGGTGCCTTCCAACTTTCTTTTTGAAGTTCCTTGAATTTTTATGTGACTTTCAAGGTCAATTGGTACATCCCTGAGGAATTGCAAGGCTGCTCTGGGAGTCACAGTTGATGTTTTTCATTTTTAGCTCATAATAAGGCCTTGAAAAACTATTTTAAAACAAATGATTGAGAGTTGACTAGGAGTGATGTCTGAGATAAAAGTTTGTAGAAAATAGGTTAAGAGGTAAATTGTAGTCCTAATAAAATGAGGACCTCCAGTCCATGAGTCTGGGATGTCTTTGTATTTTAGTTCTTTGATATTTTTGATGTATAAGATTTATACCTCTTTGCTGTTTGAAACAGTGTATTAAAAAATTACGCTGGCTATTTTATATAAGATCATCTTATCTGTATGTAGACAGCTTTCTGATGTTGCGTGTCCCCCCCCCCCCCTTTTTTTTTTTTTTTTTTTTAAAAAGGCAGGGATTCTCTGTATAGCCTTGGCTTTCCTGGAACTAACTACTGAGCAGGCAGGTTTCAAACTCAGAAATCCACCTGTTTCTGCCTCCCAAGCACTGGGATTAAAGGCCTGGGCCACCAGCTTCTAATTGACTTTCTGATTTTATAATCTAGGTGTTTCTTATTTCCCACCCTCCCTCTGGATTTATTTATGCATATGAGTATACTGTAGCTGTCTTGAGACACACCCAGAAGAGGTCAGCAGGTCTCCTCACTGATAGTTGTGAGCCACTATGTGGTTGCTTAGAACCTCTGGAAGAGCAGTCAGTGCTTTTAACCACTAAGCCACCTCCAGTCCCTTCTTACTCTTTTTCTTAAATGTTAGGAATGAAGCATTCTTGTTCTGTTCCTGATTTTGGACAAAGTGTTAAGTCCTTTCTGGTATTGATACCTGTGGGGTTTCATAGGTCTTGTTGTTCAGGATGAATTCCCTCTGCCTTCTAGGCTTTTGCTGGTGTGTGTGTGTTGTGTGTGTGTGTGTGTGTGTGTGTGATTTTTCTTTTGGCATTTGCATGAACTCTCAACTATATTGCACTGACTGACTTCTAACTACTAAAGCAAACCTCTTGCCTTAACCTCCTGAGTCTGAGGATTACTGACCTAGTTTGATTGTGTGGTTATTATGAAAGCATTTTGTCAAAGATATTTGTGCTGTTTGATAACATTGTCAAATGATTTTTGTTTTTATTCTTGTAGTATGTGATCTCTTATGTTAGTAAGATTGTGGAGGTGAGCTCTTGTATCTTAACTATTAAACTCACGTGGTAGTTCTGTAATATATTTTTAGTATGCTATAAAATTATATTTGCTAGTATTTAATTGAGGGATTTTAATGTCTATTCCTATTTTGTAGTTTTTCTATATTTATCTAGTTGTATAGTTGACATCTTAGAATTCATAAGTGCTTTCCTAAGATTTGTGTGTATTGATGTTTATTTATTACAAGGTCTCTTGCTATGTTAGCTGGGCTAGTCTTGAACACCTGGATTTAAGCAGTATATTGGCTTGAGACTCTTGACTGCTAGAGATTTCATTCAGTAGCTGAAATGCCTTTGATAAAGTACAGTTCTTGCCAGAAGTTTTGAAGATAACCTAGTGTTCAGAAAATTCTTTTGGTAAATGGCAGATGCAAGGGGGTGATATACAATTATAGGTGTGTGACCCAGAACATATTATTTGGCGATCAGATTGGTATCTTTGGGCATTCTGGGAAATAGCAAGCATATATCTCATTTTTCTTCTCCTTGTAGGAGTGTTTCTCAGGAGTTATCAGAGACTATCCTCACCATGGTAGCCAATTGCAGTAATGTAATGAATAAGGCCAGACAGCCACCACCTGGAGTTATGCCAAAAGGTCGCCCTCCTAGTGCTAGCAGCTTAGATGCCATTTCTCCTGTTCAGGTAACAGTCTCTTCTTATTTTTGTTCATAGATCCAGAATAATAGACCAAACACCTGCATCTTTAGTAACAGCTTGAGTTTATTTTACTTCAGATACCTGCATGTGTAACATATTTTAAAGGAGACCCTTCCATAGGCAGTGTAACTGAGAATAGACTTAAGTACCAAATAGCACATGACTGAGAGGAAAGATAAAAACCATTTATTTAGGTAAATGAAGAAGGTTTCTTTTTAAAATTAGAGTTACGCTCTTGAGAGAATAAGCACTGCCTTTGAATCTGATGTGTCTTGTTTGTAGCTTCACGGGCCAAGCAACAGTACTAGAGCATAACGACTTGTTATAACTGGGCTCTTCAGCTCTCAACTGAACTGCTCTTTTAAACACAAGGTACATTTAAGTTACTCCCTGACATCGCCCACCCCATTCTCTTTGGGAGCAACATATTCCACTTTGGTTTCAGATGCACTGAATGGCAGATTGGGGTTTAAGGAAGGAAAAGCACTTAGAGACTCTTCAGTGTCTACCATATAAGACATTTGCTTGTCATTTCCCATACTCATAAAAGGTGTGAGGTAGTGTCACAACTACAATGCTTGGAGTACAGATATTAGAATTAAAAAAATCTCTGCAAATAACATTTTGTTTTTGTTGTTCCTTTTTGAACCCTGAAAATTATAAAGCTTGATGTATTTTAAATGAAATATTTTTTTAATGTGTTGTAGGTAAAACAAAAGGCTGGAATTAATTTTGATTTATAATAATGTAACATTTGCCCCATGTTACTACTAAAAGTTTGGTAGTTAAACAATAGGGAGGGCAGTTATCTTGTCAGTTTTGTAGTGTCCTATGGCTCTGGTACTTTATGGCAGGGCTTAACTCTTTAAACCTCTTCCATATCTTGTATGAAAAATGACTAGCAGACTTGATACTATTATAATTGTTACAATTGTATGGTAATATTTTGGGTGAATGTTAAAATGTTTAAAAATATAAAGAGCTATTACTATGATTTAGTATACTTATGCCATATTTGTTTTTCCTCAAAACATGTGTAATACATGTTTGTTTTTCTTTAGATTGACCCTCTTGCTGGAATGGCATCTCTTAGTATAGGTGGTTCAGCTGCCCCTCACACCCAGAGCATGCAGGGTTTTCCTCCAAATTTGGGTTCTGCGTTCAGTACCCCTCAGTCACCAGCAAAAGCGTTTCCACCACTGTCAACCCCAAATCAAACAACAGCCTTCAGTGGTATTGGAGGACTGTCATCACAGCTTCCAGGTGAGGGGCTGGGTAAGGTTGGAGTTGGTTGTAAATTTTATTGTGCGTAGTTAGTGTGTGCTGAAGGATACACTAGTAAGAAAGGAAATTAGGCAAACTGTGAAAGCTATTTACATATCTACATCCCAGGTTGGGGAGAAGGAAACATAGTGTTTAATTTTGTTCCTTTTAATGGAAATAAATGTTTAGGATTTATGGTAATAACATTAGCCAAGTTGGTACAAGGATTCATTTTCACCAAGTGATAATATGCTTAGCATGTTGGCCATATAATGATTTGTAGCATTTTATGTTATTTTTTTGGTGCTAGGGCTTTAATACTGGACTGTCACATGCTAATTGTGTGAATTCAACCTTCAGAAAAGACTGTGCTTACCAAATTCAAGCTTGTGTTTTGCCTGACCTATACAGTACCCACATAGAAAATACTGTTATATCTTTAAAACCCTTTGAATTCCTTCTCCTCAATCTTGTTGATTTGTAATTTTACAGTGAAATAAAGTGAAATTTTTTTCTCCTTATACACACTTCTCTTGTGCGGGCTCTAAGTTGTTAGCACACTAAAAGCCAAGGAGTAAACGATCATGATGAACTGACATAGTTATTGCTGCTGTGTGGTTCTAGACCTGATGAATAATTTACTTAAACTGAAACCACTGGACTCTTAAACCTTCTTAGCACAGATGTAACTATTAGGCTTCGTGGCTTTCATTGTTAGTATTTGCTTGTTAGTTTTAGGGTTGAGAGAATTAAATAGAGAAATCCTGACTCATGATAATTATAAATGATTGCATGAAATTCTTAATTTTAATCATTGTAACCTGAGTATGTTGGTGTATTCTTTGAGAGTATGCACTTTAAAATTACAAATTTAAAACTATAAATGGGACCAGTGAAATGGCTCTGTGGAAAAGGCTCTCGGACCTGAGAGCCTGCAGATGGGAGTTTGCTCCTCTGAGAGAAAAGCAGTTCCATGGTTTGTCCTCTCACCCTCACACGTGTGTGGTGGTAAACCTGTCCTCAGACATGCAGCATGTGAACATGATAAGTTTTAAGTTTGTTTTTTGAAATGAAGAAGCACTGACTAAACTTCTGGCTGCCTTCGTTCTCTCTAGTAGGTGGTCTTGGCACAGGAAGCCTGACTGGTATAGGAACTGGGGCCCTTGGACTTCCTGCAGTGAACAATGATCCTTTTGTACAGAGGAAACTGGGCACCTCTGGACTCAACCAGCCTACATTCCAGCAGAGTAAGATGAAACCTTGTAAGTGGTAGTGTTGTCTGTGATTGTGAAGTGTGACTGACATGTGTAAAAATTTATTTTTTCTGTTGTCCTTAGAATTATGCAGATAAAATTGACTTATATGTTGATAATAGGGTCATTATTGCATTAGCTATGTCCTTAGACTTGTGGGAATACACGAATTTGAATAATAAAACTAAAGCTATCACTCCACCTGTACTCTGGATTGCCAGAGTAAAGTGATAGTAAAAGGTGTCCTCACCCAGGTCACCATGACAGTAAGAGTAGGCTATAGGAAAGGGAAAAAAATTGGAATGCGACAGTTTTTCATACAGATTGTACATGCCACACACAAATCTATTAGTATGGCTTTCAAGAAGTCAGGAACCCCAAGTGTGTTGTCACCTGCCTTTAATCCCAGCATTTGAGGAAGGTGAATTTCCAGAGTTGTAGGTCCACTTGGTCTAGGCAGTGGATTCCAGGCTATTCAGAGCTATAGTTGAGAGACCTCTTCTCATGGGGCAGAAAGAAGGAAGGAGCAAGATGAGCGGAGGAGCAGCCAAGATTTCAGATTTCTGTTTTAGTCAAGTTCTAGCTAGCCTGCGCTAACTTACTTTATACATATTAGGTGTCTCCCCCCCCCACACACACACACACCCCTAAATAAAGGTGGTTAAGAGCACCGAGTACTCTTCAGAGGACCTAGGATCACTTCTCAGAACCCAGATGGCAGATCTCAACTGTCTGGAGCTCTGGGGATCTGACACCCTCTTTGGTCTGCAAGGGCATCAGACATTTACACAGATATACTTGCAGACAAACACCAATCAGTACACATAAAAGTAATTCTTTAAGGGTGGGGACCAGAACAGGTGTTTGTGGTATAGGCCATTAATTCCAGCAAAGGTAGATAGATCTTGAGTTCAAGGCCAGCCAAAGGTATTGCTTCCTAATGACCATCCCATTAATAATAATAATAATGATAATATTCATCATCATCACTGACTTGAAAATGTTAGTGTGAAAGGTTTGTCTGAATGGTAATGTTTTGTAGCATGCTTTGTGTTTGTGTGTGTGTCATGTTTTATGTTATATTGTATATTTATTACAGAGCAATAAAGACTTGCTAACCATGTCTTGAGTGGGTTTGTTAATGGTAAATGTGTTAGGAGTTGTAGCCTATTGACTTTTTTACTGTAGTAGGATTTTCAAAACATTGTAGAAGAAGTAAGTAGAGCAATTAATTTAGAAGTCTTTCTTGTCTGTTGGACAGCTCTGGTCGTACAATCCATCAATTGATCTTTGAAGTTCAGTTTCTTTTATTTGTCCTCCTTTTCCCCCCTTAAAGTTAGAACCATATTAGTCTCTCAAGCTATCTGGGGGAATTGAAAGACTCAAATATGTATACTGACAGCCTTTTCCTCTCCAACAGCCGACTTGTCTCAGGTGTGGCCAGAGGCAAATCAGCACTTTAGTAAAGAAATTGATGATGAAGCAAACAGCTATTTCCAGCGAATATATAATCACCCACCACATCCAACCATGTCTGTTGATGAGGTGAGTGTCTGGGATTCCTAACTTTATAAACTCGAAATAAGGGTACTTTCAAGGTTTCTAGAAATTCACTTAAAATGTTGTAATCTTTTGAAATTTTAGTATTTGTGTTAAGTTCTGTTTTTTGCACTGGTAAATGTTTTTTTAGCATTTTCTTAACATTTCTTAGCATTTCTGCTATTAAAGTATATAAGGAAGATTTTTGGTAAAGTTTCTTTTTTGTGTGTGTTGTGTTTATCTTGCTTTTCTAGGTATTAGAAATGCTACAGAGATTTAAAGACTCTACTATAAAAAGGGAGCGAGAAGTATTTAACTGTATGCTGAGGAACTTATTTGAAGAATATCGGTTTTTCCCCCAGTACCCTGATAAAGAATTACATATAACAGCCTGCTTGTTTGGTGGCATAATTGAAAAAGGACTGGTCACTTACATGGCATTGGGTCTGGCCCTGCGATATGTTCTTGAAGCCTTACGGAAGCCTTTTGGATCCAAAATGTATTATTTTGGTATTGCTGCACTAGATAGATTTAAAAATAGGTGAGTGGCTAGACTGGCGTTTCTTTCTCTCTTCTTCTCCCAACCCTCATCTGAGATTCAGTATCTTCTCTTCTCAGCCTTCTTCATTCTGGGTAGTACATTTTGTGGAGCAATAACTAGTGTATATTACACACAATGCATACGCTTCCATATTAAGTGTATACTGACCTGTACAACTAAGTCCATTGTTTGGGCAAAGTAAACAATGTGTTGGTTTTATTTTATTTATTTATTTTTTTAAAGCAGAGGTAATGGCTTTGTTTATTTTGTATTACATAATTTGAAGTTACTTTTTAAATTTTGTTTGGATCTCTCCCAGTCTGGCCTAGAAATCCCAATTCTCCTTCACTGTCCCAAGTGCTGGGATTGCAGGCCTGTGTCACCAGCCATACCTGAGTGATGGTTTATTTTCTATGTGGAGTGAGTTTCATGTGTGTATTCTTAACCTTTCCTCCCATTTTGGTGGTCATCCCTATGTTCCTGATTTTTTTTTTTTTTTTTTTTTAACCCCCTGAGACATAGCCATGTTGACCTTGAGCTTGTGCTACTGTTGTTAAGTTCTGGGGTTGTGTGTGCGCACTATTCCTGGCTGGTAGTCTTCCATTTGACATTCTCTTTAAAATAACAGTGGAGAAATGATTTTCAATAGTAATGTCTGGGGGGGAAAAAACCCAAAAAACCTTTTTCCTATACTTACATGAGATGATGAGTGAACAATTGATTTTTTGGCAGATTGAAGGACTATCCTCAGTATTGTCAGCACCTGGCTTCTATCAGTCACTTTATGCAGTTCCCACATCATTTGCAGGAGGTAAGTTCCTGGTCTATAGTGGCCTGTCAGGTGGGCAGAGGCTACATCTCCCTTGAGTTGTTTGGAGATTTTGTGAGAGATGCTAGTAAGATTAAAGTGTGTGTGTGTGTGTGTGGTGTGTGTGTGTGTGTGTGTGTGTGCTTTTTTTTTTTTTTTTTTAATTTGTTGTATTTTTATTGTGTGTAAGGACATGCATTTCATGGCCTGTATGGAGGTCAGAGGACACTTTGTGGATCACAACTCACTTCATATGTTCTTGGAATTCAGCTGCTGTTCCTTGCACTTCCTGGGCAGGCACTCTCCTTACGGTTCCATAACACTTGCCTTTTGTGGCTTTTTTGTTTGTTTGAAACATATTCTCACTATGTACCTCTAGCTGCCAAGAATTCAATAGGTATCCTGGCTGTCTCAAACTTCAGAAATTCTCCTGCCTCTGCTTCCAAAGTGCTGGAATTAAAGGAATATGACACAATACCAAGATTAAGATTCTTCAATGATCTCATCCTATGTATTGTTACTTGCTCATTTTTTTTGGCTTAATAATAAACCAGATAAAAATGTCACGATACAATGGTTTTCAGCTGTGGTCTTCTTGGTTGATTGAATTAGAAGGCTTTTACTAGTGGCCTGATGATACTTTTGAACAGTAGATATATTTCACTCAGTGAATCTTTGTATATATGCAAAACTTTCCTGATTCTAGAAAATACGGAGTTCAAAGGTTGGTGGTACCTACTGTTAATCCTGACAACTGCATCTCAAATTAAGACCAGCCTAGTCTATATAGTGAATTCCAGTCTAGCCAAGGCTATATACTCTGACTGTATCTCAAGAAAAACAAACAGCCGGGAGGTGGTGGCGTACATCTTTAATCCCAGCACTTGGGAGGCAGAGGCAGGCAAATTTCTGAGTTTGAGGCCAGCCTGGTCTACAGAGTGAGTTCCAGGACAGCCCGGGCTACACAGAGAAACCCTGTCTCGAAAAAACCAAAAAAAAAAGGAAAAAAAGAAAAACAAACAACTCCCAAAACAAAACTATACAATCAAGAGTTGGTTTAAAATTTACAAATTTTAAAAAAAAATCTTTTAAGTTACTTGCTTAGATTCTGTGGAGGAAGTTGGCGGGAGTCAGTTTCTACAAAAGTAGACCTAGGAAATAATGCATATTAATCTTGATATTCTATTAAAATTTGAGAACCCTTTTTAGTGGTTAATTTTGAAATGATAGCCGTTAATTATGGCTCTGGCTTGCATTTGGATATTCAGTTTGAAATGAAACTTGTTTAATCTCTTAGAATTCTGATTGTTAAAATTTACATAAAGTAGATTGTAAGGAATAGAATGATCATATTTAAAATCTTAGCCTGCCAACAATGATTACGGTGTAGGAAAGGGAATTCTTAATGCAGCCCCTACAGGCAATTAATGCTTGCTGAGAGGAAAAATTAGTCTTTCCCAAGGGATTGCTCACTAATTATAATTCGTCAATTAGTTATTCGGTACCAAGTAATCAGTCTTAGAAATATAAAGCACTACTGAATAGACTGAGCAGACTGTTTGCATGCGGGGCGGGGGTAATGATTAGAGGCCATGAATTTGAGGCTGCAAGGGTGGTACATAGGAAAATGATAATTATATTTTAATTTAAAAATTGCAAACTTTTTTTAAAGGTCCTACCTTCCTGTTTATGACTCTAGGGACCAAATAAGACTGACAATCTCTCCCATATACGTATGCCCTATGAGACAACCATCATTTAAAGGAACAACAGGTGTCACTGTCTTTACTTGCACTCAGAGAGTCCCCATTACTGTTTCCACACTCTGCTGGGGTTAAAGCTGTACACCCCAGACCTGGATTTAATGAAGCACTAAACTAGTCTGTAGTCTTAAAACACCTGCAAATGGTTGCATCATACCTTTAATCCCGTAACTGGGAGTATAGAGCAGCAAGTCTCTTGAGTTCAGGTCAGTTTAGGGCTATATGGTGAGAGCTTGCTCCACTCCCCAGCCTGCCTCCCACCTCTTAGAAGGAAGACAGACAGACAACGGACAGTACTTTAGTTACTAAGAAGTTTTACTCTTCAGGTAAGGATGGTTTGAGATAACAGTAGGAAAACCCATGCCAATCCTCTGAGTGAAAATGTCCATTAATGTTGTTGGTTCTATTTAAACTGGCTTGGAGTTATAGTTCTTCTGTTTCATAATAAGAGTCTTAACTGCGATACAAAACACAGTGTAGTATGTTTATGCCGAAGTTCCATCAAATGTAGCTTGACATAAATTTTGAAATTTTTAACAGGTTTAAGGAATTTTATTTACAGATATCCAAGACTGCTTTTTAAAATTGTTTTGCCATGCTAGTTTTAAAGCACTTTAACATACTAATTTATCTTTATTGGTTTTCACAATATCCTCTTAGGTTTTGGTGCCGATATTGGGCAAGGATTAAAATAAATTGTTCTTATTTTTCATAAGACAAAAATTCTTGATTTCTATTAAGATGCTTCTCTGTTTCCCTCTGTGCCCATATATATAGTACATCGAGTACGGACAACAGTCTCGAGATCCTCCTGTAAAAATGCAAGGCTCTATCACTACCCCCGGAAGTATTGCACTGGCTCAGGCCCAGGCTCAGGCCCAGGTTCCAGCAAAAGCTCCTCTTGCAGGTCAGGTTAACACAATGGTAACCACCTCAACAACCACCACTGTTGCTAAAACGGTTACAGTCACCAAGCCAACGGGAGTCAGCTTTAAGAAAGATGTGCCAGTAAGTAGGTCTTTTTGCTTTCCTAGCATCTGTTGGTGTAAATATGTAGTAGAGAATTTGTATGTTATTTTACTGGAAGCATAAAGATCAGCATTTCTCCCTATTATTTCCCAGAGAGCACTATGTAATATAATTCAGTAATGGGCTTAATGATCTTACCAGTGTAGTCATACCATGTTTATTTTTCATGCTAATGGAGTCTATAATCTTTTAAAAGTGTTTTATTGCCTTTATATCTTATTGTTTTGTGTTATGTGTGCTATGATTTGTATATGGAGGGCAAAGGTCTTAAGTTAGTCCTCTCCTTCTGACATGTGGGTCCCAGGAATCGAACTCAGGCTGGGCTTGGAGACAAGAGCTTTTATCTTCTGAGCACTTGCTAGCACTTGGTTTTCTGGGATTTTTTTTTCAGTGAAACATCTCAGCTACTTTAACAGTGCATATTATTACTTCTAGCCTTCTATAAACACAACAAATATCGATACATTACTTGTGGCCACAGATCAAACTGAGAGGATTGTGGAACCCCCAGAAAATATTCAAGAGAAAATTGCTTTCATTTTCAACAATCTCTCACAATCAAATATGACACAGAAGGTAAGCATCGTGTAATAGCTTATGAAATGCCCTCTCCTTTTTCCTTGATGGATGATGGTTTTTTTGTTTTGTTTTGATTGATGGATGGATGGATTTTGTTTTGTTTTGAAACCAGTAAGTCAGGTGATTTGGTGTGTCTGTAGTCCAAGCTACTGAGGAAGCTGAAGTGAACATTTGGAGTGTGAGACTAGCTTTTTCTACCATGTAGTGATAACAGAGCCTTTCTAAAAATAAAAGCCAACAAACTCAGTTTAAAAGGTAGGATTTTAGCTGGGTGTGGTGGCACAGGACTTCAAAAGGTGCTATTTTTGTAGGAATTAAACAGTATCCTTTGTGGCAGTATTGTTTTATAGTGAGTTGTAGCCTTTAGAAATAATGCCATGCTCTCCCAAGAAGAGAAGTGTTACATTTTCCTCCTTCCTTTCTTTGATACAAGGTCTCCCTAACTAGCCTTGGCCAGTTTGGAACTCACTCTGTTAACCTGGATGGCCTCTAGGTTCTGTCTGACTCCCAAGTGCTGGGATTAAAAGTATGCACCACCATGCCTAACTTTGATAGAAAGTTGTGTTTTATGTTCTTTCAGAAACTACTTTAACTGCTCATTATACTCCATAAGCACCATGGGGTAGAGCCTTGAAGAGCATAAGGAATGATGCTTGCCTCCTAATATAGGACTTTGAAATGTCGGTGGGTTTTAGGCTGAGCATGGTGACACATGGTGAAATAGAGGCAGATGGGTTTCTGTTTTGAGGGTAGCCTGGTCTATCTGGTCTATATTGTGAGTTCAGACCACCTAAGAACTACATAAAGAGACACCATCTCAAAAAAAAAAAAAAAAAAAAAAAGCAGGTTTTTCTGGGCCTTGTGGTGTAAGCTTGTAATGCTAGCACTTGAGAGGCTGAGGGAAGGATGAAGAGTTTAAGCGAGGTCAGCCTGAGCTGTTGCATAGGAGAATCCTGCCTTTAGAAGAGTTACATACCGTCTATTAAAATCTGAAGACTATTTGTTGTTAAAGTGTCTTGGGAAACGCAAAGCTTAATAGTTTAATATCATGTTACACTTTTATAAGAACCCAGATGCCGTGTGTCGTGATTCAGAAGACCTGGACTTCATTTTATCTCTGGGATTTTTTTGTTCATTGTTTTGTTTGTTTGTTATTAATACTAATTCTCTACTGCTTTGTTCTGTTGATTGGCTAGGTTGAAGAGCTTAAAGAAACTGTGAAGGAAGAATTTATGCCTTGGGTTTCCCAGTATCTAGTTATGAAAAGAGTCAGTATTGAGCCAAACTTTCACAGCCTGTATTCAAACTTTCTTGATACATTGAAGAATCCCGAATTTAACAAGATGGTTCTGAATGAAACCTACAGAAACATTAAAGTAAGAAGAGTTCTTATATTTCCTTCAGTAATTGCTTTAAAGTTGATCTTGGTAGGTGGAACTTGGGAAGATTTGTTGTTTTTCTTTGTGATGTTTATGTTAGATACCCATGGAAAGTGCCATACATTTTGTTTCGAATGTTAACTACTGGGGTCCATAAACATTTTTAAATTATATTTTTGTGAGTGTCTGCACACTCATACATATGTATATGCTCAGAGGAAAGCTTTCAGGAGGCGGTTTTCAAACTCAGAATATCAGAGTGTCAGCTTGGTAACTGACACTTTTACTTGCCGAATCATCTCGCTGGCCCAATCTAATCATTTAGACATAACCCTATGTATTGCTTAAGTATAGTCCCTCTTTAAAATTTGTTTTCATCCTTCCATGTATGGCTTCAGAATTTTACTTTCTTTCTTTTTTGGGGGGGCGGGTTTCGAGACAGGGTTTTTCTGTATAGCCCTGGCTGTCCTGGAACTCACTCTGTAGACCAGGCTGGCCTCGAACTCAGAAATCTGCCTGCCTCTGCCTCCCAAGTGCTGGATTAAAGGCATGCGCCACCACCGCCCGCCAAAGGTCCTCTCCCCCCCACCCCCCATGATTGACAGCACAGGTGAAGATTCGAACTCGGGAGAGACGGCTGCCTCTGGGCTCCAGAGTGCGGCACTGATGGCGGGCTAGAATTTTACTTTCTGTTACATGTACAACAATACTTAAGTATTTTTTCGGGGTGCCATCTTGTTGACTTGTCATGTCTATGCATGTATGAGTGTGTGTGTGACCACTTCCTTCTTATCTTTTGGAGATTAGATGCAACAAGTTCTCAGGTCTCTATCCTGGTTTTTAAGAAACGGTCTTACAGAAAACTCATTCTGCTGGTTGAGTGTCAAGATACCTCAATTTCAGTCCTATTTGAAATAGCTTTTGTTTGGGGATCCTATGTAGTATAAAGTCAAACTCTTAGGATACTTGTTCCATAAAGTTCAACTGTTTTATTTCTAAGGTACCATTTATTTTTAAGTGTGAAACTTTGTAAAGAAACAGTGCAAACCAGATGGGGATGGGATCCTTCATTTCCAAGTAACTTGAGGCTGGCTTAGGAACTAGCACTATATTTAAACCTATGGATGGGAAATTTCCCCATTCTTGGTTACGCTGTAGTGCAAAAAGAATTCTTGGCTCCTTGTTGCACAGCTGACTCCTGCCATTTTGCTGTTGCTTTATGGAGTTAAGGGACATGACTGTTCAGCTTTATCATCTATTGTAGCAAGGATTATTGTAGTCTTTGCAATTCCCCATGTACTCTGAGGCAGTTTTTTTGTTGTTGTTTTTTACTTTGAGATAGGGTTTCTTTGTATAGCCCTGGCTGTCCTGGAACTCACTCTGTAGATCAGTCTGGCCTCGAACTCAAAAATCCACCCGCCTCTGCCTCCCAAGTGCTGGGATTAAAGGCCTGTGCCACCACTGCCGTGCGAGGTGAATTTTTATAATAACCATTCATTTGTTTACTTTCTCTATCATGCTGGGATTCCAATTCAGGGTCTTGTACATGGTAGATAAGTATTCCACTTAGTGAGCTCCTTAAAACATTTTTCAAAGGTCATGTCAACAGTTTGCTAATGAACACAGTAAGAATACCAACATGATACATGGGATAAATCTACTTTGGGTTTATGTTCAGAATTGATTACTTTTTAAAAGGCCAGTGAAACTCTCAAATACGAAATTGAGAATTTCTTTTATAACTTATTCACTTATATTTATAAATCCTGTATTATTGCAGGTGCTGCTGACTTCTGATAAAGCTGCGGCCAATTTCTCAGATCGTTCTTTGCTGAAGAACTTGGGACATTGGTTAGGAATGATCACATTAGCTAAAAATAAACCCATCTTACACACGGTGAGTTTTAAGATGGCTATATGTTTCAAACTTGGCTAGAAGAAATGTTTTCATTATCACTGGGATTTTTCTGAGACTTTGACCATGTATGAATTCTTAATTCTATGCCCATGGTCTCTTAGGTTCTTTTAGGATACAGAAAAACCAGTGGGACGTGGTTTTTGTCATGACAAAGGTCAAATTATGTATTGATTGTATTTTGGGAGATGAGGTTTTAGTGAGATATACCATTCTTAGGTTCTTATTTTACTTTTCCCTGAGGATTTCTGGAACAGAAGAACATCAGTTCTTAAAATTTTTGTTTTAAAATTCTAGGACTTGGATGTGAAATCTTTGCTGTTAGAAGCTTACGTTAAAGGACAACAAGAATTGCTTTATGTAGTGCCCTTTGTTGCCAAAGTTCTAGAGTCCAGCATTCGTAGTCTGGTGAGTAAATCATTCATGGTGAATTTGTGAAATTGCTAATTCAATTCCCAAGAGATCATAGCTTTATTCTCATGCACATAGAGCTAGTTCAACAAGTCCTCCTTAGTTGATCCTAGGTAATTTGTAAAGTTAGATGAAGTTATGAGACTGAATGCATCAGCTTTCAGCTTTGGTGCTTTTCTGGAATGTATTGTATCTAAGAATGAGACTTATGTCATGGTCGCTTTATTTAATTGTTTAAATGTTGAAATAATACAACGTAAAGGTTTGATTTAGAGCTGGCTTAATATCATAGCTCTTCTTTAGGTTTTTAGACCACCAAACCCCTGGACAATGGCAATTATGAATGTATTGGCTGAGCTGCACCAGGAGCATGACTTAAAGGTAAAATAATTGCTTCTCTTTTAGAGAGTTCTGCGCCTTAAGATGATTGAGCATTGCAGTAAGGTTAGGCCAGTATAGGGGTTAGGCAGTGGGCATTGCACTATTGGATTAGATGGTGGGATATATTATGGACAAGCTCAAATTTTCTCTTATTCTAATTAAATGCTGGAATTGTGCAGTTAAACTTGAAGTTTGAGATTGAGGTGCTCTGTAAGAACCTCGCATTAGATATCAATGAGCTCAAACCTGGAAACCTGTTGAAAGATAAAGACCGCCTGAAGAACTTAGATGAACAACTCTCTGCTCCAAAGAAAGATGTCAAACAGCCAGAAGAGCTTCCTGCCATCACAACAACAAGTAAGTGCAGAAGTCCATCTGAACCTTCTCAGATGGTGGCACTCCACATAAGTAACTATCCCACATTGTGTACCTTCTAATTTATCATGTGTGAGTAACATCTAAGGGTAGTCTTATTAGATTGTCTCACTATCTCTTAAGATAATCTTAAGCAAATATGAGTAAATGAATTGTTCTTATAACCTGGCTACCTTATCTCTTAAAACATTGAAGTATCACAAATACTTGAATGACATAATAATATGTCATTACTATTTCAAGGTTTGCCACTGTATCAAGACAATTAGGACTGGGTTAGGGGTACAGAGCTCTAATCTTGAAAAACTAAAACCAGGAGGATTATGCATTTGAGGCCAACCTAAGCTACACAAGTTTGAACCAGCCTGGGACCCTGTTTAAAAACCAGTCCATAGACAGTCAGTCAGATACACGTGCAGACACACTCACTTCCTGGTGATGGGGGCCTCGCTTTGGGAATTGGATGTAGTTATATTAAAGTGAGGAATTGGTAGAATATGCCAACCAGCATCCTACACTCTTTTTTCCCCCACCCTTCTCTTTTGTCATCTGGCAAATTCTTAGTTAGTCTGGTAAAGGCTGTGTTGAGGACATGTTTACCATAACTTCCAGATATTTAAAGCTTGGCCTGCCTAATGCAGGATTATCCTGAGAATGGTCCTGTGCTATAGATACTGCTACTAAAGATACATACTTGGCTCATATTTCATATGATAGTAGAATTTCTTTTTCAGAATAGGAAAAATATGACATCAGCTGCCCCTTCATAATAGTTGAAACCCAGTTTAAGTAGATAAGATCCATTATTATCCAGCTAATTTTTGTGTATAGTCAATCAGTGTACAATCTTTCTTTCCATGTAGCAACTTCTACAACCCCGTCGACCAGCACTACGTGTACAGCCACAGTCCCACCACAGCCACAGTACAGCTACCAGACATTAATGTCTATTCTCTGGCAGGCCTGGCACCTCACATCACTCTAAACCCTACAGTGAGTAAAAACTGATCCTTCTCCTTTTAAAAGATTGACTTAAATGTTTTATCTGAATGCATGCCTGTGCACTACGTGTTTGTTAGGTACCCAAGGTGATCAGAAAAGGACATCAGATCCTGACATTGGAGTTAGAGATGGTTGTGAGTGAGTTCTCGGAATCAAATCCTGATCCCTCTGTAAGAGCAGCAAATGCTTAAATACTGTGTCATCTCTCCAGCCCCAGAATTCTTTGAGTTCTAGTTTGTGGCAGAGTGAGCTGTTTTTTTTTTTCCCCCCCCCCCCCCCCCCCCCCCCCCCCCCCCCCCCCCCCCCCCCCCCCCCCCCCCCCCCCCCCCCCCAAAAAAAAAAAAAAAAAAAAAAACCCCCCCCCCCCCCCCCCCCCCCCCCCCCCCCCCCCCCCCCCCCCCCCCCCCCCCCCCCCCCCCCCCCCCCCCCCCCCCCCCCCCCCCCCCCCCCCCCCCCCCCCCCCCCCCCCCCCCCCCCCCCCCCGGGGCCCCCCCCCCCCCCCCCCCCCCCCCCCCCCTTTTTGGGGGGGGGGGGGGGCCCCCCCCCCCCCCCCAAAAAAACCCCCCCCCCCCCCCCCCCCCCCCCCCCCTTTTTTTTTTTTCCCCCCCCCCCCCCCCCCCCCCCCCCCCCCCCCTTTTTTTTTTTCCCCCCCCCCCCCCCCCCCCCCCCCCCCCCCCCCCCCCCCCCCCCCCCCCCCTTTTTTTTCCCCCCCCCCCCTTTTTTCCCCCCCCCCCCCCCCCCTTTTCCCCCCCCCCCCCCCCCCCCCCCCCCCCCCCCCCCCCCCCCCCCCCCCCCCCCCCCCCCCCCCCCCCCCCCCCCCCCCCCCCCCCCCCCCCCCCCCCCCCCCCCCCCCCCCCCCCCCCCCCCCCTTTTTCCCCCCCCCCCCCCCCCCCCCCCCCCCCGGGGGGGGCCCCCCCAAAAAAATTTTTTAAAAAATTTTTTTTTTTTTTCCCCCCCCTTTTTTTTTTTTTTTTTTTTTTTTTTTTTTTTTTTGGGGGGGGGGGCCCTTTTTTTTTTTTTTTTTTTAAAAACCTTTTTTTTTTTTTTTTTTTTAAAAAAAAAAAAAAATTTTTTTTTTTCCCCCCTTTTTGGGGGTTTTTTTAAAAAAAAAAATTTTTTTTTAAAAAAAAATTTTTTTTTTTTTAAAAAAAATTTTTTTCCCCCCCCTTTTTTTTTTTTTTCCCCCCCCCCCAAAAAAAATTTTTTTTTTTTCCCCCCCCAAAAAGGGGGTTTTTTTTTTAAAAAAAAAAAGGGGGGTTTGGTTTTTTTTAAAAAAAAAAAAAAGGGGGAATTTTTTTTTTCCCCCAAAAAAATTTTTCCCCCCGGGGGGGTTTTTTTAAAAAAAATTTTTTTTTGGGGGGTTTTTTTTTAAAAAAACCCCCCCCCCTTTTTTTTAAAAATTTTTTAAAAATTTTTTTTTTGGGGGGGTTTTTTTTTTTTTTTAAAAAAAAAGGGGGGGAAAAAAAGGGGGGGAAAAAAATTTTTTTTTTTTTTTAAAAAAATTTTTTCCATTTTTTAAAAACCCTTTTTTTTTTTTTTTTTTTTTTTTTTTTTTTTTTTAAAAAAAATTTTTTTTCCCCCCAAACCCGGGAAAAAAAAAATTTTTTTTTTTTTTAAAAAAAAATTTTTTTGGGGTTTTTAGCTGGTACAAAAAATAGTACAAAAAAAAGGAAAAAAAAATATTTTCATCTTACATGTGAACGAATTATGAATATTTGCAGGTTATCAGCTGGTACATAAGTAGTACCAGAAAATGGAATGACCTGTTGACCAAACTGCTTTCCTGTTGTACATTTAAAAATGGTTCTTTTCTTTTGTCTTGTATTCTCAATAGACTGCATCCCCAACAAAGGGAAATGATGGACCAGGCCGCTGCTCAGTTAGCTCAGGACAACTGTGAATTAGCTTGTTGTTTTATTCAGAAAACTGCAGTGGAGAAAGCAGGCCCTGAGATGGACAAAGGATTGGCAACTGTAAGTGTTAAGCATGTATCTTTAATGTTGTGGTTTCTTTGAATCTGAGGAAGTGTCTCATAACAAGAACCTCAGTGACTTTTTTTATTTGTAGGAATTTGAGCTGAGGAAACATGCCCGGCAGGAAGGACGTAGATACTGTGATCCTGTTGTATTAACGTATCAAGCGGAACGGATGCCAGAGCAGATCAGGCTGAAAGTGAGAATTGGTGTTCTTGCCTCCTTGCTTCCTCTTCGCTTTCTTTGTGTTACTGCTGCATGAACTCCTCCTAAGGACTGAGGGAGTGTATCTAATACTGCTGCTGAGGAAAGCAGCTCTAGTAGCATTTCACTTTCAAATTTCCTGGAGCAAGTATGCAAATTCCTTGTCCCAGTTTTGGTATACTTTTTAAGTTCTGTTTTCCAACTTGAATTTGACTTTTCATTTTGTCTGGTATTTATCTTTTTATTGATAGCTCCTTATTGATCCCAACAAGATGGTGTGGGTCTGATATTATTTACCAGTATCAAGGGAGAATTCCATGGCAGTCTCATCTGAGGCATTTCCTAGTGATAATTGTTGAGACAAGGCATCCATGTAGACCAGAATGCCTCAAACTTATAATCCGGTCTCTACTTCCCAAGTGCTGGCCAGGATTGACTATAAGTGACACTGACTCTAACAGGAAAATGAGAAAACCTTCTTTCGTGGTCTGTTGGCATGCATGTTGGCATATGTTGTATTAACTGTTCTCTCAAAATTCTGTGCAAGCTTATCATTTGAAAAAATAAGTTTTATCCATGCATTGTAGCAGGAGGTCTCATTGGGGTAGAGGGCCAAAGACCTCTGAGTTTGAGGCTAGCCTGGTCTACATAGTGAGTTCTAGTACCACAGAGAAAGAGACTCCATCTCAACCCTTCTACCTCAAAATAAAATAATAAGGTTTCTTTTGATTGTGAAGTGAATTCTACCAAAAAAAGGCTTTCTTTTTTTAAGGTTGGTGGTGTGGACCCAAAGCAGCTAGCCGTTTATGAAGAGTTTGCACGAAATGTGCTGGCTTCTTACCTACAAATGACTTAAGTCAGCCTACAGGGTTTTTAGCTCAGCCATGAAGGTAAATACCTCACTTGGATTAAATTGTTTGTGTTATAAAATATAATTTAATAATGCATTGCTTTCTACTTGGGAGCTTGGGTTACAGATGATCTTTGTTAGATCAGCATGGCAGGCAGTGTAGTAAGGTCTGGCATTAGCGTGACTACTCAACTTAACTCTTGACTTCCCTTATCTTTTTTGTTTTGTTTGTTTATTTATTTGTTTCTTTAATTTATACTTAAATTTAATCAAGGGAGAGTTTCTAAAATTGCACAAGACATTTAATTGAAGTTGACAATACAAGGAAAACATTTTCCCATAAATCACTTGAAGTTGGTGAGCTGCTGTCTGCTTTGCTTCTGTTGATTTTCTTCTAGAAAGAAAATTATATAAAGTGCCTTTATTGAATATGTATTATTTTCTGAAGGTTCTCATCTCTAAAAAATAATTTTAAGTTTTATTCTCCTGCATGTATGTATTTTGAGCATATTCATCTCTATTATCCCCTCATTTATCCATCACTCGTTCTCCTGGAGTCCCAGGAAAGAGAAGAGGATTCCTATAAATGTTCTCTGACTTCCATATACACATCCATACTCTCACAAAGTAAATACGTAACCTGCTGGATTTGGTCAAGGCAGCCTGCATCTGCGTGGATATAAGTGGGATTTACTGGATCCTAGCAGCTTAGCATCAACTATGCCCCAAAGACCAACGATTCCCTATCCACACAGCCTCAAGTACCTCTCTCTCTCATTTCTGGTGGAATGTTGATGGTCCAGCCTTTGCCTGTGAGCTGAGCTGCTGGGAGTCCATATCACACAAGACCTCTTTTTTGTAGCGCATCTCCTTGCTATCTGCCTCTTAAATTATTTGTACCCTTGTTTAAATATTCCCTGAGCCTTGGAGGAAGTGATACAAATGCTCTGTTCAACAGCTACTCATTCTCTGCCCTTGACCAGTCTTCACTGTTGCATTGAAAAACAAGCTTTTGCAGGTTGAGAGGAGTTGGGTTTTTTTTTTGTTCGTTTGTTTTGTTTTTTTAAAGATTTATTTATTTTATTTATATGAGTACACTGTAGCTGTCACACACACCAAAAGAGTGCATCAGATCCCATTACAGATGGTTGTGAGTCACCATGTAGTTGATGGGAATTGAACTCGGGACCTCTGGAAGAGCAGTCAGTGCTCTTAACACTGAGCCATCTCCCCAGCCCAAAGTGGAGTATAAAGATGAATATTTAGAAGACAGTTTGACAACATGTCCACTTAGTGAAACAAAAGTAGAAATTTCCTTCTCCCCACCGGAGTCTATGAATTTCTCAGCCATGACCTTTTAGCCAGTTTTATTGGATTGGGCTTGAGTTCCCTCCTTGGAGTGGGGCTCAGTTCAGCCAGAAGGTGGCAGATGATCTCCACAGTCACACCACTATTGCACTAGTAGGAGATCCTGCCTGACAGATTGGTATTACAGCTTACATGGCTCATAGACAATTCCCCAGCAGCCTACAGGGTAACTCCTATGCTAAGAAAACTACCTAGCAGAGAGGAAACTTACAGCTCAGTTCCAGCTTGATGGTTTTTTTTTTTTTTTCCCCTGTCCTACAACCAAAGTGTACTGTTTTTAGCATGTGGTTTTGCATCTCTTTCTGGTTGGCAGCTGTGAATAATTGCAGTAGCTTCTCTTGTTTTGAGGGGCTCTGAGTCTTCCTGAACAACAACCTGTAGGGTGGTATCAAGTAGGATTTTTTGGTAAGTAGGGTATCATTTACTAGTGTTTATAACGCTGCCCATTCAGTTTCAGTCTTTATCCTCCAATCCCCTTCTCTAAATGTGTATACACAAATAAGCTTTATTTGCTTGATTTTCTTTGTGTGTGTATGTGTTTTGTTTTTTTAATTTTTTATATTTGAGACTAGGTTTCATAGAGCCCAGACTCACTTTGAACTCTACAGCCAAGGGTAACTTTGCCCTTCTGATCTTCTGCCCTCACCTCCCTAGAGTTGGAATTACAAATGGACACCCATGCACTTGGTTTATGAAGTCCTGAAGATTGAACCTTGTGTATGCTTAATAAGCACATTACCCACTAAACTAGATCCTCAGCTTTTTTGTTCAATTGTTAGTTTACAAAGTAGAGAACCTCTCCCGTCCCCAACAGGGTAGCTTGTATTTCTGACTGTCCTGGAACTCTCAAATCTGCCTCCAAGTGCTGGAATTAAAGGCATGTGCCACTATGCCCAGCCAAAGTAGACAGTTTAAAGGTCTTTGAATCCTTTTAGCTAAACACTGCCTCACCACAAGTGTTTAGCAACAGGTTCAGTTATATTGAGGCTTGCCTTGACCTAGAAATCATCATTACTTTTTACACACACACACCACACCCTTGTACTTAATGAATATACAGTAATGCTCAAGTGACTTACGGGGTTATTCTTAATAAACATAGAGTGCAAATGTTAAAATCAAGAAATTAAATGTTAGTATCTTCATCTAATTCTTTAAACTTCAAGTTGTTGGAGTAACGTGTAATAAAAAAAAAATCTATTTTAGAATCACACATTTTGTATAGTTGTTCTTTCAAATAACCCTCTGAATGTCCTCATTTATTGTTCTGGGATTCATTCACCCAGGACCTTGGATATGGTGACTAAACACTCTGCTGCTGAGCTACCCCAGACTTTAATGGTACTTCCACTTACCCTAGAGTATGGATATGATTTTTTTGTGTGCATTCACAAAGTGTGTGTGCATGTGTGTGGTAGACTAAGGCTGTGTTGTCCTCACCTTTTACCTGTATTTGAAACCCAGTCTTCATTTTTCATTCCTGTGTACCCCAGCTAGCTGTCCTGTGCACTTCCCGTGAATCACCCTTCACCCATTTACGACTTACTGTTAGAACAATAGGAATACAGGCACATGCTACCACACCCATCTTTACTGTGTTCTAGAGATATGAACTCAGGTCTTCTTCATGGTTGCAGGGTAAGCTCTTGACCCACTGAGCTATTTTTCCAGGCCAGTAACAGGTTTTTGATAGGAAAAGCACATGGCCATGGGTGGCAGCATATGCCTTCATCCCAGTCAGAAGGCAGAAGCAGGCAGATCTCTGAGTTACATGCTAGTCTGGTGTACGGAGCTGGATTCAGGACAGCCAGGGCTACACAGAGAAAGAAACCCTGTCCAAAAGACGAAAAATGGGGAAGCACAGAAGTGATGTGTTTATTTGTCCTCTCATGCTTTAACATTTGGTGGAAGTATTATATTGTTTGAAACTTAACACACTTTGTTAAGTTGCATAAGGCTTACTGGATGGCACATGTGCAGTACTCAGTCTTTTGCATTGTTCATATTATGCTCTTTGATCACTTAATTGTGTTGGTGGTAGCTAGACCTCAACATCTCTGTCCTCCCGTGCATTACCCCCACTTAATACTAAGACTGACTAGCTCAAGAGGCAAGTGTAGACTGAGCTAAAGCAGTGTGCCAAGGATTGACTTCTATTTTATTGGTGCATTATGTCAGTGAGCAGCCTTAAACGCGTTTGCTTATCTCTGGCTATTTCTTTTTCTAAAACAGCAAGCTTGGGCAACAGATGATGTAGCTCAGATTTATGATAAGTGTATTACAGAACTGGAGCAGCACCTACATGCCATTCCACCAACTTTGGCCATGAATCCTCAAGCCCAGGCTCTGCGAAGTCTTTTAGAAGTTGTAGTATTGTCTCGGAATTCTCGGGATGCTATAGCTGCTCTTGGATTACTACAGAAGGTTAGTTCTTAAGCTATGGCTTGTAGAAGGAACTTGGTTTATAGACTTTGGTCTGTATTTGAATCTATACATTTAGAATTGAGTTTTAAAAATTAATACAAAGCTAAAAAAAAAAAATTAATGTAAACCAAGTATTGTTGATTCCCACCCCGCGCCTCCTTCCGTAGAATGTACTGAATAACAGAAGTAGTAAGGTGGGTGGGACATCTTTTCCATATGGTAATATTTTCTTGTATGATGAATGGAAAAATGGAAAAAGACTTAAGATGACAAATACTAAAGAATAAGCTTAAACTAGATAGAAGTTGAGAGTGGAGATAAAATTTTGAAGCGTCAGAAACTATGTATCTTTGTGTTTGGTTTCCAGCTCTAGTCGAGTGCTGTGTTTTACATGCTTCTGAGTCCTCTCTTGTGCTCACAGGCCGTGGAAGGCTTATTAGACGCCACCAGTGGTGCTGATGCTGACTTACTGCTGCGGTACAGGGAGTGCCACCTGCTGGTACTGAAAGCGCTGCAGGACGGCAGGGCCTATGGATCTCCATGGTGCAACAAACAAATCACACGGTGGGTGACCTTAGAAACTGGTCATTACTGGACTAGCTGTGTAATCATTTTAGATTTCTGAAGTTATGTACATAAATATTATGCTTGTGCATGTGGTTTTCATTGCATGCGTGTATGTGCACTATGTGTGTGTGTGTGTCTGATGCCTGCAGAGGAGAGAAGACATGGGAGCCCCTGAACTGGAGTTAGGATGTTTGTGAGCTACTATGTGGGTGCTGGAAAGTGAACCTGGGTCTTTCGAAGAAAACAAGAAGTGCTTTAAGCCACTGAGCCATCTCTTCAGCCCCATGGACTAGATTTTGTTGTACCTTATTTATTTCTAAATGTTTTTCTTTTGCCTACAAGATAAATGGTGCTTTGCATACCCTGATTCTGACACATGCCTTTGAAGAGTAAACTTTAGGTCATTTGTATTTCATGATTTCACATTCATAGTAGCATTCATGGTAAAAGCATTCCAGTGTCTTGAATGAAATCCCTCCTATTTTCCAGAATTTGAAAGCAAAGCTTAGGCTTTTTTAGTATTAGGCCATCTCTTCTACTGGCTAGGACTGTAGTGGTGTCATATTTATATTGTTTATACGGGTGCGGCGGACCTCGTGGATGTTAAGCCAAGGTGGTACTTAAATATCCTATCCTGCCTATGTTTTTGTTTTTTGTTTTTTTAAATACTATTTTGTTTTGTTGTTTGCTTGTTTTTGTTTTGTTTGCAGTTGTCTTTTAAGACACCTTTGTGTAGAACACATGGCTAATATGGTTACTATGGTAACCATAATGCTGGTTTTTTTTCGGGCCTGGAGAGATGGCTTGGCAGTTAAGGGCACTGACTGCTCTTCCAGAGGACCCTGATTCAAATTCCAGTACCCACATGGCAGCTCACAACTGTCTATAACTCTCAGTATCTGACACTCTCACATAGACATACATGCAGACCAAACACCAATGCACATAAAATAAAGGTAAATACATTAAAAAGAGAGAGAAAACAATGCTAGTTTTTTTTTAGGTGCCTAATTGAATGTCGCGATGAATATAAATACAACGTGGAGGCTGTGGAGTTGTTAATTAGAAATCATTTGGTTAACATGCAACAGTACGATCTTCATCTTGCTCAGGTATGGACGAAATGTAACTTGAGTGGATTAAAGGATTCAGGAAGTGCTTTTGTTTTCTAATTGTTACTCTCTTGAATTTACTGTGATGCCAGTCAATGGAGAATGGCTTGAACTACATGGCTGTGGCATTCGCTATGCAGCTGGTAAAAATCCTGCTGGTGGATGAAAGGAGTGTTGCCCATATCACTGAGGCCGATCTGTTCCATACCATTGAAACCCTCATGAGAATCAATGCTCATTCCAGAGGCAATGCCCCAGAAGGGTAAGGATGGGATGCTCTGCTCTCCTGTGCACTCAGCAGTTTCTTAAGAGCTTCAGAAATTAGGTAGATGCACTCTAGCATAACTTGTGACTTTTTAAACCTGTAACATAGGTTTAGGTTGGCCCATATTGTCCTGAAAGTGTGAACTCTTTTTTTTTTTTTGGTTTTTCGAGACAGGGTTTCTCTGTGTAGCCCTGGCTGTCCTGGAACTCACTCTGTAGACCAGGCTGGCCTCGAACTCAGAAATCCTCCTGCCTCTGCCTCCCAAGTGCTGGGATTAAAGGCGTGTGCCACCACTGCCTGGCAAAAGTGTGAACTCTTAATCAGCTGCCTTCTTGATAGAGAGCTGTACATACAGTGACTGCTGAGTCGACAGCAGTCTGGCTTGAACACTGGTACTGTTAGGCTGGAGGTAAACTTCAGTCAGTGAAGTGCTTTCAGGATCCTTAGGAAGCCCAAGTCCCCAGCCACCAGTGTATTGATAGAAACTTGTAATGCCAGTGCTGAGTTATGGCACAGGTGACATAGCCTAATCAGCAAGCCCGAGGTCCTAGTGAGACTTCCTCAGAAAAGAAAGTGGATGAATCCTGCTGAAATAATACCCAAGGCTGTCCTCTGACTTCCACAAGCATGTGTAAGATATTCATGTGTGCACAACAGGAATACACACAACACAAAACAAAATTGGGTGTAGTTCTGCATGTTGGTAATCTCAGTACTGGGGAGGCAGAGACAAGCAGATCCTAGGGTTCGTTGACCATCCAGCCTTCCTGCCTGAATGTCTCAAGTTCTGGTAAATGTATATCTGTGAAATAAACAACTGGGGATTAAGTGATTTTTCACTCTGGATTTATCATACTAGGTTGCCCCAGCTGATGGAAGTGGTGAGATCCAACTATGAAGCAATGATTGATCGTGCTCATGGAGGCCCTAACTTTATGATGCACTCTGGGATCTCTCAAGCCTCAGAATATGATGACCCTCCAGGCCTGAGGGAGAAGGCAGAGTATCTTCTGAGGGAATGGGTGAATCTATACCATTCAGCAGCAGCTGGCCGTGACAGTACCAAAGCATTCTCTGCGTTTGTTGGACAGGTAGAGCTTTTGGAAAGAAAGGTGCTTTTTATTCAACATAAGTAGGGTGTGATTACTCCAATATTAAAGTTTAGTATTATATACCTGTGGTCAGAATTACCTCCATACTCATGCAAACCAAAAATACCACTACCATGCTTTGTTAAACCAATCTGGCCTATTTTTTTCCTCACTATTGATCACAGCTACTGTTGATTCAACATTCCTGCTCCTTAAGTCCTACTCAGCCTATTCCAGTTGTCCTGGCTACAAGCTGTAGTAGACCAGAAAATGATAATGAAGCTACAACATACAATTTTACTAAAATAGTCACTAGTGATGGATTATAAGCTAATACATTACAGTTTTAGGATATCACATTTAACAACGCAACTATACAGTAAATCTCTTATTAGTGGTAGTTTTTTTTTTTTTTTTTTTTGTTTTTTTGTCTCATATATATGAATCTGACACAAATTGTAGTTTGAATGTTTCAGAAATTGAGCTGCCTTTTAAAAATCAGGCTTATCAAAGTCTTAGTCACTGTTGTATTGCTTTGAAAAGACACCATGACCAAGGCAACTCTAATAAAAGAAGCATTTAATTTGGGCCTTGTTTTCAGTTTTCAGAGCATGGTGACATGTGTGGCATTGGATCAGTAGCTGAGAGCTACATCCTGATTCACAAGCACAGACAGACAGAGACGGGGCAGCAGAGACAGACTGGACCTGGCATATGCTTTTTAAAAACTTAAGAGTCCATCTCTGATGACACACTTTCTACAGCAAGGTCACACCTATTAAAAGGCCACACCTCTAAATTTTTCTCAAATAGTGCCACTCCCGGTGCCTAAGCATTCAAATATATGAGTCTATGAGAAGCAGTTTTAATCAAACCACTAGAATAAATAGTATTAGTGGACCAGAGAGATGACTCACCAGTTGAGAGCACATGCTTTGTATTGTTTTTGCTGAGGGCTGGAGTTTGATTCCCAGTGCCCACATTGGACAGCTCACTAACTTGAGCTTCAGGGATATCCTGCACCTCTGGTCTTGGCAGACACTCATCTCCTGGGCATATATGTGCACCGTTGAACACTAAGAAGCATGCATGAGCATTCACATAATTGTGATTAAAAATAAACCTTTTAAAAATAAGCAGTTACAGACAGAATAGTCATAGTCCAATGGTTTTTATCATCACTGGCTGTTTTCAGTGACGTGAGGAAGAAAGAGGAAAAATTAGAATTATACCTAGAATAGAACTTGTTAAGAATAGTACTGTTGTGAACTGGCCTTAGTTGTTGTGATACAACAGTTACAGTACTGTTCAGGAAGCTGTAAAGCTTTATTGTTCTATTTTTTCCATTTGCTCAAATTGACACCAAAAGATGGTTGTTTTTCCAAAGAAAGATTGATTAGATCTATTTTTAAATGCCTGACAATTGAGTGTAGGTGGATTTGTTAAGAATTGGATTTACTTTTCAACATAAGTGACAACTAATAAACTATGTTATGTAAATTTCTCTTCTAAAAGAATCCAGGAAGTCATAAAACATAACTCAAGTTGAAAAGCTATTACCATTTTATCATCTGACTTCTCATTCCATTGTCAGAAATGCAAATGCGTGGGTTTTGTGGCATTGCCTGTCGTGGGTATGGATGTGGTACCTGCCTAGTGCCTGTACATTTGCTCTTACCCATCTCTCGGGGAGATGGTGCAGCACACTTTCCTGCTCCCTTAGTGCTCTGTCATAGCACACGCTCTCTCAAGCTTTCACATCTCAGTGTGGAATAAGACCCTTTTGCTGGCTTTCTTCTGCCTTGGCTTGGGTACATTGTTTGTGTAATTCAAACCTTTAGCTGTTTTATTATCAAGATAGTTAAATTGTTTAAAAATTTCCAAGATGACTTTGGTTTTTTTCCCCCTTGAGTCTTAAGATGGTTTAGGAAGTGCTGACTGACCCCTTTCCTCTGCTGCTTTATTGTTTTACTGTTACTTCCTTGTGGCTGTCTTTTTTTGAGACAGTGTTGCTCTGTAGCATTGCTTGACCTAGACTAATTGTAACAATATAAAAGATCATTACATTTAAGTGACATAATTGTGGGTATTTATTAAATTCATGATTTCTCTGCAGATAGCTGGAGTTTCAAAAATGCTGCCACTGGTTAAATAAGAGGAAGGCATCTGTGAAGAAAATTTCTAAAAGCTTTATTTATATAATTTCCCAAATTGTAGATGCCCTCTTATTTAATGTTAATAATATCCCTTTGTCAGCTTCAATCTTCTCCATGAATTAAAACTGAGAGGAACTCTGCCATGGCTCCTTAATAATAGGGAAATCATTTTCCTAATGGCGTCCTTTCAGAGTAAGAATTAAAGATGGATATAAACTAGAGTTTTGCCATTTGAAAGCTAAGTGTATAAAGTTGATTTTTGCAGGTGGTCTCACGATGTTGATTGGTTGTTCCCACTGTAGATGCATCAACAAGGAATACTTAAAACTGATGACCTCATAACAAGGTTTTTTCGTCTTTGCACTGAAATGTGTGTTGAAATCAGTTACCGTGCTCAGGCGGAGCAGCAGCACAACCCTGCTGCTAACCCTACCATGATCCGGGCCAAGTGCTACCACAACCTGGATGCCTTTGTCCGCCTCATTGCTCTGTTAGTGAAGCACTCTGGGGAGGCCACCAACACTGTCACAAAGATCAACCTGCTCAATAAGGTCTGGAATCCTTTATTGACTTGTAGATTTTTTTGTGTTCTCTAATCCATTGTCGTGTCCTGTCCCATTCCTGCATGTCCCATTCCTATGTCCATGTTGGTGTTTTCATTATCACCCCCATCCTCCATTCCCCCATCCCCATTGTTTGTCTCACTTTAGCCCTGGCTACTCTGGAACTCACTTTGTGGACAAGGCATCCTCAGAATCTACCTTCCTCTGCCTGTGTGGTGCTGTCATTGAAGGGCATACACCTCCACACCTAGTCCCCAAATCTTTTTCCATTCAGATAAAATAGAAGAGACAATATCCCTATACTGTTAAGCAGAATTTAAAAAGAGGGAGAATCAGCCAGGCAGTGGTGGCGTAGCCTTTAATCCCAGCACTTGGGAGGCAGAGGCAGGAGGATTTCTGAGTTCGAGGACAGCCTGGTCTACAGAGTGAGTTCCAGGACAGCCAGGGCTACACAGAGAAACCCTGTCTCGGAAAAAAAAAAAAAAAGAGGGAGAATCGTAATGTAGTTGGTGTGTTGGTGCTTAGATGATGATAATCCAAACGAGACAGTGGTAGCTGGTGTACTCCTGTCTCTGCCTGTGTCTGATTGGGTAGACCTGTACCAGAAGTGACATTTAATTATCGACCTGATTTAGACAGTGGGAATCACGAAAATTTGATTATCAAACTAGTGCAAGACTATAAACCTTGACTGTAGTTTTGCCTGTGGAGAAATACAAGTGGGTCTTTACTGTCTCCACACTGATCATTGAGCAGAGTGGAATGCAGACATTCTTCATGCCAAGAGAAGTGGGAATCCGTTTTGTAGACTTCAGGTCACAGTAGACAATTTAACATTGTTGGATTTCAACACGATGACATGGAGAACCACCCAGTATATGTGTGTGTGTGTGTGTGTGTGTGTGTGTGTATTTTTTTTTTTTTTCCTATAGCTTTAGAAAAAACAGTGGCCTTTAGAAGTTTGGTCCAGTAACAATGAAATTAAAAACAAAACAGAAAGCAACTCTGAGTCAATCTTAACGGCTGCTGGCATAGACATTTGTGTCTAAATGGTACGTATCCTTTCCTTATTGTTTGTAGTGTTTAAGAGTATAGCGTGAGGCAGTGCTGTTAGTACAGGCCTGACTGAGTGGAACTGGCAAGTTCAGAGCCAGCTTTTGGGCAACTTAGTGAGACCTTGTGCAAAGGTTGTTTTTTTGTTTTGTTTTGTTTTTTAAAAAGCCTGAAGATAGCACTCAAGTGTTAAGTACTCAGCTTTGGTCAATCCAAGACACAAGGTAAAAGAAGTATGACTTGAGATTGATGAGTGGCTTATCTGTGTGGTTGATGGGATGTAATCTGTATGTTCTGTCTAGGTTCTCGGTATAGTAGTGGGAGTTCTCCTGCAGGATCATGATGTTCGACAGAGTGAATTTCAGCAACTACCCTACCATAGGATTTTTATCATGCTGCTGTTGGAGCTCAATGCACCTGAACATGTGCTGGAAACCATTAATTTCCAGACTCTTACAGCTTTCTGGTGAGTGTTGCACATAGCAGAGATTTCTATTTGTTGTTATTTGATACAGGATCTCTTAGCTCAGGTTGATCTCAGAAGTTCTGTGTTGCTGAGGCTGGCCTTGAACTCCCAGTTCTAGCTTCCAAGAGCTGGAATTTATAGGCACACACCCCAACACCCAACTTAATGGTTGATCTTTGTAGGTATCAAAGGCTGTGCTGTGATAACAGGCAGCCATGTACTTTGCTGAAATGTAAGGACTGTTGGTTTAGTGAGGTAGTAGAACTCTGGTATGTTTTGATATATAGGTATTTCATGTGTTTACTGTATTTAAATTTGTGCTTCTGAAATTTTTCTTTCAGCAATACATTCCACATCTTGAGGCCTACCAAAGCTCCTGGCTTTGTATATGCTTGGCTTGAATTGATCTCCCACCGGATCTTTATTGCAAGAATGCTGGCACATACGCCACAGCAGAAGGTGTGGCTGCAGTTTATCTCCTACAGATGAAGCCTGTAACTACCTGGGGCTTTTTAGCACTATTTATGTCCATTTCTGTTAATCACTTAGTAGTAATTTACTTTTCCCAAGCATGTTATTTGGTAATTATTTATGTCACATCATGTAAAGAGGCTTATCAAGGACTTGACTACGTCTAAGGCTTTGTTGGGTGACCAGGTATTGGACAATCTGTGTTGGTCTCGTCATGCTGCAGTTGTTAACAGTATTTAATAGGAGAAGTTTGTGACTGTGCAGTTAAATGGCAAAGGAGTAAGTACCCTCATCTGGTCCTTCAGACCAAAAGAAAATGGAACTACTATATGTTGAAATAAACAGGCAAGAAAGTGAATTTAATTCACTTAATTAATGAATTTGTCCTCTGGTTTCCATGTGCAATCCATGGCACACAGACATATGCATGGTGTGCACACAACAGAGATGAAATAGAATTGGTGTGGTTGGGGATATTACCGTAAGTAGGCCACTTGGGGCAGAAAGTACAGAATTGAGGCCATAAATTTAGCAAAGTTATTTACTAGGATTTGGGGATAAGAAAAGAAATAGTTGATCTAGAACTAAAAAGAAGGAATTAATGGCAAACAGCCTACAGTTGGTTTGATATTATATCTGAAATTTCCTCAAGGTGGTCTCCTTTCTCTTTAGTTTTCTTATAGGCACAAAGTTAAATATTTTCCAAAATCTCTGGAGTCCTGTTGTTTTTAGATAACATTATCCACTACTGTAATAGTTAGTCTTTTTGTTTTGTTGGATGCTTGTGTTTCTGGTTGGCTTGGAACTTAGTTTTCCTCCTCGCCTCCTGTGTGCTAGGGTTATAGACACATCCCTACCACATCAAGCTGATACTTCAGTTTGCTAGGATCCAGTCTAGGAGAGGCCTTCATGTCAGGTTACTATAGATTGGGCAAGTTTGTGGTAGGCCAACAACTTGTAAATGTTACTACAACACGTGTACATTTCTTTCTTTTAGGGGTGGCCTATGTATGCACAGCTGCTGATTGATTTATTCAAATATTTAGCACCTTTCCTTAGAAATGTGGAACTCACTAAGCCTATGCAAATCCTCTACAAGGTAATTTTTATTTACAAATAACTTGGAAAAAATGTTTTTATGTGGAAACTATTGTTGTTATTTATGCTTTTCTACAATCTCAATAGGGATTTAACTTCTATTTCTTTAACGTTTTCTTGTGTTTTTTTTGTTAGATATTTTTTATGTATGACTTTTGTTTGCCTGTCTGCATGCATGTATTTATGTGCACCACATGTATGCCTGTTGCTCAGGGAATACAGAAGAGGACGTTGGATTCCAGGAACTGGATACAGATAGTTGAGAGCCACCATGGGTGCTAGGAAGCAAGCCCCTGTCCTGCATGCGCAACAGGTGTTTGAGCTGCTGGACATCTCTGCAGAAATGGTTCTTTTTTTTGAGGCAGAGCTTCACTATTTAGCCCTGATTTGCCTAGAACTCAGAGTCTGTCTCCCTCTTGCTGGAGTTAAAGGCATGCACTACCCAACCATCTTAATGAGATTTTCATGTATAAATAGATGTATCTTTTTGTCATGTTCCTTCCAGTAGTTTGCTCATGTTCCCCTAGGATGGATTTATTTATTTATTTATTTTTAAGGGTTTTTTATCCCCCACCCCCACCCCCCGGCACTGGGGATGAAACCTAGGGCCTTCTTAAACATACTAGGCTATCTCAGGTTGCTAAGGTATCCTTCCTATCTATCTATCTATCTATCTATCTATCTATTATCTATCTATCTATCGGAATTGTTGAATTTACTAAATTTGTTAATAACTAGAAAAGGTTAGCTTTGCTCCCACCCCCCATCTTGAGTAGTTTTCTTCAGTTAGTTTCCCTTTTCTCCTTTTGTTAGTCCTCTTTCTAGTTTCTCAAGATAGATGTGGCAGCCTTGGTTTTGCTTTAAGGCTTCAGCTCCTAAAGCCAGTTTTTCATCATTTCTGTATGTAATTATTTTTATACTCGTAACTGTATGTATTAAAGCCTATAGGTTTTGTTGTTGTTTTTAATATTACTAAAATATACTTTTGACATTTTTGACCTGAGTTAAAATTCATAATGGAGGAAAAAAAATACTGCTTTCTTAGTATGGAACTTTTTCCCTTTTTATATAGGGTACTCTAAGAGTGCTGCTAGTTCTTTTGCATGATTTCCCAGAGTTCCTTTGTGATTACCATTATGGGTTCTGTGATGTGATCCCTCCTAATTGTATCCAGTTAAGAAATTTGATCCTGAGTGCCTTCCCAAGAAATATGAGGCTCCCAGACCCATTCACTCCTAATCTGAAGGTAAAATTTTAGCAGATGGAACGTGTTTTGTTTTGTTCTTGCTACAGTCGTACTGGGGATTTGACTTCTGTTTCCTTGATTTTTTGCTTATTAAAGTTTGTTTCCCCTAAGATTCATTTTATGTGTATGTGTTTGAGTTTATGTGCAGCATACCTGTGGGAAACCTGCAGAGGTAGTGGGTCCCTGGAGCTAGAATCTGAGAGGACCGTGAGCTGCCATGTGGGTGCTGGGAACTGGACTCTAAAAGAGCAACCAGCGCTCTTAACCACTGGGCCATCTTTGCAGCTCCTAAAGGGAGAGTTTTTATCTTAATATTTCAGCCTTTTCTCTGATGATCAGTGTCTTTAGTTCCCCTCTCTCCAACACATACACACTTTACGTATTGATACTTCTAGGGGAGGTAATTCTGTTATTAATTTCGATGAGTGCAATACTCATTGAATATTAGTTTACCATTTTCTCATATGTTTGACATAATTATTGAACCCCAAATTGAATGTCGGGCAGTTGCTGGTCCCACCCTGCATAATTGAAGAACAGAGTGGTCTTCCCAATGTCTGTATTTCACAACTTTTCATGTGTATGTGTTGAAATTATTTAAGGAAAAGGAACCACTTAAAAATCATAGTACCATTAACATAAAAGTAGCCTTTTAAATTTGCTCTTAGCTCTTCTTTTTTAAAGTCCTTTCTTACACCTTTTAAAACATATATTTTTTCTGGGACCCCTGGTAGTAAATGTGGAATCTCCTGTGCTGATTTGAAATCTAAGATTGGGAAAAAAAAATGGTTAATGGTGCAAATTAGATCGGCACAAAAATATTCTTTAATTTCTTTTCAAATAGTGAGACATAGCTAACATTGTGTGACAAGAAAAGGTTGATTTGTAATACTCACAGCCCGTGCATATGTATAATTCTAGAAAGCCATCCTAATGCTTCTATCAAGAGGTATGGTTGGTTAACTTCTGTGGTTGATTCTGCTTCTTGCTCTTTGTGGCAGGTGGACATGTTAAGCGAAATTAACATTGCACCTCGGATCCTGACCAATTTCACTGGAGTGATGCCACCTCAGTTCAAAAAAGATTTGGATTCCTATCTTAAAACTCGATCACCGGTCACTTTTCTGTCTGATCTGCGTAGTAACCTACAGGTTATTTGCTTTGACTTAAGTTCTTTGCTATGTCTTCTGTACAGTGCAGTTTGTGTGTGCCGTCCATTTGTGTCCCATTTTCAGATTAGTATTTTCAACATGACTTTAGAGATTTTAGAAACATTGAAGTTGAATGTGGCAGTACACACCCGTTACCTTAGCACAGAGGAGACTGGGGCAGACAGATGACAAGCTTGTGACCAGCTTGAGGGCAGGACCTCATCCCTGGAAATACACACATCCTAAATTCAAATGTCGTTGTAATTGTTCATTGGGTGAGCTGAACTGGGTTATATACTTTACTAGTAGTTCATCTTTGACTCAGTTATAGATGAGACCACTAGGGAAAAACATTACTTTCCTGTAAGACCTGACCAGCATTTCTAAAATGAGTGATTCTAGTTTTCCTTATGGAGTGACTGAAGTGGAATTGGCTTTCCAGTGTCAGCACAGTGTGCTGCAGCTTCTTTCTCTACTTTTTGGTTTTTCGAGACAGGGTTTCTCTGTGTAGCCCTGGCTGTCCTGGAACTCACTCTGTAGACCAGGCTGGCCTCGAACTCAGAAATCCACCTGCCTCTGCCTCCCAAGTGCTGGGATTAAAGGTGTGGGCCACCACGGCCCGGCCCTTTTTCTCTACATTTGTATGATTGAGGTTGTGCTTGGAATTTATTTAATAGCTGTATTTTCCAAAGGAACAAAAGTCTTCTGGTAGAATCACTCTTAGGGCAGCTGTACATTTATATTGTTCACAAGTTTCTTGAACAAGTTTTATATCTTGAGGAAAATGTATATCTTGAATAAGTTTCTTACATTTAAATCATGAAGATTTAATATATCCCTCTTAGAGAAAGGCGGCTTGAGAAACAGTAGTGCTGTCAAGCAGAGTGGTGCACACCTTTCCGTAATCCCAGCACCTGGGAAGCAGAGGCAGGGGCGGGTAATGAAATGTTGAGTGTTATTCATAGTTCTATGGTAAAGTTTTCTCTTTTGCCCATTCTTAGGTATCTAATGAGCCTGGGAATCGCTACAACCTCCAGCTTATCAATGCATTGGTGCTCTATGTAGGGACTCAGGCTATCGCGCACATCCATAACAAGGGCAGCACGCCTTCAATGAGCACCATCACCCACTCAGCACACATGGACATCTTCCAGAATCTGGCTGTGGACCTAGATACTGAGGGTGAGTGAGACTGGCCATTTGAATCATCAAATTCTCTGTACTTTGCCACAGATAATAATCCCAAGAATCTAGAAATTTTCTTTAAGCTACAATAAAGAATGCTTTTTTATAAAATATGAAGAAATGGGCCCCAAATCTTGCCCTGTAAGTAAGATATTGGTATATCTGATTGCAGTAAATGTGTGTTCTTTCTGATAGCCCACATCTGAGGGTCACACTACGTTGTTAAGTTTATCTCTACCATCGTTTTATTAGGGTCTGCTTGATAGGGAACAGAACACCTTATTAAATGTAAGGTATAAGAAGATAAAGGACTGGAGCTTGCTGTCACTTTTGTAGGAAGTGTGCAGTATAAATCACTGTGGTCTGTCTCCTGGTTGAGCTGGTTCGTTTTAGTGGTCAGTAGTCAGAACCCTAGCTTAGGTGCTAAATAAGCTCTGCTTTGTTTTTCCCCCTTAAAAATTCATGGCCTCATATTTTTATTGTTACTCCATGCATATATGTTTTGTGTATACATACATATGGGGGGTTATCAACCATCTGTGCAGTTTTGTCCCTAGGAAGTGAGGATGATTTCAGTCTGCCGTAACATGTCTTCATCTTGAAGATTGAGCAGCTCGTGCTTCAGTGTGACCCACTGCTCACTCACACTCAGTCTCTGTGCTGCTCCAGCGTCTCCTTGGTGCTTGCTTTGAGCTTGGTCTTCAGGGCATCCCTCACTGCTTTGGCTCTGATCTAGGAGAACCAGATGTAGCTGAGTCCAGTCTGTTGCTAGTATGCTACCATGGTGTTAGGATTGGGCATGTCAGGCAGAACTGCTAGACTACTAATCTATTTTTTAACATAACCTGCTCGGTCTGTAAAACTGTTACCTGTGCAATGTTTTCAGGACTGACCATTTGGTCTTGGGTAACCAATTGCTGTTTTCTTCTTTGGGAAGACAAGACTATTTTTTCCTTCTCTTCAACATTCCTTGGTTGCCTGTAGTTCTTTGTGTAGAATTGAGACCTCATGTTACATCCTTTAGACAAGTGTTTAAGGGTCCTTCTGATCAATGGTACTAACAAGATAATCAAATACAGATCTATTGCCACCTGAGAATGGTGGAAGATTCTGGATTTGGTACCCCCTCTCCTGTTATTCTACCAATATACCATTTCTTTTCAAAGTATAAGGATCTTTAGGGGCAAGAGTCTTATAATAAGGGCTTTGAGGTCAGGACTGTTTTTGTCAGAGGAAGACATTGCCTTTGTTGTGTTTATTTCATATGTACATAGCAATTTTTCAAGTACTACATGAAAGAAAATGTATTAACTAGTTGGATGTTGAGAAAATGCACAACTAGCTTTCCATTGTTGTAACAGTAAAGGAAATCTGTAGAATGTAAAACAGTGCTCCTTAAAGATTTTCAGTAAATATTTCTTTAAAGAATGTAAGAATATATGGATTGCAAATAAAACCTACAAAAGCAAAAAAAAAAAAAGTTGGTATCCAGAAAACTACTAGTAAATAAATCACAGAATTAGGATAACCTTCACAATTTGTATGCCATCCTTGCCCAAGGCCCACCATGCTAATTGTGTCTGACTGATAGCCTAAACAGACTCATTTGTCTCTCATACTGGCCTTTCAAAGTAAATCCTAAATCTAATTGCTTTAATTTCTAGGCCGGTATCTCTTCTTAAATGCAATTGCAAACCAGCTGCGGTACCCAAACAGCCACACTCACTACTTCAGCTGCACCATGCTGTACCTTTTTGCTGAGGCGAACACTGAGGCAATCCAGGAACAGATCACAAGGTGAGAGAGAGATTGATTGAGATGATTTATTGTCATGGTGCCTTAAAGGGGCTCTTCTCTCCTGTATTCTGTTTATAGTCCAGACTGTCCTGAAACTCACTCTGTAAACTAGGCTGGTTCAAACTTGGCCATCCAACTGCTGGGATTAATGGTGTACACCACCACTGCCTTGTCTGTATTCTGAGTGGAGTCCTATGCATTCCCAGTTTCACTGTTATATTATTCTGAACCATGTCTAAGGAGTTACAAAGCAAACTGATCTTGACAGTAGTTTGCTTTGTTTACAATAAAAGCAACCTTAGTTTCTTGGTGGTAGCAGTGGCAATAACATTTTTTAACCAGTATCTTGTTGACATTTTTGTGTACTTCATTTTTTTTTTTCTTTTTTAATACTTTTATTTTTTTATTATTTATTTTTTATATGAGTACACTGCAGGTGTCTTCAGACACATACGAGAAGAGTGCATTGAATCCCATTACAGATGGTTGTGAGCCACCATGTGGTTGCTGGGAATTGAACTCAGGACCTCTGGCAGAGCAGTCAGTGCTCTTAACCACTGAGCCATCTCTCCAGCCCTTGTGTACTTCATTTTATTTTAAGGTTTTAAGGGGAAACAGTAGGGTTATACTCCAGTTTTGTTTAAACTGTATAGGATTAGAGATTATACTGGGATGTGCATACAGACTAATTTACCCATTCACCCAACTAAATACTAGTGCCTGTGGTTCTTCCTACATTTGAACTGTGCTTATTGCATGCTTGGATGGCAGTGTACTGTTTTGTCTGTAATTATGTCTAATTGGTCTTTAATCTTTGCCACCAGGAAATAAAAAAAAATGAGAACAAAGAATTGGTACTAGCTAGCACTTGTCATGTAGGAAGAATTTCACTCATTTCCATATGCTAAATTCTAAGTGGATTCAGGGAAAGGGGCAATGAAGACATAGTTGTGAATTTGTGTTTTATGTATTTTAACTAACTCTTCTCTACCCCTTTTTAGGGTTCTCTTGGAACGGTTGATTGTAAATAGGCCACATCCTTGGGGTCTTCTTATTACCTTCATTGAGCTGATTAAAAACCCAGCATTTAAGTTCTGGAACCATGAATTTGTACACTGTGCCCCAGAGATTGAAAAGTGAGTTAAAATGTTAATTACTAAGCAGGGAGACAGAAAAGAATGCTTCTAATTTGGGTCTATGAGTTAAAGGGCAATTATAGCTAATTCAGATTAAGAGATCTTTAGGCCTGAAGTTTGTTGTGAAGTTAATTTGTGCTTGTCTCCACTTCCCAGGTTATTCCAATCTGTTGCACAGTGCTGCATGGGACAGAAACAGGCTCAGCAAGTGATGGAGGGGACCGGTGCCAGTTAGATGGACTGTGTGTATCCCTTGGTCCCCACTGAACCAAGTTCATAAACTGAAGAATCCTTGCAGCTCCTCCTGACTTTCCTAGCCCTTTGGTTCTCAGGCGTCTGCCCCAACTGCTGGGGTTGGTCTCCTGTCTATGTGGGCAAGTTCCAAAGTTTAAATGCATTTTTTTTTTGACTCTTGGCCAAAATTTAGAAGATGCTGTGAATATCATTTTGAACTTGTGTAAATATATGAAAGAGAAAACTTTTGTCTGGATTTCTTGGGTTTGTGCAAACTGTTTTTAAATATGTATGTAAACTACCTTGTAACAGAGGCAATTGATGGCATGCTCTTGTCTCAGGACAGAGTAGCATGTCTGACATCATGGCATTCCAAAGAATAGCAAAACATTGAATTCATGCAACTTAATGTAGCTAGGAAAGCTTAAAAACCCACTTAAGTTAAAAGTGTAGACTAGACAGACCCAGGAGGTTCTGCTTGTGTTTGGAGGGAGAACAAGAGTCAAAAGGACCACTACAGCCGCTGCTTTTTGTAAGGATCAGGATCATAAATGGTCCATGAACAGCTGGGCCCATGTTACATTTTGTAGCCTTTGTAGTTTTTGGGCCTTAATCAGTTTTCATGTATGTGTGAAGACGGTAAACATTAAAGTCATGACATGCATGCAAATCCACTGTGCCTCTCTCAGTAGCAGCCAGTGCTGGTGATAAAAGTGGACAGCCCAGTCAGCTGGGAAATAGTCACTTCTTAATGACCAGATTTTCCTATTATAGCCCAAGTTATCTTACCTCACTAGCATGTTACAGCCATCCCCAGTAAGGACACAGGAAGCAGGAAGCTGTTGGAGCAAGAAAATCTGTGCGGTTAAACTATAGGTGTGGGGAGTTTTGTTTTGGTATACATTAGTATTTGAAACAATCCCACTTATAATTTGTCGTTGAAAGGTGAGTTGTGACTCTGAGAATCAACTTTAGGCCACTGATAAGACTGCCAATCCAGTAAGATGTCTGTCACACTTCACAGGGAATGTGCTAAAAGAAAGGTTGAACTCAGTCCATATTTATTAAGTTCTAAAACATCTGATGGGTTCTTAAGTCTGCTGACCTCAATCCAAAAATGCCAGTCGAAGCTTACCTTTAGCTACTTTCCTTTGATTCTGACTGCCTAATCGCAAAAGTCCCCAATTTCCTTCCTTCCCAAGCAACAGAGGACCCTTAAGGATCTTCAGGAAACCTGCTTAACTTGTGAGTTCCAACAACCGATGCAAGATCATCTTCTGACCATAGCGGACCTGTAAGGCTTGCTGTTCCCTCCAGCTCAGCTTGGCATAGACCTCCTTATTACTGAGTAAATCTTGCTCAGTTTTTTAAGTCTGTGGCATAGGTCTGTAGGGTCAGCAGAACACTGTCTCGAAGAAGCTGTTTCCACGATTCTCGGAGCTTGGGGATATTTGTGATTGCCAGACTGTCATCTTCGATCTCTTCCTCTCCCCATCCAGCCCGCTCTTTATAGTGTCTGAAGTCCTCAGCAGACATGCACAGGACCTAGAAGGAACACGGGCCCTTTAGTTGGGATGTGCTACTATCTGTGAGCTTCAAGACAGCCACACCACTGTAGGAAAATTAGGTCCCCTTTGTCTTTGGTCTTATTCTAAATACCAACACCCCATACCTTAAGTGTGGTGGCTAGCTCCTCTTCAGTCAGCACCTCCTCACAGCCTATCACAAAGGCTCCCTCTTCCCCTACCATCTCCTGATTGCACAAGAAATCCCAGCGTTCATGCAAGAGCAGCTTTTCAGTTTCATCCTTTGTTCCTATAAAGTTTATTGGATAGAGAAAGCTGACATCAACTCCAGCAAGGCGACTGCTGTCAAAGGTATACAGAACCTGGGATGGGCAGACCACCCTGCAGTGCAGCGTCTCGGACAGTCACCATCTGAATGTCAGCTGTGTCATCTGTGTTGTTAGGATAGGGCTCAGCAAAACCATACATATGAATCAGTTGCCAGTTAGCCATTTGCCCGTATGTGTTGAAGATTTCCTGACCTTCAAGTATAGGCTGAGTAGCCACCATCCGGAGAGAATCCTAGGTTAAAAGGATAGAGCTGGGACCACACCTTAGCCTCCACCAGCCTATGAAGACCACTTCCCTCTTGGAAGATCATATTGAACTGTGGGCTGAGGCCACGGACCATTTGTCTACTGTAAGCCCTGTATTACTGAAGGGAGTGAACCCAACTTTAGAGGTCAGCTTAGTATGTTAGGGTATCTGCCTAGTTACCTACACTAGCTTTAAAAAAAAAAAAAAAAGGCCTTCAGGAGGGAACCTCTTGAGTCTTGGGCTAGCCAGTGCTATACAATAAGACCTTGTCTCAAAAACAGAACAAGTTAAACCTCACGTCAAAATAGAAATGGAGGCAAAGAATGAAAGTCAGATCTGCTGACACTGGACAAAGTTTTACATATATAGACTAAAACTGGAAGCAATGGGCCTGGAATCTTCTATCCTGCCTCAGCCTCCTAAGATACAGGTGTAAGCTACAAGGCTCACATCATTTGCCAATTTTTACATCACATCGACACTAAAGTGGGGCCTAACTCTGGCCATGAACATCCTACCTCTTGAATAGTACTGAACTACTGCTGTTCCATGATGCTCTCCACGGGGCCTGAGGTGACATGGCAGAGCACTGTTCTGGTGGCCTTAGAGTTTGTCCACACCATCTCATTGTAACTCGACACCAAAAGTACACAGGAGAGTAGCTAATGTCACCGCATTTTCACCATAAGTGGGAAACTGGAGCCCGGTGATTTGACTTGTAATGCACACAACCTGACCAGGGAGAGAGACGGGTCCACTCACTGCAGAGTACTCTAGATTGGCATTATGATTGGCTATGTGGTTTAGTATGTCTGCAGCAGGCACCATCAAGGGGGAGTTGGGCTCCTTTTCATCATCATCTTCCTCCAGCGGTTCTTGAAAGCTGCCGCAGAGAGAACTCAGCTAAGGCCCAGTCTTGGGTGAGGGACCTGGAGTTGACTGTTCTTTCCCAACTTCCCCCTCAAAGATGGGGGGGTCTGCTCCTCCTCTGGGCTTTAATCACTCACCTATAAGCCATCACAAGGGCCACGAGCTGGCGATAGAGTTCCAGGGAGCGAACAGTGGGGCTGAAGAGATCGGAGTGAGCCTCCATGAAGGGCAGGACGATGGAATAGTATTCGCTACTTATGTTCACCAAATCCTTCTCCACGGCCTCTGGGACACCCGTACCCTTAGGAGGCGCAGCCGCTCTTCCTCCGGCCTGCAAGGACAGCCCACCCAGAGCCCTTCACAGCCTGCCGGTACCCAATCCCAGAGCAAAGGAACTGAAACAGGTTCTTCCCGGCGCTTCCCTCGGCTCTCACCAAAACATGGGATGCTCCAAACGCCCCAGGTCTGGCCAGAGCGCGAAGTAGGGGCTCCAGGGCGAGGCTGGGGCCTGCAGCTCGTGGAGCAGCGCCAGCAGCAGCGGCACCACCCCGACAGGCTCTGCAGCGCGTCTCGCTCTAGGGAAGACACCGGGTGAACGTCCAAGCGCGACTCCCTTGCCAGCCTCAGAGCCAGTCCCCTGCCCCAGACCCACCTCGCTCCAGCAGGTCGCTGATGGAACAGCTCTGGGGAGACAGAAGCGCGGAGCGCGGCACTGCGAACAGCAGCTCCCCGGGCTGCACGCTCTCCCGTGCCACCATGCCATAGCCGGCCACCGTGCCCTGCCGGCTCACCATCACCTTGGGACTCAGCTCCAACCCTACTCGCGTGCACCAGCTCAGGAAGCCGGTCACCGCGTCGCCCTCGGGCTCGCCGCCGCTGGGCCCCGCGGGGAGCGGCCCGGGCGGGCGGGCAGCTCTCGGGTAGGGGCAGGGCGCGGCGAGGGGCGACCCGCCACTTACCCGCGCACGCTTGGCGGGGGCCGCCATGCTGCGAGCAGCCGCGTCCTCACTGCGCTTCCGGCGCCGCAGGACGCGAGCGGACGGGGCGGAGCTCCGCATCCCTACTGAACGGCTCCGGTTTAGGAAGCGCGCGTGCGCGAGCACACCGGCGAGTTCTGTGCTGCCTCCACCCTAGTTCTGGCCGCGTTCCCGAGAGCGGGGTGCGGTAGTGACCGAGAGAGGAGACAGGGAGAGAGGGAAACTAATTGACGCTTTGTTTTTCACCTTCTGCATAAGATAGAACCTTACATTTTACTTTTTTTTTTAAATAGCTGATACGTGAATGAATAATGGTAACATGGAGAATTTGACAGTTTAATTCCAGTACTTGGGAGGCTGAGACCGGGGATTACTGGGAGTTCCTGGCAAGCCAGGCAACAGAGTGAGACCATATCTCAAAGCAACTAAAACCAAGCAAATAAAAAGTGGCGTACCCTTGCTTTGAAGAGGTATTACTGGCTCAGCTGTGAAACAGCGTTGGTAAATTATCAGGATTGGTAAATTATCTCAATCAGCCATCATGTGTGAACACCCTGGTTCAATCTCTACCATCCCAAAAGGAAAAAAAAAAGTTACCCAGGGTGGCCTACACAATCCTAACACCCAGGACACTGAAGTACAATTGTTGAGTATTCAAGACCTGCCTGGGCTACAGAATGAGACTGCTCAACCCTCCCCCAACACAAATGTGTATAATAGGCACTGATGGTACAGAGATCCACAGAGAAACGATCACTATCCTTCACCTATCTGAGCCTGAGGCAGCCAGGCAGCCTAAACAGTTCAGCCTTCCCTGTGATAGGAAACATGACACACATACACTTAATTTCTTTATTAGCTTTTCTGCACAGTTAACTTTCTATATCAAGGAGTTTTGTTTTGCATTTTGTAATCTCAAAGTCTCTTATCAGCCACCAGAATACACAAAATTAGGCTCTTAGTACAGAGAGGAAAAGTAATGAACTCCATTAAAAGTTCATCTTGACCAAAGAGAAGACAACCATCAATAGAAAACCACATATAGGAGGCCCTGATATACTATATTATTATATATATAAATATATATATATAGTATAGGTATTTATGATAACTTGAGAACACAGCAAAAAGATGTCCAATACTTGAAGTGCTATCTACAGTAAGGGATTAATTCTACCAGCTTTAAACAGTCACATTCAGTATTCACGGAAGCATGTGAGTGAGCGAACAGAACCAGGATAGGATACACTCCATTGGACTCCAGAGCAGTCTAGAAATGGCTTACAGTTACAGAAAGGGGCGGCATATGCCACAGATACATGGATGTCGGTGTCCTCTTGTCTCAAAACACCCGCACACCACCACATACATCACCCCTCCCCCATATCCCCACAAAAGTGCTCTCTCCTCTCTGGGTTGGGGGGGGGGAGGGTGACAGTGGATGAAACCAATGGCCAGGCTCAAACCATCGCTCTGATCTGTGAAAGTCCCCTCAGTGAGATGGCATACATGGCTGTGGACTGTAGGAGCTTTTGTTCACCTCAAGGATAGCCCATCTCCCACCCAAGAACCAGGCAATCTCCAGCCCCTCCAGCAAGCAGAGGTCATTGTATCGTTCTGTCTTGGATCTCTCTAATAAGCTCACTTCTCAAGCAATGTCTGTGACACACTAGGCCAAACTGACCAGGGCACTGTGACAAACACTTGGTGAAATCTGGGGCAAGAGGGACGAACCTGCCAGCTCCCAGAGGGGTAATGGTGTTGTTGTCAGGGGCTACACACAGCATACAAAGCAACCAACATTCTACCTCTGCCAACAGGGGTAAGAGACCAGGTGACCTTTCCCTCAGGGTGGCACATAGCCCCGTGGTGGCAGAGTATGGGGGTTCCTGCCCCCATGTCAGAGTTCTCCATATTCTTCAGCCTGGCTGGCCTTACATTACCTGGCCTGCCCAGAGAGCACCAGGAAAATGACTGTCTAGAGCGCCCCCTTGTGGCTACCATGCTCACAGCTGTCACCTCTATTACTAGAATAGGTGTGCTTGATGTAAGGGTTACAGGAAAGGGACACTCTGAGGTCCAAGGCTCCCCACTGCTCTGGCTCCCACCACCATCTTCAAATCCCACATCTGCTAGCTCCTGGGGTGGGCTGTGCTTTCTTCAGTATCCCCTACCCTGGCCACCCCAGCTGGGCAGAGAGGGGCCGTACCAACCAGTGACCACATTGAGATGGAGTGTCTAAGGTGAGCCCCTCACACCATCTAAGACTGTTGTGCTGTACTATCCTAAGGTGGATCCCCTCATTTTTTTTAAATAAAAGAGAAGTAACCCCATTTCCTTCCCTTCACTCTCACAAAAATAAAACTAAAGGGCAGATGAGCCTGTGCGGAGATGGCAGTGGGACCTGGGGGCAGGTAAGCGGGCATCTTGGGCAGGATGAGGGCTTCAGCAGGACACCTCCATGGTGTGGTTGACCTGGCCCATCCCCTCACTGCTGTCTGAGTGGGCACAGGGCTGAGGGCGGCTGCCATCCACAGAACTGGCGCTGGTGAGGGATGCGGTACGTGAGCGCGCAAGGCGGGTCATGCTGGCTGAGGGCACTGTGGACAAAAACAGAGAGGGTCCTGAGGACAGGCAGGGTGTGTACCAGCAGGTGGGAAAGAAGACAACGCAAGCAAAGCGGCCAGTGAGACCCAGTCTTGCCACACACAGAGGCCCATCCCAAGCCAGGGTGCTGGCACTGGCTAGACCAGGCCACGGCATGCAGGGCCAGCCAGCAACGGTGAGCAGGCCAAACGGGCTGCAGCCAGCAGGATCCTAGGTCCCAGAGCTATGGCCAAGAGCAGGGCAGGTGTCTATAGGCACCCTGAGCTGGGATAGGGAGACACTGTGTGACCAACTAGACCTGCAGCCAAAGAGTGACTGGGGGTGGGGAGGAGTGGAGGGGCCGCAGCAGGACTGCTTCTGTGAAAGGCACAATCAGCCACAGACTGCACTGAATCTTGCTTCTACTGTTGAATAGAAGGCCAGTCCACCTAGAGGCTGGGCAGGCAGGGGTCAGACATCATGTCTGCAAGGCAAACCTAGTGCTGTGTTTGAGGTTCTGCCTCTAACTCCCAAAGCTCTGGAAGCCCCACAGCCCACAGCAACCTAGAAACAAGACGACTGCTCTGAAACCAGCCAGCATTGGGTCCCACATGGGACAGAGCCCTCGGCAGACCAGGGTCTGTGGAAGAGCAGGCATCCTCTGGGGCTTTGAGCTGAGCAGAACACAAGAAGGTTCCACACCACAGCAGGGCACCGTGTGGCTGCAGCATTGCAGAGGAGCGGGGGAGGGGCGGGGCAGGGCGTCCATGCATCAGCAGACGGGCCATGGGCTACCTGCTCCTCCACTCAGCCTTCGGTCCTTCAAGTGTGCAACTGAGAGAAGACAGCCAGAGAGGGCAAGGGTGGGGGAGACACAGAACAAGGTGAAGATTGGGCCAGACTGAGGGCGCCAAGATGGGCCGAGATGAGACAGACAAGAGAGGGCCAGGGCAGGGCTGACCTCAGAAAGCCGGCTGCAGCCCAGCCTAACAGCAGTGGAAGCCACACAGCAGGCCTGACTGCAGTCTGGGGATTCTTACTCTCTTTTGTCTCCAGCCCAGGCTGTGGCTTAGGCCCACGGAGGCCACATCCTAGGCTAGTGCTCTCAGCCCTCACTCCCAGACTGAGGAGGTGGCCTATACAACCTCCCAAAGCCCCTCTGACTCCCGAGATGCCTGGTGTAGTCTCTTGAGGCTCAAGGACACACTCTAGTGCCCACGACACTTGCTTCTTCTGGGCCTCGCAGATGTCTACCAAGCTCCAAGATTCCTTGGGGCCCAGCATGGCATTCCTGCTGGTCCTCCCTGCCTGTGTGTGCCTCTCTTTGCTCTACTCCCTGAGAGGCTGGCAGGGTGGAAGGATATCCTATTTGCTGTCCCAAGGAGGTGCGAGCTCCAGAGGCTTAAGTATTTAGTTGGGGGGCACCAGAGGGAGAACCATTTGCCTCCTGGAAGCTGTGTGTTGGAATGAGAGCTGGAGGTCCAGGAGACAACACAGGAGCCATTGGAATTGTGTGTGTGTGTGTGTGTGTGTGTGTTGTGTTTTCCAGGAGACAACACAGGAGCCATTGGAATTGTGTGTGTGTGTGTGTGTGTGTGTGTGTTTTCCAGGAGACAACACAGGAGCCATTGGAATTGTGTGTGTGTGTTTTCCAGGAGACAACACAGGAGCCATTGGAATTGTGTGTGTGTGTGTGTTCCAGGAGACAACACAGGAGCCATTGGAATTGTGTGTGTGTATGTTTGTGTGTGTGTTAAGTGCTCATGGGCATGGGCTGAGTCTCGCATCACTGTTACCTGAGGCAATGTTCCAGGAAGGATTGGGGACAGAAAGCTGGTTTAGTCCTTGTTCCTGGAGGAGCCTCAGCCTCCGTTCTGCAATTATGGATGTGCTAAAACCCAGATGGTCCCCTTTCCCTTCTAGTCCCAGACTCCATGGCTTGAGCACTAACCTTCTACTGTGACAAAAGGTCTTTGAGGTACGCTAAGCCCAATAGGTGTGGGTGACTCATCTCAAACAGGCTTCCCTATAGAACCCAGCCCAGCTACTGGACCCTCAAGGGCTGGAGGAAGACTTCTCTTCCAAACGGGTCCTCACACTGGGCTCAGAACAGGCAGAGAAGCTGGCTGGGCCTGGGACACACACCTCACGGTGTATGCAGAGGCTGGGGAGAGAATCCCAGTCTCTGGGGTCCAGGTGACAAAGAATACACTAACCCACAGACTCCCTGGCACACGGGTAATGTGTTCCTATCCCTGCCCGGGGTGTGTGGAGGTGTACTTACTATAGCCCATGCCTTGCAGGAAGTATTTGAAGGCCTCAGTCAGCTTCCCTGGCTGCAATCAGATGGACAGAACATGCTTTGATTGGCTCCCTGAACTAGTGGGGAGGATGGGGAGCCCTTACCCCCTCCCACCCCCACCAACAAGCTGGGTGGCACAAAGGCAGGAGACCCCGGAGTCTTACCTGTGTCACCTGAGGAAGACCACCAGAATCTGCCATCTGAAAGGAACAGAGCAGGGTGAGCTGAGGGCCCCTTCCCAACACCTCAAATAGACTGAGGTGTTCAAACCCTGCTCCTGATCCCATGCTGTCAGCAGACCCCTCCCTGCAGCTGATCATGGGGTGGGGGTCGGGGTGGGGGTGTCTCACCTTCAGGAAGGTCGTAGTAGTTGGGTCCAGTTTGGAGTTACACTCAACCTGGGGACAAGGAGCCAGCTGCAGCAATACCCTCCTCCTCTGCTTAGGCAGGCTCTGTGCCCAGAGCAGGGAAGAAAGGACAGGCCCAAAGCCTTCCCTCCCCAGGCTTTTTCCTGCTAGGGCTTCCTGAGTCCCTGGAAGCCTGTTGGTCTAGGAGCCTGAAATTGCAGCCATAACCTCAAGTGGGACAAGAGTTTAACCCAGAAGGCCAGGGTCACTCTAGCAGGATGGACCAGAGGATCTGGACAGTGGGGTTCAGAGGTGCTAAGCGACAGGCGGCAACACTGACGGGGGGTGGGGTCCCTGCCTGGATCAAGATGGTTGGTGCAACCTATACTCTCCCCTCACTGCCTTCCTCTTCTGAGCACCCCCGGGCTTCACAGCATCCAGGCATCTGTGCTCAGAGGTCCCCACCCTGAGGCTGCCCACTGCCAGGGCTCCAACGGAAGTGGTGACATGCACTGCCCCATAGTGAGCGCCTGGGTGTCTCCAAGGCGAGTACTGATGTCTAGGACTTACTTATGGGTCCACTTTTGGAAGAAGTAGACCCTGGGCACTAAGCTAGAAGTGGGGAGAGGGGAGAGACCACTAGGCGGCCTGGCCCTAGCCTTAGTTCCATCCACTCTCCAGGCCTCTTCACCTGTATGATGGGAGCGGTCAGGACCCAGTGCATAGCCAGGTGCCAGATGAGGATCTGGGAAATTCATCACTCTGTGCCTGCCCCTGGCTCTAACCTCCCTCCCCGGTCAGGACAGTCACACTCACCACCCCATCCTCAGCAGGTGCATTATCTCCGACTACCAGCATCACTGGGCAGCTATGAGACAGAGGATAAGGGTCAGCTGGCCTGGGTTTGAGGCAAAGGCAGGGACTGGCTAGAGGGCAGGAGTGACTCACCGGAGCGTCTTAGCATTGGGCACCGTCCCAGGCCGGTTAATATCAAGGTCTCTACGGCTGTAGGGGAGGGGCAAAGGTAAAGAGGGCATCCCCAAGGGTGGATCCCAACATTGACAACTGGTGAACCATCTTGTCCTGAACTTGCTCTGCACACACAAGGCTGTGTAGATTCTCTATCTTGATTCTCTTCCAGAACCCCCAGGTACGTGACATTTCCGTCCTGCACAACCCTGCTCTGGGACCACACATATGATGACCCTTACTAAATACGGCACCTGGGTCTCTCTTTGTCACTGCACTTTTCCAGGGGAGCTTCCTCACTGAAAATTTGCAAGAGCAAAGATACAGTGGGGTGGGCTACCTTTGCAGAAGAGCTTTCCAAGAGCTTCCACAAAGCATGTGGGGAACCCGCAGCCTAATCTGACCTTCTGTTGTACAGGGCTGAGCACCCAGTCCTGCAATGGGGACCAAGGGCGCTGCTGACGCTCTCACCCCAGCAAAGAAGAGCAAGAACCAGTGACCAGAGTCCATGCATGCCCCGCGCCTCTCAGCTCTGAGGAAGCCACACCCTTGCCAAGAAGCTACCCTCTCAGACTTCAAAACCAGCTCATCTACACACTTAGGGATGGCGCTGCCTGCCCTGGGCCCTCCTGTGGGGGGTGGGGACACCCGCACCTATTGTACATGTTCCAGAAGAGCTGCAGGTTGGCCTGGTTCACCACATTTGAGATCTGCTGCCGGTAGCTCTGCACCAGCTCCGTGTTGTTCACCAGCTCCTCCTGGGCACGAGAGGGTGGGAGGGGCACACACAGGCAGAAGGGCAGGGGCAAAGGGCTCTGAGAGGGCATGTGGGAGAAACCTGGTCCCTCTCCCCACAGGAGTTGTCTAGGTGCCTCAGGAGTGGAGAGGCTTGACCCGTGCTGGCTGAGCCCTAGCCTCCGCTCCTAAGGACACCCCACATGCAGTGTGATCCACCGCTTACCTGGCTGAAGAGATGGGAGAGTACAGTATCTGGTAAAGTGCTGGTCAAGCCAGAGAGCTGCGGGAGGGGGAGGGGAGAGGCAGAGTCAGACCTGCCTCAGCTCATAGCTATCGGCCGGCCCGGCCCGGTCATGTGGGCCTGGCGCTCACCTTGGTGGCGGCCCAGTCAATCCAGCCTTTGCCGTTGGGGTCAATGTTCATCAACACCAGCCCCTCCACCAGGTCAGGGAAGATGAGCTGCGGGGCGAGGAGAAAGGTAAATGAGGCCGTGTGGTAAGGTCCTCAGGAGATCACTCATGGGCTGACTGGGTAGCTTGGTCTGGATAGGAAGTCAAATGCCAGAAGCCTTGCAGATCCTCCTCTCAGCCCACCCCTAAAACTTCCCTGATTTAAGAAGACTCCATGATTACAGCCGCTTTCTACCCTTTCTAATCATGTGTGTGTATTTCCGTCTGTGTGTGTGGTTCTGGGGGTGGGACCCAGAGTCCTACCATACATCCCGGCAAACGCTCATTCATGAAGCCACGATTCTTTCTAGTATTTTGGTTTTGAAGGTGTTGCAAACTGAGTGATGAACATCTTTAAGTCCTGTTAATTTTTTACATTCGTGTGTGTGTGTGTGTGTGTGTGTGTGTGTGTGGTGATGTGATGTGTAAGGAAGCAAGACTCTAGTGGAAACTGGTCCTCTCTTTTCACTGTGGTCCAGGGGATAAAATTCAGGTTGTCAGGCTTGGTGACAAGCTCCTCTACCTGCTGAGCCCGCTTATCAGCCCCATCTTAAAACAGCTGCTTCCTTCCTTGCTCTTTATGGCTATGGAAGCTCCCGTGGTAGAAGACAGGAAACCAGCCTTTCAAAGCCAGCCTGTGCTGCCTGGGCCAGAGACCTGTGTGCTCTGTTCAACTGTCAGCCTGTGTGGAGACAGGAGACGTGTACACAGATGTACACATATTTCAAGCCCTGCAGTCGGTCTGCAGAGTCTGGAGTCGTCTACAGCTAAGAAAACGACTGCGTTGGAACAGAAACTTAAGGTGGAAATTCTTTTTCTACAATAAATGTCTGGACCCTGAAACCGTTTCTGGTTTTAGAGATGAACTTCCCTGCCTAGCTTGTTATTTCTGAAATGTGGTTCTCTTCAACCCTCAGAACCAGAATGTTGGTTAAAAGACCATCTGTGTCCATACGGGCTGTATCTGCTGGGGACAACCTCTGTTGGTGGACGGAGTGACCGCTTACAGTGTCACTAACAGGAATTCTGGCTTTGGAAACCAGTGAAGCCGGCGGCAGCAACCAGTCTTCTGAAGCAATGCACAGGGAAGGAACTGCCTTTTCTGTTTTATTCTAATATTATGATTAGTGTGTGAGGCATGTCATGACTCATGGACAGCTCTAAGAGTCCCTCTCCTCCTCCATGGGTTCCAGGGACCGAGCTCAGGTCACCCACCAGGCTCATGTGGCTTACTTGTTGAGCCATCTTGCCAATCCACCTATTTTAAGGATTTTCTGTGCAGTGCTAGGGGTGGGACCCAGAGCCTCACCCATGCGAGGCCAACACTGTCACGGAGCCACGTCCCTGGCATCTCCCTGATCCCACCCCCATTTCTTTCTAAGTTAATTTCCTTGGAGGGAGAAAGAAGGAAAGAGCTTCTCTCGGCAAAAGGGAAGAGAGGGGAGGAGGAGGAAGAGAGGGAAAGCCCTTGGGGCCCAGGGGTCACCCTCTAGGCCTGGCCTGGGGTTCTGAGGGTGGGAAAACTCACTGCGAACTTGGCCAACACATAGGCTCCGGCTCCCACTCCAATGCCAATCACGTACTTGAACCTGTGGTAGAGCAGGGCTGGTCACTCTGGCTGCAATGTCATTTCCCATGAAACTCAGCTACAGCACATCTCACCCACCACCCCAAGCCCTCAGCTGAAGTCAGTCAGTGATATGGGCACCTCCTATCCTGTAGCCCAGAGCCGGGGGCTAGGAGGGACTTACCCGAAGTGCTGCACCACACTGGGGAGCATGGCAGCCAGCTGCTCCATGGAGGGGAACTGGTACCTGTAGGCAGAGGGGAAGTTCAGGACCTGGGTACAGTGAGGGCACAGGGTTGGGGCGAGTGAAGAGACTCTGGGGACACCTACCCCTGAGGGAACTGCGACGCTCCCACCTGCTGCCCGGGGGCATCCACGTGGCACACCACAAAGTGTTTGGTGATCTCCTGCATGTCCTCAAAGTTGAAGAAGGTGTTGAAGCACAGCTTGTCTGCAAAGACACGCCTCTTAGAGGTCAAAACTAGAGGACAGGCACCAAGGATGCCAGGGGCCCTGTGGGCTGGCAGGCGGGTAAGGCAGGCTGGATGGGCCAATGGGGAATCTCAGGCCAGAGGCTAAGTCCCAGAGGGGAGTAGGAACTGAGATCTTCAGGACCACGCACGGAGGCTCGATGCTACGGGAATTCAAGGCAGGAGCAGGCACGTGGATCGGGTCGCAGCTGCCACTTACGGTTGAGACCCACATCATGATAGGTGAGGATGGCTGGACGGTTCCCTTTGGGAGAGCCCCGGATCACCACATGCAGAAGGCCATAAGGCGTCTCGATGTCATGTTCCTGGAGGAGACAGATGGCACTGGACACTCTGGTTCTTGGAAAATGAGGTGGTGGAGCCCCTAGCTAAGGTGTCTTTGTTATATCACCTTAAGTCACCCCACAGAGGACAATTAATGGAGCCTTGCTCTCAGAGGTGTTCAGCACAGGGACAAAGTCCTGATTCTCTCTACAAACCCACCTGCCACTGCCTAGCTCCTGCTCTGCCTCCAGCCTGCCACAGAGTCCCAGGAGGCCATTCTCCATCTCACGGAGCCCTCCCAAGAGGGCTCTGCCACCGCTGCCCAGGCCCCACCCCCACCCCCAACCTACAAGGTTGGAATGCAGAATGGCCTCTGTCGTGCCTAGAAACCACAGCAAACACTTCCGTGTCGGCCATATCCTGCTCTCACATGCCAGTCCTCATTGCTGCTCTCTCAAATTCCTGCCCTGTGGTACAAATCTCCGCAGCCTTCCTCAGGCAGGACAGGGCTAGACACGCCTGCCCCCAAGGTCTTCTGCAGTCCTTACTCCCAGGTCCTAAGCCAGTGCCTTTGACTTTGTTGCTTAGGTCTAGTCCTTCAGGGGCACCTGGCTCTGTGTGACTTTGAGCAGGGCAGGCAACTTCTCAAATCCTCATAGGGGCTTTGTGGGAGCTGCATATGTAGACAAGGCCCAGAGGAGGGGCTGCTGCACCTGGCACCCCAGAACCTTGAGGGGACATCCTGCTGATTGGCTTCTTTGCAAACAGGTCATTCCTGAGCAGTCAATCAGGAAACTCCAACAGCTTGATCAGATTTGAATATGCCCTTCCTTCCCTCTACCACAGGGGTCCTGGAGTCATTGCCGGTGTCCCAGAGCTGGAGCTGGGGCTGCAGTTGCCAACAGGAGAGAACCGGCAAGTGATTGAGGCCTGACTGTGTGCCAAGCTTCCTATCTGCCACGCAAGACAGAGGGAACCTAGACTCCATTAGCAGACAGGGGCACTAGCTTCGGAAAAGCCAGCTTCCCACAGACTGGCTTTCCGGGTGCGGTAAGACAGGTGCAGTGTTCACACTGTTTCCAGAAGGAAATGATAAAGTAGCGAGGTCCCCGTGATGGTGGGCCACACCCTGGGATGCGCATTCTGCTGGGAGGCCTGCGTGTCTTCCTGTGGTCTTCAGTTAGGCCCAGGCCCGACCCAGCCTCCCAGGCCCGCCCTCCCTCAGGACCCGTTTGACCAAGAAGAGCTTCTGTTCACTGGTGTCTGACACCTCACTTATTCCTGAGTGGACCCCAGCCCTCTACAGTTGGCTCTACAGGAAGACACAGGCCCACAAAGGCTAAGAGCCCAAGGTCGAGCCCAGGGTTGATGAGACGGCAGCTCGGGGCCTTGGCTCTGCACCAACGGAAGCATTTTCTGAGGGGAGGCTCAGGTCCACCCATAGGACCTACCTCCTAAGCAGGCCGCCTCCACCCCAGCTGGCTGCTTTTCTCCTCTGGGGTCCCTGCTATGGTCTCTTCACTGTTCTCTTGTTCTTGCTCCAGGACACAGGAACCTGGGACTCTCCAAAATCAGACCTCTACCCTCTGGGTGCGTGAGGAGTGTCAGCTCTCTGCTCCCAAGTAGTCTGCGGTCCCTTCCCAACCCTGACATGGATGCCCAAGTCCTTATCCCTAGTCAGATACCATCGTCGAAGCACTGGCCTTGCTAAAGTAAGGCTCACTTCCCTGGTGGAGAAGCACTGGCTTTGGTAAGGTCATGGAGAGCTAAGGGAGGGATGACAACCAAATTTCTTGTCCTGAGGCCTAGTAACCTTGACTGAATGTTTCCAGAAACTTCTCTAACACCCCATCCTCCCCAACCCTGGGCGGAGAACTCAGACCTAGCTTCAGACAAGTTAGCATCCTGCCCCTCAGGGTGCTGACTAGACAGGGCACATGCCTCAAGGGCCACAGCCCAGCAGACTGTCAGCTCCTCCACTGCCGGGGTAAAGTGCTCCCATTGGCTCCTGGTGACGTCAGAGCCCCGCCCCCCAGGTGGGCGCTAAAGGGATGCATTGCGGCAGGCGGCGGCGAGGGAGGGGGCTTTGACGTCCCCTTTCAGTCTCTCTCCTCAGCAGTGACCTTGAGGACTGGGGAGAAGAGGGTCAGAACAGGGCTCTGACACATCATGGTGGTGGCTGTGGTAGGATTTGTATCCAGCGGATTCCTGGGTAATCCAGGAGACAGGGTCTGCATGGGAGGATAGGTGTAGCCGAGGACCGGGCAAGAAAAGGAGGGATGAGTGATGTGGGACCTGGGATGCAGGCAGGGCAAGTCTGCCCTCGCATCTCCCTCCTTGAAGAAGAGCACGGGGCTTGGGTAGCTCTTGCTCCTCCCCCATGGCAAGAGGAGGTATCCTGGGGCCCCACGCCCTGCCAGCTCAGTGCCCCAGCCTTGTCTTCCCCACCCTGCAAAAGAAGCAGCACAGCCTTTCCTCGAGTCTTCTGAAGACAGAGACTCCCACCCTTCAGCCTGGCACTGCAGAGCACTGGGGACAGACACAAGCAGCTCCTTATGAAGACATGACACCCTGCTGCAGCAACCCAGCATCAAGACAATCTCCCACAGACGGACCCTGCAGGCACAACCCTGACAGATGCTAGGAACATGCCAGGGGCTCACAGAGGGCACGCCAAGCTGAACTGACCCCAAGCAATTAGGCAGACACCAGCATTCCCATGTGAGGCAGAGAATGCGGGCCAGCAAAGAGGTCACTACGTTCGCATTTCCCAGACACCAACCATCTTACCCGGCCCTCCACCCAGGGCCTGAATAGATTAGGAAGACAGGCATCCCGGCAGACCCGTCATCCCACGGAGCAGGAGGACACCCTGTCCTCTGTAGGTCATAAGGATGCCCCAGCTTCCCTGCCCATCCCGCAGCGGTCCCAGGACCCTCACTCACCCCATCCCAGCACTCCGGCATCTTGCCGAGGAAGGGAATTTGCTGAACCAGAAAGAGCAAACAAAAACCCAAGTCACTCCGTCTGAAGGGAGGGGGCAGCTTGGGTGGGAGACTTCGGCTCTGTGGTGGGGCAGAGCTCCGTGATTTTATACACAGATCCTGGCCCTGCCCAGGCCGGTCCCTCCTCCCCGAAAGGTTTCTGAGCTGCTACTTGCTCACTCCGAGCCCTCGCTCCCACATTGGCTGTTAGGAGACAAACCTGGCTCCAATTGGCTTCTGAGGTCCTCATTCACCCTGCCTCACTTTAGCCCCTCCCACCCTTGCTGCACAGCATCCTGCCGGTTCCCAGCCCCTGCCTCTCGAGGGTGCTTAGCACCCTGGCACCGTCTGTCAGGGACACCTGTATTGTGGCTCCCGGGAAGCAGCAGATAGGGCCATACAGGTACCCCTGCATCAAGCACACACACAGAGGTGCCTCTCTCATCGATATGTATACTGATGCAGGGCTAGACCCGAGAAGCTGGACATGCAGAATTGCCCCAGCACTTGGCTCTATTCCCCTGGAAGCACCGAGGTCTTGGAGGACCCTAGCCCCAGTCTCTGGAGACCTGACTCCCAAGCCCACCCATTCCAGCAAGATGACAGCCTAAGTCACTTAACTGCCCTTGAGGACAGCTACTGGACTGTCTCTCCCCCTGGGCATCGCCCACCCTACCTATATGGATGCCCGGGGCTGGCACACAGCCCTGAAAGTGGAGTTTACGGGTCTGGAGGGCTGGGCAGACTGCAGGAGCAGAGGAACAGGAGGACCGGGCCCTCCCTGACCTCACACTCCTGTAGGGGGGAAGGAGGGAAGCTGACATGCTTGCATCCCCCACACGACGCACCCCAACCAGCCCTGTGTTCTGAAGGCAGTTAGTATGGAGTCCAGCTCCGAAGTCTCTGGAGAAGATCCCCCAAGACTACATGATGTATCTACCTGGGTAGTGAGGCTCCGGGTGATAAGCTGGTCTGAGGCACACAGAGAGGGCATACAGAGGAGCAGGAAGCCAAAGGGAGGTGAGGAAAGGAAGTAGGCTAGGGAGGTGACAGAGGAGGCAGCCCCTCTAAGAGAACATGAGTGACAGGGAACATGGTAGGAGCTGGGTGTCTGTGCCCCCATTGTCTTCTTAGACTGTGCTGCTGGTCCTTACCATCCTGCACCCTGGTGGGTCCATGGGAAGGTGGCCAGCTCCCCACCCAGGTGCCTGCGGACCTGCTTTGCCACAGTCACGTGACCTGGTTTGCAGTAGTCACGTGCACTAGTCCTAGTAGCAGCCTCTCTGTCTTGGATACCGACAGCTTTCTCTGTGCCATGCCTGACCAGACAGCTCCCAAACGGACTCATGGGACAGTGTGTCCCTGGCCCTCCTGTCCTGCTCTGCCCCAACCCTGACCTCTTCCACCCTACCTGTTTCTGCTCAGCTCATTGGCTGCAAACCCTCAGACCGGAGGCCAGGCCTGCCGCCCAGCCGGCTGTCTGCAGAGTCCTGGGGTCAGGGTTTTTAATCTCTGCTTCTGAGACACAGAAGCCTGGGAGAAAGCACGAGAAACCCAGGCCCAGAGCTGAGAGCGTTTTCTCACTCAGGAGAGAGCAGTGCTGCTTCTATCCATCTCAGCGTTCCAGACCCAGGGCACGACCCCAGGGAGCAGACGCTGGTGTTAGGATGCCACAGGCTAGACCCTACCTGAGTGCATTATCTCACTGAGCACCCCACCTTTCCAGACACGTAGCAAGCTGCTCTACCTCGTAGCTAGAAGCCACAGCACCAGGATCCACGTTAGGCTGTCTACTACAGCCGTGTGCTGTGGCTGGCTGGGCCTTGTCAAGGTCACTGGGGGTGTCTGAGCACTGGTCCCTTGGACACCGTCCCCTCGCAAACACGCTGAGCCACTTGCTTCACCGTACAAGACGAGCAGTCTGGGAACAGTGTGGCGGGGGTGGGGTAGACACTCCTGGACCTGGACTTTTGTATTTTCTAGTTTCTCTGTCTTGCTTCTTTCAACTTCAGCTGACCCTCTAAGGCCAGAGGCAGCACATTTCCTGCCACTGAGAGACCCCGGCTGTGGCCCAGGTAACAGCCATATTTTGTGGCTGCTTTTTGTAAAAAGGAAAACCGAACAAAACCCCTCCCTATGTAGTGTTCCCAGAGTGAACAGGAGGGTTCCTTTAGAACATGCTGCCCTTCATCAAGCAAGGGGTCTTGACAACCAGGCTCCCACCATCCACGGTTGCTCTAGTTGTCCAAGGCTTATCTACTCACCCCCTTCCCCCACCCCCACTCTCACTTGGAACACAGGACAGAGACCCCCAGGACAGGGCCTGCTCTGGTTTCTGGATACCCCCAATCCTTCTGCGGGGCTCTGGTGAACCCCCCACTACTGAATTCTATACTTTCCCCTCAGCTGCGGCCTGTGATCCCAGAGGATGTGGACATGGGCATAAGGTCTGCCTAGAGCTTCCTTTTGCTTCCCTTCGTGTCCTTGAAGAGGCACATGACCAAGAGAGCAACACAGAGGCCCAGATCCTCATTCTTGCTGGCTAATTTTTTTTGGGGGGGGGGAGGAGTCATCGGGGAGCACCGCCTCCTGCATCCAGACCACAAGACTGTTCCATGGAGACTGATCCAAATAGAGGTCAAATGGAGAAAAAAATGTGGCCTGGAGGTGACTTCCATCCAGCAGGGAGGAGGGGGTTTGTCCTATTTGGATGGCCAGTGGAGTCTGGGAATCCAATAACCCCATTTCCCTCTCCATCCTATACCTGCTGTTAGACATATTCTGGGACCAGGAAATAAACTATTCCTAGGGGGTTCAGGGGAGAAATAGCTGGCCAAGTGAGCAGAATCATCATGTGAAGGAATAAAAGCAAAAGAGTGAGCTCCATTTTCATGTACCTTTGGCATCAAACTAAAGAGGACATGGTTGCCCAGGCAACAGCTGCTATGGAAACAAGAGTTATTTCACAGTCAACCTAGCTTTCACCAAGGAAAATTGCTGATTCAGATGACAGCATCCCTTGCTCTCTTCTGCACATCATTGCTGGAGGCCTCCGCCTCCTTCCCAACTGTCCGGTTCACAGAGGATTCAACCCCTTCACTGGGCAGGGGGAGCTGCTGTGAGCCTGGGGGTGGTCATCAGGCCATGAGGTGGCCTGCCCTTGCCACCAGAGACTGGGACACACAGACAGGCTATTACCCTCCTCTACGACCCAGCCCAGTGGGAGAGAGGTCCAGACAGATATGAGCCCCATATTTGAGAGGCTGAACCCCAACCTACCTTCCAGTCTGTGTCCACAACTGTGAGGAAGGCGTCAGGGTTATCCTAAGGAGAGCAAACAAAGGGGGGCAAGTTAGCCCAGTTCCCAGGGCTCTGCACAGAGCAGACCGGGTTTCTGATCCCCAGTCTAGATTCAAGCTAACAGAAGTTACAGCTTACCCAGTGCAAGCATTTCTATCTGCTGAGACTCGGGGCTGCACCACAGACAGAGGGCAGTGGGATCTCACCTGCCTGAGTTCAGGAAGGGAAGAGGATGATGAAGGAGCCAAGAAACACCATGACTGCCATGCCCAGGGCGGGTGGGCAAGCTGAGTGTCCTGGCCTACAGACATTAGGTGTTGTCAAGGCCAGCAGCACTGCCCACTTTACTCTCTCAAACCTCAGATCAATGTGGAACTGTCAGCGGCATCTTTGATGACTGCCTGTCCTGCCTCTGGACTCTAGGTACCATGATGTGGGGGGAACCACATCTGGCCATGTAAAAGCTGGACTAGAGTGGGCTCCCAAACCCAGGCTGATTGGATGAACAATCTGTCTTCACAAATGAGGGGCGCACGGCGCACAACACACACACATACCACTGCAGGTACTTCTAGCATTCAGGACAGTGGGATAGGAGGATCTCAAGTCCAAGGCCAGCCTCAGCTATGTAGTGAGACCCACTGATTCTTCTAAGGTCTGGGGGAACTACAGGGGCCAAGGGAGGGAGGGAAGCCACTTCAGGAACCCCTTAGGAAGGGGGCTGCTGGCAGAAGGGAGGACTGATCACTGATGATGGATCCCTTCACCAAGCTCCTTCAGTGAGAGGGCTGAAAAGCAAGTGGGTAGGTAATTACATCGGGGAAGGAAGGAGGCGGTTCTGTTAAAAACAAAATCTGACAGAAAGGATGAGGCAGATAATGGTAGGGTGTGCTGTGCTCTCGGGATGTTGGGGGCTCAGGAGATAGGAGTGTGGGAGGGATGGGGCCCACAAGCCAAGAGACAGCAGAAAAAATGAGCAGACATGAATCTCTGGGTGCCACAGGAGGTACGTGAGATCAGAGCAAAGGGCAGGAGAGGGCCGGGGTGAGGGGGAAAGCCCAGGAGGGCGAGGAAACCAGCGAGGTGCAGAGAGGGAGCAGCCAGCATCTCACAGAACCCAGGACTCTGCAGTCCTCAGGAAGAACTAGTCTAAAGTGGCTTATAGAGGTCGAGACGTATACAGAATATAGTCACCCTCGGCCTCTGTCAGTCATACAGCCTTTGTAGGTCCTAGAGCCCACTTCTCTGTAAGATGACATTTTATTTGCCAGAACCCACGATTCTCCTCTCACGCAATTTAAATCAGCTCGGGATTGCCCACAACACACCTTCTAGAAGACATATGTCATAGAAGTAGTTGCTACACTCTGCTGTTAAGGGAATAAGGACAAGAAAAAAAAAAGTGTGTACAGGTGACTTTCCCTGGCTACTTGTATCTCACTAACTGAAGCTCTGGCTGTGGATACAGCGGATATGGGGGGAGGGTGTCTCTGGATAACAAGAATGTGTACCTGGCAAACTGCAGCCATTCAGAACATAAAGAGGTCAGGCAGACACTGTTCTCAAGGTGCTAAGGGGCTCTGCTAGCATCACAGGCCAAGAAACGGCAGCTCCCAAAGACAACGTATGGGGCAGCTAGCTGACACCGCAAGGACTTTGCTGGGAGTCACGAGGAGGCTACACTGGGTGTTTTGCCCCTTTGGAAAAAGCAGAGGCCACTGGGTACCCAGCAAGAGCCTTATCCTGACTCAAGGACTGAGGCCTCCGCCTGAGACTGAAACGCAGATCCGAACTCCAGAGAGGCAGGCTATCGCCCCGGTGGCACGAAGTGAGAAGACTGGGTACAGCAGAAGGAAGAGGGAGGCTGCCACAAACTGGAAGCAAAGGACTGTGAGTCAGGACAAAGGGACAGCAATGTGCTGCAAGGGGCTGGAGAGACCTGGGCACAGGCCAGGCCAGCCTGAGCTTCAGGGTTAGGGTCTGATAGCCTGGCCTATGCATTCCTGGGCTAATGTCTCCCCACAGAGGAAGCAGCTGACAATATGGCAGATACACTCAAAGAGGTCGGGAAGGAGGGAGGCAGGGCAAAGAGAAGACAATCCCTCAGTCTCAGGAATGAACACTGTAGTCTCAGAGCAAGATAGCAGCCCCTGGAGTCAGTTCTGGGTGGTTCTGAGCTCACAGGGAGGTTCTTCTCCCCATTACAACAGGCAGGACTGCATAGGACTATTTTGTGTGTTTTTAAAAGGTTGTACTGCAAAGGGAGAAAAGTGGGGACACAGGGAGGAGGCTCCCACAGGTAACCTAGCAGGAGGATCGGCTGGGAACCAGAAGCAATGGAACCTGGATTGAAGAGTTTGCCAAATACGTAGTTCACTTCTGTCCACAGGCTACCCTCAAATAACCTGGGAGCCATGTGTTAAAGGAAAGACCACCTCTGTTCGGGTCAGGGCTATGGTCTCATGTGGTTGGATTCCCCAGAGCCCGGGCTAAGCACCTGATCCCAATCCTTGCTGCTTCTTCTGGAAATAAATTGGGAAGGTAACAGGAGCTAAAGGTGGAAGGCTCTAGGCTCCTGCCTTTCCCAGCTGCAAAGCAAGGCGAGCAGGGTGCATACCCAGTGACATGGGCTGGGCACTCAGGTTGGCCCTGCCACATTTCTCAAGGAATGAACATGCCAGTTCTGGGTGGTTCTGAGCTCACAGGGAGGAGGTTCTCCCCATTACAACAGGAAAACACCCAATTTCCATTTTCACCACAAGGTGGCGCTCAGCTCCAGGACCTGGAAGGGCAACTCACCAGCTCCGTAACATCCTGGCCCCGGAGCAGGGGCTTCTCCTCAGGAAATCGCAGCTCCTGCAGCCCTGCCATGGTCACGTCGTGGAGCAGAAGCCCTAGGAGGAAGGGAGTAACAAGGTTGGCTCTTGTTCTGAAGCTGCCTGGTGAGGACATCACAGGGCAGGGCTGCTGTCCCCAGGGGACCACACCTGATCTCTCTCCAAGACCTGCTTAAACCAAGGACTAGTATACTCTATTCAAATAAAATCGTGTTTTGCAAAACCGAGCAACACAAGATGATCCTTTAAAGGGCTCTGTGGAGAGGCAAGAAAGAGGAGGGCTCAAAGCTGCCAGGAACTCCCAGCAGAGCTTTTGGTATTCTGAAGCTGAAGAGGATGGGAGTGATAGCTCTCTTTCCTGAACCTGAACATGGCTTGGCTTAGGACACAAAATACACGACATCTCAGCGGCAGCCACCAGAGAGTCCTGGCCCCTGATATCGGCAGATACAGAAACTAATGACCTTTTAGGAAGAAAGGGTCACACCTATACAGTGTGTAAAAGTGTGTACACATTTGAGCGCGCGCTCTCTCTCTCTTGGCATAATGGCAGAGGCTAGAAGATACCAAGGAGGGAAGTGAGTCAAGGAGTTACCCTAAACATTCATTAAGACACATATTCAAAGGAATTCAGATTAAAATAAGATATTCTGGACTGGAGAGATGGCTTAGCGGTTAGGAACACCAGCTGCTCTTCCTGAGGATCTGGGTTCAATTCCCAGCACCCACATGGCAGCTCACAACTGCCTGTAACTCCAGTTCTAGGGGACTGACACCCTCACAGACACATGTGCAGGCAAAACACCAGTGAGCATAGAATAAAAATAAATTAAGGCCGAGCGGTGGTGGTGCACACCTTTAATCCCAGCACTTGGGAGGCAAAGGCAGGCAGATTTCTGAGTTTGAAGCCAACCTGGTCTACAGAGTGAATTCCAGGACAGCCAGGGCTACACAGAGAAACCCTGTCTCGAAAAAAAAAAAATAAAAAATAAATAAAAAAATAAATAAATAAATAAATAAAATAATTAATTAAGTAAGTAAAATGCTTATGTCACCTCTGACACCTTTGTTCCCCTGGGGGTCAGTTTTACAAAAATGAATGAAAATTCTTCAAAAGGCTCAAACCTGGGGACACAGCTAGGGTATAGCCAATATGGATTACCAAAAAGGAAGGAAAAAAAAAAAAAAAAAAAAAAGCTATCCTAAAGATTCACACTGTCAGATTCAGCAAGTCCCAGTCACTGGGGGAGACTTTGTAAGGAACCCCAGAGGGCGGTGGTGGCTCACGCCTTTAATCCCAGCACTTGGGAGGCAGAGGCAGGCGGATTTCTGAGTTCGAGGTCAGCCTGGTCTACAGAGTGAGTTCCAGGACTACACAGAGTTCCTGGGCTACACAGAGAAACCCTGTCTCGAAAAAACCAAAAAAAAAAAGGAACCCGGGGGCTTTAGGAAGTTTCACCAGTGTCAATATCAACAAGAAAGCCGGAAGAAGTCAAAAGCCCCCCAATGGGCTACTAGATTCACACATGACCTTAGTAATTTGACTAAGATTATTTTAAATCATGGGGAAATGCTGCATAACAACTCATAAAGCACAGCTAACAGGGCTGGAGTGATGGTGGAGCAGGCAAAGCCATTTGGTACTAAATATGACAACTAGAGTTCAGTTCCCAGAACCCACAGAGGCAAAGGGCAGAACTGAATGGCACGACGCTCTGACACTACATTCGTGTCACGGCACATGCATAACACAGGTGATTAACTGTTTCCAAAGCCGCTACAAAGCATTCAGTATCATCCCAGGTATGGGAGATGCAAAGGGCGCCACAAAAGACCCTGGAAGGCTGCACACTACACAGTCCCCAGGAGGGAGCATGGTGGAGGGGAAGCTAAGGGCAGGGGGTAGTAAGTTCAAAGCCATCCTGAGATACACTGTAAAACCCTTACAAAATAGTCACGATAACTAGTTTCAGGCATTGCCCCTGTAACGGTGGATGAGAATTGAGAAAGGGTGTCCAGTCTGAAGTGAGCTGGGATCAAAGGCAGCACCACCGTGGCCTGGCCCGATTCGTCTGTCCTATAAGGTGGTTCACAGCCTGTAAAGTGCCTACTGCTATCTCACTGCACGGTGATGAGAAATGAGGCGAGGCTGGATGAGGCCTGACTGGATGTCCACTGCTTAGCGTCCATGCTAGAACACCATACCACCTAGAGAGTGAAGGGAGGTTCCTGGACACCTGGCTTCCTTTCTCCCTCCCTTTTTTAGCTCTGTCTCCAGCTGTTCTTGGCAGTGAAGCCCCCAGATTCTGCCTCCTGCGCTGGGTCTCCAGCAGCTGGCTGCTTAAAGATGCCCTTCCCTAACCCTGTCCTGAGTTTTCTTCCTACAGAAGGCCAGTGACTGAAGTCAAAGGGCCCAGGTCTACATGGAACCCATGTCCCGGTGTCAGCTCAGCACCTCCGTCTTAGCCCTCAGTGCAGGAGGAGGAAGATCTGTCACCCTAAGGCCCTGGATCCCCACATGATCACACCCTAAGCCCTGCTGAGCTTTGTTTCCAGAGGTTTCCCCGGAAACTAGCTAACACGGTGCAGATGGCTGTATTTTTAGAATGGTGTCCTCTCTCCTCCCTCTGCCCTTTCTTCTCTTCCTTTCTGCGGCTTGCACACTCATCCATCCACCCCAGCGGGAGCTTAGCCACCTGAGAAACCTCCTTCATTAGGACTTTCCTGGCCACCTGCCTCCCTGACGCCCACCTCAATTCAAGGCACCAGGGTGTCCTGTTCTCCCCCACCTGCTGTGAAGCCACCTGGAGACGGTTCTCTCTAGGGACAACGCTATTAAAAGGGCTGAGGGTGGGCAGTGTGGGGACAGATGGTCTGTGATGGAGAGAGGAAGGGGTGTGGAGAGACACTCAGAGAACCTAGCGAGCCTCCATCCCTGGGAAATGGGCAGTGAAGCCTATTCAGGGACTTCTGGGCAGAGGCTAGAGTGACATTCCTCTCAGAGCAGCAAAGAACACTCTTTCTCAGAAAGTTATGCTTGTCCCCCCACAACAGCTGGGGGACAGAAGAAACGGCTGGTTTTCTTCCCAGTGGCGGCAGGTGGATGACAGGCAGCCTGAGCCTGAAAATGCCACCAGGCTCTTTCCCTCTCAAGATAACTCATTCCTTAGAGGGCTTCTTAAATCCCAACAGGCCTGGGGTGACCCCCGACCCTCCCACTTACTGTGCTTAGATCACAGTCATGGTCCCTATCATGCTGGGCAATGTTCAGTATCACTGAACTTCCTGTGGGCACATCACAAGGAGACTGGCTGACGTGCAGTGGGGGTTGGGGGGGGGAACTGTGGCCTCCTGCGCTCTCCCTTGAAAGCCTGGGGAGGATGGCAGAGACAACAGCTACATAGAGACCGTGCTGGGCTGGGCTGCAGCTCCGGGTGCAGCGCCTAGCCTGGGATTATCTATACTCCCTGATCCCTCAAGTGTCACAAAGGAGAAAGGAAAACTGCAATGGGTGGCTTTTGTCTCCTGCCCAAGTACTAACCAAGCTGGACCCTGCTTAGCTTCCGGAATCCAATGAGATTAGATGTGTTAAAGTTCTTTTGCCCCAAAATGAGGCAAAAATACTTTACTTAGCTCAGTGGAGTCTTCCTCAGCTGTCTGCACATCCAGCTGTGCACCATTCGCCGTGCCTTCCTGCCCAGCTGCATGTAGTAACTCTGCCTCCCGCTTTAACTGTAGGTAACAAGCCGAGGTTTCCCCCCCCCGCCAGGGGGTCCAAGCCACCTGACCCCAGATTTCCTTCGTGTGTCCTTTCCTCAGTCTCCCACTGAGCCTGTCAGGTCAAGTCCCCAGAGCCATGCAAGGGCTACATGGTGGTGGTGGTGATATTGGGGTTCTTTGTCAATGTGTATTTTTTTTTTAAACTAGGTGGGCAATTAACAAATGAGAGGAACCAGTCAGCTGTTGGTAGGACAGGTAGTGGGAGTTTGAGATGCATATGGAGTGCTCCCACGGAGGACCTCCTACCAACATTTAGTGTCCAGGAATGCTCCCTGCCCCTGAGATGCCCATTAACTGCCCATCCAGAAACACTAGCAGGGAAACACAAGCAGTGTCAGGGTCACAGACTCAGGAGTTCCAGCTAAGCCAGGTATGAGTCAGGGGAGGCCAAGGAAGAAGAGAGGACTGAAGAACGGCTTCTGTTCTCCCCATGAGGGGCCCTGGCCAGCCCCTAGTGCTCAGCTGTGCTGCATCACTGAGGCTACAAGACCCATCATCACAAAAGAGCCAGACATTTAAAGGCCAACACCCCTGGAGTCCCCACTACAGAGGAGGACATCATAAGGAGAGTCACCAAGTCAGCACACCCCAACACCCTTCCACATGCAGCTGGAAGTGTCTCCCACTGCTCCTCCCATACCTGACCCTGAACCCAAGACCCTCAGTTTAAGGGTCTGGAGTCATTCTCTGTGGACCACCCCTTTCCCTCTCCTTATCACAGAGGGTGAGTCTTCTCCGTCGTCTCCACCTCAGGAGGGGGGAAGATGAAGATACAGGATGTTTCTTCTCTGGCATGCCCTCCATTTTCCGCTCTAGCTGCTGGCCCCTGCTTTGTTCTAGACCTGAAAGAGACCCACTCTCTTGCTTTCTCACTGGGTTCCTGTGAATGTCTACTCCCCTCCCCCAACCATCATCTCTTCTTCATCATCGGCTACACACTGAAAGACGACAATGCTAAGTTCCTGTCAGTGAGGCCTGGGGATGGGGGAGGGGGACATACATACGAGGCTGGCCAAACTGCAGATGGGGGGCAACTTATTTGGGGGAGCTACTTGGTAGTTTGTCAACTCTATAATTCTACGTCTGGGTACGAATCCTCAAGGAAACAATCATAGATACACCAAGAGAAGCATATGAGACCCCCAAAGCTCTTCCAGGAAGAGTGAAAATGCTCAAGCAAGTGCACATGACTAGAAGGCCACGTGAATGAATAGACAGTACCCTTCGCTTAGGAGTATCATGCAACCGTTAAAAAGACAGAGTCACTCTGAAACACACAGAAAACAAGGACTACCACACAATAAGTAGGAAAAAAAAATCCCACTTACGTAAGGAATATCCACCAAACAGGTGCCTCTGTCAGCAAATTCAAAATGCAGCCCTCACATGGACTCCAGGTAAAATAACAATTCATCTGTCAGGAAGGGTGCTGGTTTGTGAGTGGGCAAACAGATTTCTATTCCATACACCGGATTTCATCTCACCTAAGACACCACACACGGTTTACACATCAATGAGGACAAAAGCCACTTGTAATAAATCGTGACATTTCTCCACTTTATCTTACAGATAAATCATAACGGACCAAACTACAGAACTTCCCCCACAGTCTCTGTCGTGGAGGCACAGACACAGCTGGAGAGGAAGGAACACATGGAGCAGTGCAAGCAAGGAGGCCGGATGCTGTGGATCTGGGGGTTCAGGAGGACCCCCAAATGATAACAGCATTCAGCTCCATACTCTCCTGCTAGCACAGGACCTCAGTCCTTGGGTTTTTGCAACTGTGACACTCTAGAAGCAAGCCTGGGCCATGGACTTGAACAACTCCCTTAGTCTGTGCTCAACGTTAGGCATTTGGAGCATGGATGGAAGAGAAACCGGTTATGTGCTGTTCTCAGAGCTGCCTAGAACAGTGGGTTTGTGGTGCTGCTCTGTCCTGCACAGGGGCTGGATCCTGACAGCTCCAGGGAGGAGGTGACCTGCTGAGCTTCTCTGCAGAAGATATATATATATATATATATAAATATATATTATATACACACACACACATACACACACACACACACACACACACTTTTTGAGGCTGGTTATCACACAGGAAGGTACTCTGACAATACCCTGTTTCTTCTTATACTTTCCCAGGCTAATTTTAGCAGCCTTTTATAACTCTTGTCCACAATTCTTACTGTGGCGTTTGTCTAATACTAATATTCTATTTCCGTCATCCTATCCGTTCGCTATTCGGGATTCTAGGAGAAAGAGCTATCCTTTCTCCTCTGTGTAACTATCCGGCCCACCATTTTGTCACACCACAGCAGACTTGTGGAGATTTATCCTACAGGCTAAATTCTGTTGTGGCTATCTCATTCTTCAGAGTGGGCTGTATTTGGCCACCCTGCGTCCCTTTTGGTTGGTACATTGTCCTTTCAATGTGAATCCATCAGTTTTTTGAGCAGTCACTAACGGTCTGGCCACACTTGGCATCGCATGTGTTTCTTGCATGCTCTCTTCATACGCCAGGGTGCTCTCTTCTCCAGGGTCCCGGCTGCTGTTCAGAAAGCTGTGGGAGCAGGTGAGCTCAGCACTTCAGGGTAACTGCAGGCAGAGCCAGGGGGTGTAAGTACTAACACTCAGGTTTGCTCTAAATCCGGCCTACTGTGTGCTTACCAGGAGCCTGGAACTAGACTTCTCTCTCTGTTTTTTTTTTTAAAGTTTTTGGAGACAGGGTTTCTCTGTGTAGCCCTGGCTGTCCTGGAACTCACTCTGTAGACCAGGCTGGCCTCGAACCTCAAACTCAGATTTTTTTTTTTTCTTTTGGTTTTTCAAGACAGGGTTTCTCTGTATAGCCCAGGCTGTCCTGGAACTCACTCTGTAGACCAGGCTGGCCTCGAACTCAGAAATCCACCTGCCTCTGCCGCCCAAGTGCTGGGATTAAAGGCGTGCGCCACCACCGCCGGCCGCTTCTAACTCTTTTAACTCCAGTCGGACACCACAGACTTTGTCAAGTGGTGAGAAATCTGGCTTCTATTATCCTTTCCTTTTTCCACGCTAAAGATCAAACTTGGGGTTTGTGCATGCCAGGAGATCTGCAATGTTTTAGTTTTAATCATTCCTAGAGCAGGTATAACATTTAGAATTGACCCCTACAAGATGAGGGACTTTGGGATGTGCATGTGTAGTGTGCATGCACGTAGGACCAAGGTTGACATGAGCTTTTCTCCTGATGTCACCACCTCATACCTCCCTTAAACCTGGAGCTCCCGTCTCAGTTTGTCCTGTGGATCTCCTGCCTCCTTTGGATTGCAGATGGAGGCATTTCCATGGGTTCTGGGGAGCTGAACACTGCTCCTCACTTGGGGTCTGTAACACTCTCAACCCATTGTGATTTATCACCTTGCAAGGCTTTGGCTCTGAAATCACAGAGAGGGCTGTTGGGAACTTTAAGATTCTCATTAAAACCAACCAACCAACAACCAACAAAACTCTCTCAGCTGGGCATGCTGGTGCCTGCTTTTAATTCCAGTACTCAGAGGTAAGGGCAGAGGCAGGAGGATCTCTGTAAGTCTGAAACCAACCAGGTCTACACAGTGAGCTCCAAGACAGCAAGGGCTATGCAGTGAGACCCGGTCTCCAAAACAAAACAAAACAAACAAACAAACAAACAAGACCCCAGCTCCCTCACAGGCTCCAAAGAAAACGGGAAATAAACGGTTTCAACTCCCTTGCATTCCAACTCTGCCTCTGGTCCTCTCTTTGCTGTTGCTGCCCACGTGCCTCGTGTTATCCCTGTCTCTGCAGTACCACTTCTCCACAGCACACTATGCTGTGACCCCTGCTCTTTAATCTTGGCTCTGGGACAGCAATGACAGCAGGAGTCGCCATGATGTCAGCAGAGGTGAGCTGCCACCTGCCACAAGCTGTCCGAGGCTCCCAGCTTTAGAGGTGGACAAGGACTTCAAGCTTGTGCTGAGAACTGACCAGTGGCTCTCTCTGAAGCTGGAAGCTGAGGCACAGCACCAGTGTGTGAGCTCTGTTCCTCTACACAACCCAGTTCCAGGCAGGAAACTTCTAATCCCCAGACCAAGGGCGGAGGGAGCGACAATCCTAACCACACACACACACACCACACACACACACACACACACACACACACACACACACAGAGGCAGCGACTGTGTGGAGCCAAAGCAGGCTCTGCTGCTGCAGGGATGACGTCTGCTCTCTCCATTTCCTAACTCAGAGATCCCAAAAGTTTTACTCAGGCAGTTAATGATGGGAATGGTACTTTTGACCAGGAGATGTGATGTCTACGAGTAGAACACGTGACTGACTATTCTTTAAGAGTGAAGTATACCATCGTTTTATTCTTTCCCTCTCTTTCCCTCTCTCCCTCTCCTTCTCCCTGTCTCTGTCTATCTCTGTCTCTCTCTCTGTCTCTCTCTCTGTCTCTCTGTCTCTCTCTGTCTCTCTCTGTCTCTCTCTCTCTCTTTGTGTGTGTGTGTATGTAGTGTGCACGTGCTATGACCTGCTTGTGAAGGTCAGAGGACAATTTGTGGGAGTCGGTCCTCTCCCACCACATGGGTTTCTGTGGATGGAACTCAGGTTGTCAGGCTCAGCTACAAGTGCCTTTATCCACTGAACCATCTCATTGGCCTAAGAGATACTGTTCTTTGGCTCTTTCCCTGTGAGATTTTGGCTAGAATACAGTCATGATGGCAGGAACTTGAGCAGTTATTTTGGATGCTGAGGTAGGATATTAGGAACAGCAGTGGCAAACACAGCAGCACCTAAGCAACAGGTGACTATGGATCCAGGCCCTGTGTAGAAGAGGGGACCACAGCCTGCTTAATCTGTGACTGCCATCAGTTTTCTGTCACATACAGTTGATACTCATGTATGTTTGAGACATTTTTTTCTGGGAAACCAGAGACTCACCCACTCACCGTAATATGCAAAAATATGTTACAGGGAAGGGAACGGGCAGGGCTTTTTCCACAGCCAAACAAGCAGTGTTCATGCTCCTGGCCCTGCAGGACTGTCATATCACATGTAGTCCTACCCCGACCCCCCCGAGCAACACAGCCCTAGGTAACATTCCCTCTGGGGTCTCATGCGGCACCTCTGACCACAGTTGCAGGGCTGCACTGGCTGGCAGCTGCACGTGTAACCGTGACCCACACACGTTAAAAGCTTCCTTTGGCACTTTCGTCACAAATTCTCAAAGTTCCTCGGCACAGGCATCCCACTCAGCTCAGCTGTGTCTGCCCAACCTGGCGAGTTTCCCAGAAACAAGGACACACTTGTCCCGGATCCTGGGGTAAGATTCAAAAAGGTAATAAGCAGAGGGTATACCTCCCCCCTGCCCAGATTCTGGAACGTAGTCTCGGGACAGGGGACTGGCACACACACATCCCAAGGCATTTTCTTCACCAAAGCCTCTCTCCAAACCACCTGTTTAATTAGCACTTTGGAAATCAATGTCGCCACAGAAAAGGACACCACGGTACCAACCACCTGCCAGCCTTCTCCATCCAAGTGCCCAGCCTGTAGGAGGTTGCCACCTGCTGTATCCTCCTCATGCAATAGCACTCGTGCCTCCCTCTGAGGGTCCTCAATCCTTAATCTATGTGCTTTAAGCAGGAATGATGGTGCCCCATAAGTGACCTGGCGACCCAAGCCATTCATTGGCCAGGTACAATCTGGGCACACATCCCTGGTGGCCATCACACATGTGACGGGCTGCAATGCTCTGAGGTCTGACCTTCACCTCTCCATCCTGCCTCAGCTGCCCAGGGATGGTCACAGGTGCGTGCTGCCCCATCCGGTTCTGCTCTTTGCAGGGCATTTCTGAACATTGACGTAACACTCACAGTTTTTTGTTTTTAAGGTTTTTTTCAAGGCAGGGTTTCTCTGCGTGACCATTCTGCCCTGGAACTCACTCTGTAGACCAGGCTGGCCTCAAACTCACAGGCCTGCCTCTGACTCTCAAGTGCTGAGATTAAAAGGTGAGCCACCACTGCCTTGATTGACACTCAACGTTTTAATATGAGCATTTCAGACCCTGGGCTTTCTCCACGAGTACAGTCAAATACCCCCAACTCTAAAACTCTGAAGCCTGAACCATCTTCGAATAATGTAAGAGACTTCAGGCTGTTTCAGGAACTAGGGAGAAACCACTGACAACAGATTCCTGTTCGGGGCTGGTGCAGAGCAAACAACTAACGGGTCTGTGTGCTTTTGTAGACGGAGTCCACAGAAGGGACAGAGCGGATCTGGGCGGCAATTTAACTCAGGTAATGGTTAAAGGTGTCACCTTGCTGAAGAGATACAAAAAGATGCACGAGGAAGGCAGGAAGGAGGCTTGCTCTGGGAAGAGCACCCAGTGCTTGCCTGCTTTGTGGGAAAGTCCGAGTGGGGCAGATAACATCTAGCCTTGTAGGCTGATAGAGAAACCGAGGCAGAGCCCTGAGATGGCTCCTGCAATCCCAGCACTTGGGAGGTAGAGGTAGGGAGACCAGAAGTTCGAGGTTACCCTCAGCTACATAGAAAGTATGAGACCAGAATGGGGCAAAAGAACCCCCCAGCCTGGTACTCCAAGCACACACAGTAGGAATACACACACTGTGTATTTGGGTCCTCAGAGGCTTGCACTTCCAATGTTAGCATGGAGATCGGATGAGGGCCACAGTGGGTATAAGGACAGAGGCTTTAGGGAAGCCAAGTGGAAAAGACACACGGCTAAGTACTAGAGATGGATCAGGGTGAGGCAGAGCCTCAAGACCCAGCTTCTGTTACTATCCTTAGGGAAGGGCTGTTTGCTGGGCACATGGGGAGGAAGGGCCTATGAAATCTACCAATCCAAACAACCAAACTAACAAGAGTGGAGTGGCCAGGTGGTGCTGGCACTCACCTTTAATCCCAGCACTCAGAAGGCAGAGGTAGGCCGGGCGGTGGTGGCGCACGCCTTTAATCCCAGCACTTGGGAGGCAGAGGCAGGCGGATTTCTGAGTTCGAGGCCAGCCTGGTCTATAGAATGAGTTCCAGGACAGCCAGGGCTATACAGAGAAACCCTGTCTCGAAAAAAAACCAAAAAAAAAAAAAAAAGAAGGCAGAGGTAGGGGGATCTCTGTGAGTTCGAGGCCAGCCTGGTCTATAGAATGAGTTTCAGGACAGCCAGGGCTACACAGAGAAATCCTGTCTTGGAAATAAAAAAGTGGAGGAGACCAAAGTGTACCCCACGCCCACTGTGGCTGCTGTGGAGCCCAACACTGCCCTCTTTGTGTTGGTTCAAGTTCTGGATCTGGGCCTGCCACCTGCACCAAGAAATCTACTATGACATCTAAGTCCTCCCTGTGCCAGGCTCAGTGAAGCCAAGTGAACCCCAACATCTGTCTTTATGGAAATCACACACACAGTCACGCTGTGCTGTGGACTGGGGGTCCCACTGGCTTGGAGACAGGCTGCCCCTGCATTAGAATGACCATACCACCATCTACTCTAGGACAGTACAGGTCTCCCCAAATATAGAAATCTCCAAAGATGCCTCCTGAGGTGTGGCGGTGAAAGGACCCCCCAGACCAACTAGATTACCCCTCCCTGTGTGTCAGGGGGCAGCCGACAGCTGGGAAGGCCTGGGCATCCACAGCCCAGAACCTTGCTCTATGTGAGTGAGGAACAAGCTTAGGCACTATCTACAAGGACCTCTCAGCATTGAAATGGTCCACCCTATCCTGATCCCACCTTTCACTCTGGGGAAAGGCATCCCACAGGTCCTTCCTGTGACCTCCAATGTGACCGAGATCCCTGTCCCTGCACCTTGGAAGAGGCACACCTACAGACACATAGTACTTACTCTGCTACCTGCCAGAAGTGGGCTGAGAAGCTGGCACGCCCCAAAGATGTGTGCTCTATCAGTCACAGTCATCCTAGAACAGATACTTCATCCACAGACTGGACTGGTCTCCCTCTCTCGCTCCTTTCCCTTTCCCCCAACTCCTGTGTAATTGTGAGTGTGTGTGTATGTACACACAGGCACAAGCATGTGTGTATATATGTATAGACACACAATCTTCTGTACCCAAGGGGATCAGGGTGTGGCAGGCAGGCAGGCAGGGTCAAAGCACACAGCCAATTCTGGTTTCTGTGGAGGTTTCTCGGCTGAGCCCGGGGACCACACTGGGGCATAGACAAGCTCAGCTGCAGGTCATACAGCCAGGGCTGATGGGAAGCAGCCACGCAGACCCCAAGACTCAGGGGCCTGCTCGCCTTCTCAGCAGGTCACTTTCCAGTGTGTGGCCTAATGAATCTTCATTACCTGGACTTAACGCCCTTACAGTTCTGAAGGTCAGAAACCCCAGAGTCAGCTCTGCCCAGTGAAGTCAGGAGCTGCAGACCTGGCCCCTCAGCAGGCAGCGTCTATTCCTCACATCCTTGGCTCGGTGGCCCTCCCCACTGCAGGGCCAACAGCAAAGCAGCTTGCTTGGCCTCTATATCTCTCTTATGGAAGGGAAATCTAGGGATGCATGGTTGTTCTTCGGGCTTGTGGGAGTTAGCCTTCCAAGACCCTGAGGGGAAAAAGATAGCGCAGCCTAGTGAACAGCGTGGGCAGGCTGTTCTGCTTCTGTTTCTATAACAGGAGAGTTTCTGCCTCGCTCTTACAGTGGGGAAAAGGAGGTACACAAAGGACCCCACCTGCTAATCTAGGGATTTTCTCCAGATGAAATCTTTAATCTTATCTGCAAAGTCTCTTTAGTATTTATGCTAACGTTCCTAGGTTCAAGGGACTAAGGCCAGAATACCTGCTTGGGGCTGCTCTTCTGGCTAGCACACCCTAAATACATAAAGGGGAAACTGAGGTATATATTTATACAACAAGGCTGGAAGTAGGAATCTGTATGCTGTGCTCCTGTGTTCTCCCTCTGCCAGGGGCGCAGTTCATTAGGCTGCACTATCTTTTTCTCCTCAGGGTCATGGAAGGCCAACTCCAAGGAGCCCTCAGAACAACTGTGCATCTCTTGATTTCCCCTCTGCAAGATAGATCTAGTTCTCCACAGCCCTTACAGTGCTTTTCTGCTAGGCATCGGCAAAATTTCAGTTTTATTTATTTATATTTTAATTGTTTCTGAGATGTCTCCCTTTGTAAGCCATGCTAGCCCAAGCACACATACACAGCCTTCTTCCCTTGGCCTAAGTGTGAGGCTCACAGGTGTGAACCAGCATGCCTATTTTTCAGTTTAACACAGCAGAACTCAAGTGTTAGGGATGTTGTCTGGTTGGTACAGTGTTTGCCCAGAGTGAATATAAGTCCCGAGTTCAATCATGGCACCATATCAATTGGATATGGTGGCACACTCTCGTAATTCCAGCACTTGGGAAGTGGAGGCATGAGGATCAGAACTTCAAGGTCATCCTCAGTTTATAGTAAATTCAAGGCCAACCTGAGCTACAAAAGAGCCTGTGTGTGGTTTGTTTTGTTTTTGTTTGAAGTAATGCTGGGCAGTAGTAGCTCAGGGCACTCAGGAGGCAGAGGCAGGTGGATCTCTGTGAGTTCGAGGCCAGCCTGGTTTACAGAACAAGTTCCAGGACAGCCAAGGCTACAGAGAGAAACCCTGTCTCAGAAAAGCAAACCAAACCAAACTGAAAGTAAACTTGATACTCATGTGTATACATCCACTAAGAAAAACAAGGAAACAAAAGGTAAAAATTGCATATATCCTGCAATGCCCTGCCATCTATCTGCCATGGCTTTTTAAATGCCCATCAGCACCCGAAAGGCTTTATTTTGGGGGACTAGAGATAAAACCCAAGGCCCAGGGTTTCCTGCAGGCTAAGCAAGTGCTCTGCCACTGAGTCTCAGCCCCAGCCTTGAAGATGTTACTTTTTAATGCTGGAAACATGGTTCTAAGGAAACTTCTCAGACTCTAGAGCCAGCTCTTCTGGTTCAAATTCCAGCCAGTCACTGGCCATCAATGTGACCTATGGTGAGCGATCTGCTGCTCTGTGCCTCAGTTTCCTTAAAAGGAGAAGTACACTGATCTTGAGACTTTACGATGGCAAGATAATATAGAGAAGGCATGGGGGCCGTGTCTGACAAGTGGAGAATGCCACACACCGTCGAGCTGTCACCGCCATTAGTATTACTTATTTTGAATGGGACATCTGAGTGGTGGGTAAATGACCTCTGGCAGTGAGGTTTGCGGCTGCCTGCCTGTGTGTATGTGTGTCTGTGTCTGTGTCTGTGCGTGTGCGTGTGCGTGTGCGTGTGCGTGTGTGTGTGTGTGTGTGTGTCCTGAGCTGGATGTACTCTTCTAGTGTGTTGCAACTGGCTGCTGTTACTTTCTGCAATAAACAGTGACAGGATTCCTCTGCACACAACTTTATCTGTTTTTAAAGTTTCAACTGCAGAGTCACAGATCACATGTTGCTAAGACCTGATACACCACTACCAACTGGCCTTCTGTGAGAGTAATACCAGCTCTCTTCTACACCGTGGGAGTCTCCCAATATATAAAGATCTAGAAACTCCACTCCCTTGTCTGCCTGGGCATCCCACAGCTACAGCCCATCACCTCAGTCAAACAGTGGTGTGTACTGAGATGTATAACCTAGAGAGAAGATTCTAGGTCCGAATTCTAGTTCCCAAAGGCAGTTTTATGCCTTAGTTTCCCTCAACAGGCCCAACAATAATCAGGCACCTTTAAATGTACCCTGTAAACCTGTGGGAGACACTCCATGACTGCGGTGGTTTGAATGAGAACTTGGTCCCCAGCTTGTGGCTGTCTGGGAACGACTAGGAGGCGTGGCCTTGTTGGAGGAGGTGTGGTCTTGGAGGAGGCGTGGCCTTGTTGGAGGAGGTGTGTCACTGGGATGGGTTTAAGGTCTATTCATACTAAACTCTTCCTGTTTTCGGTTTCTGGATCAAGATGTGAGCTCTCAGCTGTTGCTCAAGCACCATGCCTGCCTGCAGTCATGCTCCCTGCCATGATGGTGAAGGACACCTCTCGAACTCTAAGCCCCAGATGAACCCCTCCTTCTATGAGTTGCCTTGGTCATGGTGTATTATCACAGCAACAGGAAAGTAACTATGACAATGACTTAAACCCAAAATTCTATACACAGAACTGCTAGACCTTTGCTTTTTTTTTTTTTTTTTTTTTTTTTTAATTATACAAATTGTTTTTTTTTTTTTTTTTTTTTTTTTTTTTTTTTTGGTTTTTTCGAGACAGGGTTTCTCTGTGTAGCCCTGGCTGTCCTGGAACTCACTCTGTAGACCAGGCTGGCCTCGAACTCAGAAATCCACCTGCCTCTGCCTCCCAAGTGCTGGGATTAAAGGTGTGCGCCACCACCGCCCGGCTACAAATTGTTTTTTAATGATACAAAATTATGCAAGTTGGGTTTTGTGTTGTCTATGTTTTTGGTTTTTTGAAGATAGAGTCTCACTGTAAATCTCTAGGCTGATCACTTTATAGGGCAGGTAGGTCTCAAACTCACATAGATCCACCTGCCTCTGTCTGCCAAATGCTGGGATTCAAGGGGTGCAGCACTGTACCCATTCCACAAGAAGTATGAGGAAAAGGTCGCCAAGCACACAGGTTGTGCTGGGGATGTAGCTCAGCTGGTAGAGCGCTTGTTGAGCAGGCACAAACCAGTCTTGAGTTTGATTACCAGCATGCACGTGTGGTGGCACACACCTGCAAGCTCAGGAGAATCACAAGTTTATGGTCATCTTCAAATATATAGTAAGTACAGTCAGCCTGGGCTACAGAGACATGCTTGCTTGTGTAAGCACACTCGCACACACACACACACACTCACATACCAACACAGACAGACAGACACCAGTCCTCCAGAGACAGAGGCAGGCAAATCTCTGTGAGCTTCAGGGCAGCCTAGTCTACATAGTGAATTCCAAACTAGCTGGAGATATGCAGTGAAGCCTTGTCTCAAGAGATGGAGATGGAGGAGGAAGAGGAGGAGGAGATAATGATGAAGACAAAGAGGATGAAGAGGAAGAGGAGGAGGAGGAAGGAAAGGAGAAGGAGAAGGAGAAGGAGAAGGAGAAGGAGAAGGAGAAGAGAAGAGAAGGAGAAGGAGAAGGAGAAGGAGAAGGAGAGAAAGCCAAGATCCTCAGACTTCCAAGGGACCTTGTCAAAGCCCCAGCCTGCCATGTGAGAGCTCTCTGAAACCATCTTGGAAACATACTGTTGGAGTACAACTACGTGAGAACAATTGCTGCACAGTCTGCAAACAGACAGATATCCCACGGCCACATCGAACACACAGAAGAGAATCATCAACTGCACCAAGCCAGCATGCCTGCCCCTGAGGGTGGGGAGGCACTTGTGTGTGGCCTGACGCTGGGCCAGACTCCTTCACTGTGGCTCTCTCTTTCACACTTTTGAGGTCTGACTCTCTACCCCCAGCTACTAACAAGTCTGGAGCTCAGAGTTCAGCGCTGCCCAGGAGCAGAGATGCAGAGAAGACTCCTGAAGCTCGCATCCTCTGGGGTCAAAACTGCCTGCCGCCTCCTTTCATTTGTGATAAGACCTCCCCCCCCCAACCCCCTTACAGGAGCCAGGAAGCTGGCTCCAATAAGCAGCAGCCACCTGGGAACCTCTGGTTGTCCTGCGTTCTCTTTAGGACACTGGGTCCAGGCATGACAAGTCAGTGGCATTCACTGGTCCCCACAGGAGGGGCGTTAGGCCACTGGGGTCCAACCTCGTATGATGGAAACTGAGGCCAAAACAGGCTCCCCAGAAATATATCTCAAAGAGGTCTACTGTGCAGGGAACCCAATAAGAGGGCCAGGATACCCTGGAGGTGACAGGAGCCCTCAGGGCACTGAGGAATGAGCTCAGAGGCCAAGGGAGACCACTGCAACATTTGACAAACATGCTCACATGAAGTGTGGAATGGTTTGCTCTGGCCCACAGTTGAGCAGGCAGGAGGCCACAGGTGCAACCCTCAGGTAGGACGCATGTCACCTACTCTCAGCTGAGCATATGTGGGAGAGTGACCTGCATGTCACTTCATGGAGATAAGGCGGGGGGGGGGGGACCTCTCAGCTACCTCTCAGTGGAGTGTGTGTGCAGATCCCAAGTCCTTACTAGCCAATGAGCCAAGGCAGGTAGAATCCTTTACCAGAAAAAGGAGCCAGTGGGGAGATAGACCTCTGAGGTTCCAATCAATGTGTCACTTGCTTTGTCACAGAAGGTCCCATAACATCTTTTAGGTGTCTTTGTTTAACCTCCATCTTATGAATGAGACAGAGGTTGAAATCACAACCAGCTGTAGCTGGCTGGAGTGTGAATCCAAAGCTATGAGGCAGGAAGAGGACACAGGAGTTGGGGGCGGTGATGAGAGATGGGGTGCGTGTGTGTGTTAGCTCAGGCTGGCCTTAACTTTGCCGTGCTCATGTTTCAGCCTCCTGGGTGCCGAGATTACAGTTGCGCCCCACCATGGCTGACCCACAGCTGGGTCTGGTACACTGGCAGCTTCTGACAGTGACAAGAGTCCTGCCGAAGCCTGGCCAGGGGTTCAGAAAGCCTGCCACAGCACAGTGAGCGTCTGAGGGTGCATGGCACATGGACCCCAATTTCCAGACCCTCACTGGGTATCATTCATTCCCTCTAAGATCCAGCTGGGGATGAGAGGACCTGGTTCTGCCCTCCAGGCCTAATTCTAAATCCCAGGCTCTACAGATCCCTCCTTCCAGTCTGAGTGTTGCGAGCGTGTGTGTGTGTGTGTGTGTGTGTGTGTGTGTGTGTGTAACCTGCTGCAACTCTGTTGCAGGTGACTGCCATAGGAAAAGATGAAGAGCGAAGGCAGGTGCCAAAAACACCCAGCCAGGTTTCCGAGGCCCCAGGAAATCTCCTCCTGCCCTTCTCTATGACCCACTGTGGTTTAGCACACAGCCCAAACTCTCATGTGGCCTACTTAACTCCTGTAACACCCCAGCACACACACACATGCACACTCACACACATACATGCTCGCACACACTCACAGCCCAAACCTTCACCTGGCCTACTTCCTGCCTATAACTCCATCCACCACCATTCTCCCCCACCACCACGCCCTCCAGGGCCATTCCACTCCCAGACCAAGACACGCTAGGGCACACGCAGAACACCCTTTGCTCCTTCCTGACATGAGCAGAAAGTTCTACTTTCAGTGTCGGTCTTCAAAAGCAGCCACTCTAATCACTGCATCCTTTCAGATCTCTACCCTAGATCCCATCCCACTACCTGAGTACACACACACACACACACACACACACACCACACACACACGGAGCGGCCCCAAGTGCTGGGAGGCATCTCTTGGAATATGTTCATCAGGTATACATGGGTGTGCACTTGACAAAGGCTCAGCTTGGTTCAGTGGGATCTGGCCAGGGGTTGTCCCCTCCAGCCCAGGTGCCCACCTCCACCCAGGGAACAGAAGACTCCACTGATGCTGACTTCATGTATAAGGAGCATCTACCCTTCCTACACCCGGCCACTGTCCTTGCTCCCTTTCCCATCTCCTTTAGGCATCCAACTTCTCCAAGACACTCCAGCCACTAGCCCCAGGATGCCCTCAGAGGGACATCTAATTTCTTTTCCAGAGTGGCTTCAAGGTGGATGACCCCAACCATCGCGGGTCAATCTAGTTTCCCATCTTCCCAGGCCACTTGACTCTACTTCCAGCAAGAAACTTCTCCCCAGAGAGAAAGGTGGCTCTGACCATCACAGAAAAGAAGAGGCCCTCACACAGGTTCACCCTGCTCTCCTAGGAGGCCTAGGGTTGCCTTCTCAGGGGATGTGCGATACTTGAGAGGAAGCCTGAGACTCCGGAGCTCCCCTGGGGTTGCTAATCGGAGCTCCGCGGGCGGGACACCGCAGGGAGCCTCTCGCGCTCCACCCTCCCAGACGCCGGCGCTCTCAGCTCAAGAGAGCCCGGCGTGCCTCAAGGTTTCGCTCAACTGGGATCGCGCACCGGCGAGCGCCCCTTCCAACCCGGGTCACCGCGCCCTGAGTCCGCTCCAAATCGGAGAGCGGCAAGCCTCGGTACCTGTCAGCAGTTGGAGCCTGTGTCCCAGCACCTTCATCTCGGCGTCGGAGGAGCGCGCTGGCCGCCCGGGGCGAGGCGCGCAGTAGCCGCAAAGAGGAGCGGCGGGAGAGCCGGAGCGGCAGCCGGTAGTGCGGTGCGCTCGCCGCCCCCTCCAGCAGGGTTTAAAAAAATCCACCAATGGCACAGCCGCACACCCCAAAAGGCACCCGCCGCCACCTGGCCGTGGTGAGCGCCGGGGGGGGGGGAGAGTGTGACACCGTGCGGGAGGGGCCCCTCACGAACAAAGACGCCTGCCGCCCCCAGCCGTCGCGGCCGGACCGGTGACAGCCGAGGTCTCCGAGGGTCCGAGCCAAGAAGGCGAGGAGTGGCTGGGAGACAGGGCGTCGCCCTCGCGTGGGCGGGAGGTGGCGAGGGGTGGGGTGGGGGAGGAGAAGGTGCGGGACCGCCGCGTGGCTGCACCGAGAGGGGATCCCAGGGGTGAGGGCGCGGCGACTCACCCAGGCTGCCCAGCGACACGGTCGCGGAGGCAGGAGCTCGGCCTGGACGCCGCCGCCGCCGCCCACGAGCTGTGCAGGTTCCCTGCACGAGCGAGCCCCGGAGCTGGGGGCGGGGCGCCGCGCCGCGGGGGCGTGCCCACGTGGGTGGGTGGGCGTGGGCCGCGCTGCGCGTCCCGCTTGGTGGCTGGATCCGAGCTGTCGCGGGCTGTGGGAGTGGGCGGGAGGCCCGGCGGGGAGACCCACAGGCCTGGCCCAGACGCAATCTGCAGCGCCCGACCTCCAGGAGAGGGTCCCGTCTCTGCACAGAGCGCCAGAGACGCCACCTCTACCTCTCCTCCCTGCAGTCGGGCCGCACCCGCCGGGCTGGGGAGACGCCCTGGGGAGGTTGGGGAGAACCTGGGGTTCAGTGGTCCAGGAGCCGACGCTCCCCTGTTTGCAAAGCCTGAAGGTTTCTGAGGAACTCAGGCCACTTCCTGGCTAAGATGTTCTTTCTGGCCTCAATCTACTCTGCAATTCACTCTCTGTTACCGGGAGCGGGAGAAGAGCAAGACTTTATTCTCCTCGATCTCCCTCTACTCAGGCCTAGGCCTGGTTCCTCAGAAGGAGAGTCAAAGGCCCTAAAGTCACACTGACTTCACAAACCCTGAAATTGGGACAAGATTAAGAGTTCCTGGAGACTCATGCTATCCAGGCTCTAAAGGTGACGACTGTGGGCCCCTTACCTTTTCTCTGGGTTTCTGTCTTTGTGACCCACAGAGAAGGTACTAGATCAGGATATCTCTGAGGCACTGGATGTGGGGAAGGGGAGTGTCAAGAGAAGCCAGCCCACCTTTTCCAACTCCGCTGCCACAGAAAGAGGTGCTTTGCCATTAGGCCTTTTCTCCAGGTGGCCACACCTGACATAACAATAAATTAACCCCACTGCTCGCTGAGGAAGCAGCTGAGATGTTGATGGCTGCAGGTGGGGCACACACCCCTGTTTATGTTACAGCTTGTGGCTGAAGGGGTTCTAACCAGCCTGAGCAATGCAAACATGACTCTGGCAGGCCTTGTTGCCCTTCTCCCACATTCCCCTTGCCTTGCTAAAAAATCCACTAGATTACATTCTTAAAGCATGCTGCCAAGGTCTGTTCCCTTATTTGACCATTTCCTCCTCCTGAAGCTGAGGTCCAACTATCAAAGTATCGAAGTCTAGCCATCAAAAGCCCCCTTTGGCTGCCCTAATTAACGTGCCCAATTAAAATTAAACACCTCATCCTAACAGGTTTTTCCCCTTTACCTTTATAAGCCGCCTTTTCCTATGGGCCTCCTCTGTCTCCTGTCTATCCAGAGGCAGTCCTTTATGCCCCATGTTGTCACCTCCCCAATACCCCTTCCTCTTCTTTTTTTTCCTTTCCCTCCTCCCTCATCCTCTATCTCCTGTCTTTGTCTCCCATGCCTTGCCCGTTGTCCCTCTGGGACAAATATATATCCTTTGTGTGAGAACTGGGTCTTGGGATGTCCTGAGCTGATATGGATCTTTTCAGTGACTTGGATTTGAGCTGAGGTTCTTGTATTAAGACCAAAGCAGCAAGCTTAGTTTCTGTACCTTTGGGTAACCCCTCCCTCTTAGTGTCTTCCTTTGTTAAGGGATTTGGGGTGGGGCAGTCTGTGGGGACAGAATGAACATTCTCTGAAATGTCTTTCTTCCCCTGGGCTATGGTTCTGTAGGTAGAAGGCCAGCACTGTCAAGCACTTTATTTGATTTATTTTTTCACTCACATGACTTATAGCATGTTACTCTCTTCCAGCCTCTTCATACTCTGTGAAGCTGGGACGGTGCTGACCTCAGAGGACTTGTGTAAAAATTAAATGATGGGGATGGTGTGTGTGTGTGTGTGCCCACACACACACTGGGGAGACAGTCCAGGATAAAGCACTTGCCCTGCAAACAGAATTAAGATTCCCAGAACCCATATAAAGCCCAGCAGGCATGGTGGCCGCCTGTGATCCCAGGACTCAGAAGTCAGAGACTGCATCCTTGGGGCATGCTGGCTATCTAGACTTATGTGAATGCCGACCATGGCCTGTACTACAACCACCGCCAGTCAGTAGAGCCCCTGGCAGAGAGTGCTCAGGATAAAATACCTGTGCTCAGCACCAGGCCGAGATGAAGTGCTTGTATGGAGACAGTGCTGCCAAGATTCTGGCCATGGAGGCTGCCATACAGCTGAGTTTTGACAAGAAATATGACAGAAAGCAGCCCATGTACTGGCCTGTCATCCCCCTGAAGTTCTGAGCCCTGAGCACGGGGACCCTAGGGAATGCCTCTTGAACACAGCCCTCCTTTGTTTTGGGGTGCATTCTCTTCATCTGTTCTTCTGGACATTTCTCAGAGACAGACATCCATAGTCTGACAGGAACCTGTACAGCAAGTCCCAGTGGGCCCTTCATGCTGGACACAATCATGAGAGAACCACTAAGAGTTCTCTCAGCAGGAGGGATGCTGTTGTCAACATGAGAAAGATTCCTCTGACATAAAGCAATAGTTGTATGTTACGCTGTCTCTTGAATTGCTGGTAATGTCTACTTCATTAAAGCCCTTGCCTACAGATGGAGGAAAACAGGACCTAGAGGTTTTAGGAGGCTTCCTGGCAAGAGCTCTGGTATGTTCGAGACACAGTGTCTGTAATGGCCTTGAACTGGTACATACAATCTGCTTGGCTCAGATGACCTGTTGACTTCAAGTGAGCATTCTGCTGTATCAGGATTTGCGCTTCAACCCCTGAATGTGGCAACTTGGTAGGTAGTGAAAAGGGTGATGGAGGAGCCCCCAGGGGACTGTTGAGTCAAGCACAGGTGCTGTGGGAGCAGACTGTTCTGGACTAGTCACTGCAAGACTGAGCCAGTAGAACTGTCAGTCCCCTGTGCTATGGGGCTTCCTTCATCTTCAGTTTCCCATGGAGGCTGCCTGCTGCCTAAAGGCAAGCAAGACAAGTGGGGTTTAACAGAGGGGAGCAGAACATAGCAGAGGGCTAAGCTTATGCAGGGACAGGGTACCCCTAAGTGTCCTTGGCCTTGTTGCTAGTTCCTTGGAAGACGCCTCATCAGTCACTGCTGTGCAGAATAAGCAAAAGACTGGCTGCACCACACCTAGACTGGAGAAGAAAGCTTCCACTCCCTCCTTGGAAGCAGACTGAAATGTCAGGCAGAGTGTCTGCTGCAGGAACCAACCTATTCTGGGTAAGTGGGACACAAGGGGACTTAGTTAAGAGACCTATCAGGAGGGCAGGAGCCAGGCTTGATCAGCAGGAAACCTTGACCTGGTGCTAAAACTTAAGTGCCATCCCTGGGCCTGGGTGTTGCAAACCGTAGTAGCAGTGGACAGACGCTGGACACTGCCATCTGGGCCACAGCTGCCTCTGAAGCAGAGTGAAGGCTGCTGCCAGTGCTGCCACCCTCACCAGGTGGGTAGATGCTGTATCAGCTTCTAATCACGGCCTGGAGTACAACATCTGCTTGGCAGACCCAGATCAGGCTCTCTGATAGACTGCAAGGGAAGGCAGGCAGAGGTTTTTTTCATGTACTACAGTGGGAAGTCGGCTCTCCCTCACAGGACTACTTTGGATGCTTAGATGCCTTGGAGCTAACTCAATGCCCAGAGGCGCTTCAGAGAACAGTGGGCTGGCAGCACTGTTAGGGGAGGACACACATGGACACCTAACTTGAAGTGTCCTCCCCACCTGCCTCCCACTCCTGTGCTGAGTAACATGTTGTCCTGATCTCTGAGATTTGCACTGTGCCCTGTGAGCCCCGAGTGTCAGCCAGTGGTACTCCCTCGCGTTCTCTTATCTTGACTCTTTTTTTTTTTTTTTTTTTTCCCCAGTAGATGAAAGACAAAAGGACCTTCAAAGCAGTGTGGCTTGCTGCCCTTCCAGATGCAGCCCTGCCTGCTGCCAGGAGGACAGGTGACTGGGTTTTTCCATTGTGGTGATGAATTGGGCTGAGTCACCGTCCCTCTCTGGTCCCCTCGTGACCATGACTGGAAGCAAGTGGAAGAACTAAGATGGGGTTGGGAGGGGTACAGATGAGCCCGAGGCCATAGATACTTCATCTCTTAGCTGGGAGAGGGAATGCAGGTGCTCCCTCCCCTCCTGACTCAGTCCTCATGAGCCAGACAGCTAGCTGAAAGGGGAGACAGTCTCACCTTCTGTGACACTGACTTCCTGCCCCTTGGTGCTGAGCCCTGTGCTAGAGAGTCCACCAAGAAACAAGAGTTGACCCAATATTGATCTTTTCTTTAAACTTCATGTACCAATGGAAGAAACCAGCAGACAGATCACAGTCTGGGCACCAGGGAGGCATCATCAAGATGTATAATTGAGGTTATTATGGGGTGCATTGAGGGACTGGGGCACTGGGGGAAGAGACAGCTGAGCCTGCAGATAAATGTAAGGTCAGTACATAGGGTAACTGGGAAGAGCTCTGTCCACTCATGTATCTATCCACTACACACATACATATATATATATATATATACATATATATGTGTATGTATATCACATATTTAGAGAGAGATCAAGACCTTGTCTAAAACAATTTTTAAAAGCCAGCATTAACATTTTAGGGTACGACTATTACCATTTTATGTTTATCTTAATAAAAAGTTGTTGATTTGGAAAGCTGAGACAGAATTCTGTTCAAAGCCACCCTGGACTATCAAGTGAGAGCCTATCTCAATAACAAATAAAAAAAATCAAGCCGGGCGGTGGTGGCGCACGCCTTTAATCCCAGCACTTGGGAGGCAGAGGCAGGCGGATTTCTGAGTTCGAGGCCAGCCTGGTCTACAGAGTGAGTTCCAGGATAGCCCGGGCTACACAGAGAAACCCTGTCTCGAAAAACCAAAAAAAAAAAAAAAAACAAATAAAAAAATCTCCTCCAATGTAATTATAATAGCTACACTGTTTTTCCCCCTCTGGGTACACCCAATTTTCTTAGCCAACCCCATATTACTTGAACATTTAAGATATGTTCATTTTTCACAATTGGAAGCAATATTGCAAGTAGCTCCCGCCATCGCAGCCTCTGCACACATGGCTGGCAAGCCACTCAGCAGCCTCCCTTGTCTGGCTGTGTTCTTTGACCACCTGTCAATGCAACCCATTCCCATCTGGAAGCCAATGTGTGCTTAGAGTGTGACTGTCTCCACACCTGTATGGGTTCTGGGGAGATTCCAAAGGAAAGAAAAGTATGTCTGTCACCAGCCTCTACCTTCCCAAGTGTGCCAAGCTGGTGTTAAAGCCACAGGCTTTGATCTTGTTCTATAGTTATGTAAAGCGTTACCATTGGAAGACATTGAATGAGGGGTAAGCCCACCAGGTGTCTCTTCCATCACTGCAACTTCTTGTTAATCTTTTCAAATAAATATTAAAAATAAAACTGACACGGACCTGTGGGTGCACTCTTTAGCTGAGTCACACAAGTTGATGTGGTGCGTAAATACTTCATTACAGGAGCAGAGCAAAGGTGTCCGACCATGCCTTAGTTTCCCTCAGAAGGGAAATTGCCTTGCATGGTCAAAGAGAAGCACTCCTCATGGCTGGTGGCCATGGCAGCTTCCCTGCACCGTCATGTCCACTGGTTAGAGCATACGCTTGCAAGACTGACCAGTAGCACAGCTTCCATGGCCTCCCAGTGAGTCTAAGGCAGCAAGCATGTCCACAGACCTGGCAGAAAGAAGATGAAGGGTGTGAGCCACTGTGGAGAAGAACAAAGTTATTTTCCTTCCCAAGGAGAAAACACCCACTGGTCAGAATGTCTGTCTTGAGGCACTGGGATTTGGAACCCCCTCCGAAGCTTCTTGGGCTGTCATTGGTACATCCCCACTCTGGTCTGTGCCTAAGCCAAATGCCACTTCCTTGACTTGGGGATCCATTCAATCCTATGGCTGGATCAGCCAAGGATACCTATTCTCAGTGCTACAGTTATCTCCAAAGTTCTCAGCACCATGACAGCAGATGTGGGTGGAACCAGAGGTCTCTATCTGGTCCCCTGCTTGGGAGATCGATAGGTATTTTTTCTTAAGTGTTGAGAAAGAGTTTATGTTTAGTTGACAGTGCGCTTTGGAGTTTGTATTTTTCCCGGCAGGCTGCAGGCACTTTAAGGCTCTCTTGAAGTGCTGGTAGCAACTCCATGCCAGCCTCATGGTTTCATGGGAAACACAGATGTCAGTGGTCAATGATTTTCAGCTCTCAGGTCTCTTGGGATACAGCCCCATCATAAGTTTAGGGAGCCTCTTCTAAGCCAAACCATCCTTTCTTTGCTTAAACCGTTCATTGTTGCAGACTGTCTAACTGGTACCCTGGCTCCTGCATATGCCCTTACTCCAAGTCTTACGTCTCCCTAAACTAACTCTAGGGTAGATTAGCTGTTCTCCTAAGGCCCCGCCCATCTCATCCAATTCTCCTGATTGTCCAGCCTGCATCCAAGAGGCCAATTCATGGCCAGTTCAGGGTTCACGGCCTGGGGCTTTATAGTAAGCAAATGCAAGTCCTACCCCCAGGGAGACTTTCTCCAATATTTGTTGAACAAATCAATGAACGAATAAGTAAAGAGCGAGTCACACAGGCTCAGCATACTACTTCAGTAAACAAAAGACCTGTGCTAGGCAGCACTCTCAAAATTATAGGCCCCAATCCCTGGAATTATGATTGTGTATGTTAGTTGATATCAGGGAATGAAGGTTCTAGAAGAAAGATGCTAATCAGCTAGTTTATTTATTTGTGAGACAGGGTCTCTTGTACTCTAGGCTAGCCTTAAATTTGCTGTGTAACCAAGACTGAGTGAATTTCTGATTCTCCTGCCTGTACCTCCTCCCAAGTGCTGGGGTTACAGGAGTGTGCCATCACATCCAGCTTATCTGGTGCTGGGCAATCGAACTCAGGACATCTTTCCTGCATTCAACCACTGTGCTATATCCCGGCTCAGCTGGCTTTCAGATAGGGAGCTTGGAAGCTGGAGAGATGACTCCGCAGACAAATGCACCTGTCACTCAAGTCTAACAGCCTGAGTCCAATCCCCAGGGTACATGTGATGGGAGGGCAAAACCAACTCCCAGCAAGCTGTCCTCTGACCTCCATGTGTGCAGTGGCACCCCCTCCCAATAAATGAACAGATTTATAAAGATGTAAGATGTGGAGATTATTCTAGATTCTCTGGGTGGCCCATGTAATCACAGGGGTCCCGGAAGCAGAAGAGAGAGGCAGAGTGGAACGAGACAAGGAAGCTTAAGGACAATTTTTATATCCCCACCCCCTTTTTATATCAAGGGCCCACTGGAAGGTTTTGCACTGACACCAACCCAAGGGTTGGACCAGGCCACGTGGATCACAAAGGACATGGATCATAAGCCTTCAAGGGAAGGGCATTGCAAGCTGGTAAGGGAAAGGTAAGGCCCAGCAAGTGGACACCAGCATGTTGTCCCTGACTGGCCTCCGTCTGTGCACCATCTCTGGGAGTCTCACCTGCTGCCTTCCCAGTCATAGCCAGCATGCATTGAGTCTCCACTTCTTCCAGTCAGGGTTCTTAGCCCCTCCACAGAACCATCACAACAGGCCATCATGTAAGGCTCATGGCAATGTCAATCAGCTAGGGTACCACAGTAACTGCGAACGTACTGGCCCCCCACAATACACTTCAACATATCATGTAGTTTGAGCTGATGATTGAGAAGAACCAAATACACAGAAATCTTTCTGGCTCCTACTGTTTGCCTAAAGCAGGACACACACTTGTGGGCTCTGTCTGTCTGCCTTTGTTCTTTCGGGGTCTAAGTATGGAGAGGCAGGTTGGCCTGGAACTTGAGATTCTTTTGCTTCTGTCTTTTGAGTGCTGGGATCAGAGGTGTATACCACCACAGCCAGTAAGGACATGCATTTGGAAAGGTCCCATTCATGGATCCCTACCAGGGAGACAGATGGAGCACAGTGGAGCCAAGACATCATGGTGAAACCCAATTGGTCCTATCCTCTTAGTAATTCCGTACACCTGCCTTCCCGCCGTGTCTCCCAGAATCTTCTCCCTTTGTCTCATCACTTTCCTAAAAAACATGTCAGATGCTCTGGGAGCCTGAGTCTACCCGTGGTGCACTCTAATCTGTCCTCTGTCTTTGGTAAGTATAATCTACAGGAGCCCAGCCAGGGAACTTGGGGCTAAGGAGAGAAGAAAAGTGATTTTTTTCCTCTCCTCAGCAATACTACCTCACTTCCAGCTTGGCCTTCCTGTTAACAACAGTTCCCTGTGTCTTGTCATCTTCACAGTGGCTATGATGAGTGCCCCAGTGGTCTTTGGGGAAACAGCTCCTGAGAAGAGGCACTGCCTCCAAGGCAAAAGTGGCAATTCCTTCAGGGGTTTCCAGCACCTAAGTCTTAGCTGCCTCTTGCTCCACCAGTCACCCCTGCTTACCCCATATATTATTTATGGCCAATTATTCGACTCCTGCTGGCACCAGATGCTGCCTGCCAAAGCTGTAACCTCTCTGTGTCCTCTGGAGGACCAGGGGCAGCTTCTTTCTTACCAGCCTCCCCTGCTGTCCATGTCCCCTCCTCTCCCGGTGTATGGTACAACCTGCCCCTTTCCTACACACAAGATACACCTTGGAAGCATGGTTCCTCCCTTGCCAAGCCAGCTAGTACAGTGAGCAAGCCCCTTGCTTTTCTTTAAAGCCATGGCCATAGGGAAGTCCTCTCACCCCAGTGTGTGGACGTAGGGTGTATTCCGGTGTGTGGTGTGTGTGTGTGTGTGTGTGTGTTAGGAAGGAGTGTGCATGCCATATGTGTGGAGGTGAGTTTGAACATTCAAGGTTGAATGTGTTCCCTCTTCTGGTCTTGCAGCTGAGAGTGTAATCAGGATCCTTTTCTCCTCCCAAGTGAGAGGGGAACAGTGCTCGCTCAGATCTGGTTGCTCCGGGGAAGCTCTCTGTGTGAGGCGCTTCAGGCAAGCTTTGTTTGCTGTGTCTCTTTGTCTCAGTCTTGTTCTGAGGTTGCGAATCGTTTCAGTGATTCTGGCAGTGCTCACTGCCATCTTGTTCTACAAGCAAGCTGTGCTACCATGAACAGATGTGCGTCTTTAGTATTTTTATTACATTTAATTAATGTATTAATCTATGTATGCATGTGGGCCATGGTCTGTGTATGGTCAGAGGACAAGTTGTGGGAATTAGTTCTCTTCTTCTGCCATGTGGGTCCCATGAATCAAACACAGGTACCTTTTACAGCTGAGCCATCTTGTCAACACTGTCCACCCCATTCTGCCCCCATTTTAATCACTAAAAATTGTGCCTCGGATAAACCTTCCTGGTTACAGTACTCCTGTGCAGAGCTGCTATCCCTGTTTTATAGATGAGAAACCCAAGGCATGGGAAGTTCAGAAAGTTGCTGCAGGCCTGTGATGGAGCAAAGCAGATAGATGCCTACCTACGTCCACACACTCTTGGCCACTTCATTCCTCTGCCATTGCTTCTTCCTGCTTCTCTTCCTCTGGCTCCTCCCCTTCTTTTCTTGTACTGGAAATCAATCCATCGGGCCTTGCAAGCTACTCCCCCACCCTTTTCTTTTTGGATAAGGGCCTTGCTGTACAGTTCAGGTTGGCTTGGAATTCGTGATTCTTTCTCTGTCTGTATACACTGGGATTACAGGTGTATGCCATCACATCTAGCTTCCCAACCCTTTCTCTGCCCACCCTAGGGCCACCTCCAGTTTGCAGCCCTGTACCACTTCCTGCTGATAGTGAATGCACTTGCCTCTGCTGTCCGAGTTAATTATTTCAAAAAAAGCCATTTGGAACTCACTCTGCTGGATCTGATATGTTCCTTTTGGCTAATTTAATAGCTTTGTTTTCAAAACCATATGTGCTTTGGAAACTTGTTTGCTGATGTGCTGTGCAGAGTTTTCCATCTTTGTTTTCTTCTTTGAACCTGGGCTCACACGGGCCTATGGATTTCAGAGCTGGAATGGTGGAGTAAGAGAGTAGCACCTGCTCAGTAGCGGTGGGCCTTGGCTGACAGTGTGGGGCATGGAAGCCAGTCTCAAATCCTGGGAAACTATATCAGATCCCTGTAAGAGGCAGGTTGGACAGGTGGAGAGATGGCTCAGTCATTAACAGCACTTGCTGCTGTTCCAGAGAACTCAGGTTCAGTTCCCAGCACCATGTCAGACAGCCTCTTCTGGCCTCTGCCCTCATATATATTTGGTTTGTTTGAATACACACACACACACCTTAAAAAATAAAAAGTCGGAGAACACAGCCCACAGAATCAACTAAGCAGGACTTAGTAGGCCTCACAGAACCTGAAGTGGTAATCACAGAGCACGCATGGGTCTACACTAGGCCCTGTGCTTACATGCTGTGGCTGCTTAATTTGGAGTTTTTTGTGGGACTCCTAACAGTGGGAGAGTGGGGAAGTCTCTGACTCATTTGTCTGCTCTCAGACTTTTCCTCCACCTGGGTTTCTGTTTCCCGGTTTCCTTGTTCAGTTTTGAAATGTTGGTTTGTGCCTAGTCCTATTGCATTTTGTCATGCCGTGTGCAGTTAATATCACTGTGAGGTCTGCAGTGGATCTGGGGGAGAGGGAAAGTGGAGAGGGGCTGGAAGGAGTAGAGAGGGGAGGCTGCAGTTGGAATATATTGTATGACAAAAGAATAAATGGAAAAAGAAAAAGAAATGAAGAGGCAGCTTGCTTCAACTAGGGGGATTTGTCCCTAGAGGCTGAGAGCAGCTCTACCTGGGTGTCTGAGTTGAAAAGATGATTAGTTTCTCTTCCTTGTACGTCTCTTGTAGTTGTATTTGCCAGTGTTTTAAATTTGTAATGATATATAGAGGGTTAAGGATGAAGCCCAGTGAGGGACCACTTGGCTAGCATATACAAGGCCCTGGCTCTACTCCCCAACATGGGGAGGGGTTGTATAACTTTAATAGTAAGACTAAAGTTCCTGTAATGTGTAATTAAAAAGAAAACTAATTCATAGAGGGAAATCTAGCCTCAGGCAAGACTTGTTTTATGAACCTGGTGGCTGAACATTTATAAACTTAACACCACGCCAGAAAGCCTCCCTCCCCAGAAAGTACAATAGAACTCAACGGGAAGAGAGAACAAAATCTGGGTTAACAACTGTAATAAAGTAATTTATATTTGTATATATGAAAAAGTGAGTTTTTAAAGATTTATTTTATATAAATGTGTATACATACGTGTATACACACATACACACATACACAACACACACACACCTGTTTCTGTCTTCAGACACACCAGAAGAGGTCATCAGATCCCATTACAGATGGTTGTAAGCCATCATGTGGTTGCTGGGAACTGAACTTAGGACCTCTGGAAGAGCAGTCAGTGCTCTTAACCACTGAGCCATCTCTCCAGTCCTAGAATGTGGGTCTTAAAAACCATTGACTTTTGGTTCATTGATATTTTCTGCAGGCAGAGAGAGGGTTTGCATGCTTCCCATGAAGCAGATATGGCTAATGCTGATTGTGTTTAAGCTCATGGGCTTCAGGAAGGAAGGCGGATGGAGGAGCACTTAGTCCAGTGGGATAAGTTATGCAGGGCTGCACACTCTGATACATGGTTCTCGCTAACAAAGCCGGCAGATTTCACCACATAAGCTGTAGGATATGGTTGGTGAGTGTGGGCCTTGGTGGGGCTTCAGAATGTGCTAGGAAGAAAACAAAGACCTGCACTGGGTCAAAAGCTCTAAGGCAGATACGACTAATCCCTGGTTTATCATATATCCTCAGTCTTACTCTTCTGGGGTGCCTCAGTTTCCATTGTCCTTTAATTCAAGTTCACTTACAAAAGACTTGTCTGTCTTTTCTCTAAAGTGGTTGAGTCATTTTCCACTCCTACAGACAAGTGAGGAGTATACTAGTAACTTTATAGTCTCCTCCTCTTCTTGCCTTCCCTCCTCTCTCTCCCTCCTTACTTTGAGTCTCACTCAACAGGGTCTCACTCCATAGCACAGGCTGCCCTAGAACTCACTATGTAGCCGTGGGATCTCAAATTTAAGATCCTCTTGTCTCAACCTCTCAAATGTGAGGATTATAGATAAGAGTCTTTTCAGTCATTGTTATTATTATTATTTTGAGACATGTTTTACTGTGTAGCTAAACTTCCAATCCTCCTGTTCCAGGGATTTACATGTGCCCCACCACATTGGTTCTTCTCATTGTTCTTAGGTTCAGCCTGTCTGGTGGGGTATGGTAGCTTCTTATTATTTTAATGCTTGTCTGTAACTTGGCTGTTACAGATTTTCATTGACAGAGCTTCTGTCTCCTTGTTACTAAAGCCGGGGTTCCTGTGACTATAGCTTTATTTGAAGACAGGATATTTGCAGATGTGGTGAAGCCCAGCTGAGGGTAAACTCTAATTCAACACAACTGGTGTTCTTCTAAGAAGGGAATGAGGCAGGAGACTGGAGCTGCACAGCAGGAAGCTAATAGAGTGAGAACAGAGGAGAGGACCCTGTGAACACAAAGGTGCTGTATCTAGAAGCTGAGGACCACCAAGGTCAACCATGGATCCCAGAAGCCGCAAGGCACAAAGGAGGCTTTTCCTCTGGCACCTTCAGAGAAAGTGTGGCCCTGCTGACTGACTGAATACAGGACTGCAGAGGCTCCCTGTCTGAAAAGGAAGGGCCTGATGAGTTAATTCTTCCCAAGCCCTAGCTTGTCAGCTTGTAGAGCAATAAAGAGCTGAGGAATCATTGACCTCGAGAGCTTGTTCTCAGTGTGACCAAAGGCTGTGCAGCCTGTGGGCTCATACACCACCTCTCTCAAGATGCAAGCGGACCCTTCAGTGGCTTGATTATCCCAGCACCAATGACAAAGGAAAATCCATCATAAGTAAAGTGAGCTGAGTCAGCTCTTCCATGCACAGGTCATAAGTGCCCTCCTCAGGCACTAAAGCCCTGACGTCAAGCCATTACTGATTTGGAGGCTTTCGCCTCTGCATTATTTATTACACTGTCTCTATCAGCCTCTTTCTTAACAGATGTGAGAGCTCAAAACCAACCTCTTTTTCCAGTTTCTAAGAGTGCAAAAGTGATGGAGACTGACTGGGGCTTGTGTGGGTACTCCAGCCTTTCACACTTACTCAGAGAGTGTGAGTATTGGGAGGAATAAAAATCAAGTCCAGCCACAGTAGCAAATCTGTGCCAATGACATGAGAACAGACTGAAGATGTAGATCCTCTGTTTATTTCTGGCTGAGCTAGCACAGAATTACTCTGAGGGCCCTAGACTTACGGATCAACCAATTGCTTCCTCTGCCTGGATCATAGGGGCGAGAGGGGCAAGTCACAGTGAGATTGACATTTGAGATGGTCATGGGCCCTTAGAAAGCATCTGGAGGGAAGTGATCAGTACGGACACTGTATGTAGCAGACAGTCATTGAGAAACAAGTTCCTCTTGAAGTCAGTGTTAGCCTGTGGTCTGTGCTCTACCCCATTCATGTTGAAACCCTACTCACCTTATGATCAAGATTAATGTTGGACCCTGAGATCCAAACTGGGAAGACACACTCCTACAGAAACACTCATGACAGGGGGTTCGATGCAAAAGCAAGAGGTTTATTGATCCAGTGCACTGGGTTCCCCTGGGCTAGAGGAACCCCAAGCAAAAGCTAAGAGCAGTTTTTATACAGTTTTCACAGGGCTCACAAGGACAGTTTTACAATCACCTCTTAGACAATGCTAACCACAAAGGCTGACCTCAAATGGCTGCTCCTACGCCGGGTTTCTTGGCAACCCATATTTGCACATTATCTCATGACAATGAGTGTTAGCTAAGTCTATCTTACCATCACTCCTGTTTACCCAGGTTTATTGCGCTAAGGGCCCAGCTTCCTGATAACCTCTCATCTTGGGCCCTTCTCCTGGAATGTGTGTGTAAGTCTTTGGAATGCGCTTCTCCCAGAACATGTCTCTGGAGAAGTTAATTTTTAAGTTTAGGCTGAGACCTGAGATTCCTTCATTAACACCTCTATAAAAAGATTTATTCATTACTGTCATTTTTGCTGTAACCAAACACCCGAAAAGTTACTTAATGGTCAAGGTTTATTTGGGCTTACAGTTCTAAGGACTACATTCCATCATGGTGGGGGGAAGCATGGCAACGGGAGTTGAGGAGACTGTCACATAGCATCAGCAGACGTCTAGGAAGTAGGGCAAGGCTACTGAACCTCAAGACCCATCCCCAGTGACTTCCTTCCTTACTGAGACTCTGCCTCCTGCTCCACGGTACTCCAAACAGCACTACTAGCTAAGGAGCTAGTGTTCAAACCCCTGAGCCTGTGGGGACATTTCACATTCCTAACCCCTTCCACTGTGTGAGGAGGTAGCAAGGAAGCTCCACTATGCTAGGTAAGGGCCTCACCACACACCACATCTGCCAGCACCTTGACTTCTTAGGTTCCTCAACTGAAAGAAGTAAATTTCTGTGGTTTACAATTTTTATTTATATTGGGTTTTTTTTTTTTTTTTGTTTTTTTTTTTTTTTTTTTTTTTTTAGACAGTCTTACTTTATAGCTCTGGCTATCTTGTAATTCATTCTATAGACCAGACTGGCCTTGAACTCAGAGTTCTGCTTGCCTCTGCCTCCTGAATGCTAGGATTAAAGGCATGTGCCACCACACCTAGCAGTTTATAATTTTAAACTACATTTTATTTATCCACTTATGTGGATAGATAGGCCACAATGCTTATATGGAGGTCAGAGGACAACTTGCAGGAGTCAGGTCTCTCCTTCACTACAGGACCTGGAGTTGCTGGACTTGACAGCAAGCACTTTGACCCACCTAACCTTAGCTCACTGGCCAAACTGTGTTTATAAGCTACCGGTCTGTAATGTTTTACTATTGCAGCCTGAACAAACTAAGAAAACCCCAATTTCATCTCTTTTCCCACTCTCTCTGCATTCACTTCCTGTTGCAGCTGTAACAAGTTACCAGAAATTAAGTAGATTAAAACAATAGTGTCACAGTCCTGGAGGTCAGAAGTCCCAGTGGTCAAGAAGCTGGAGGCTGTGGGCACTCAGCCAGGCACCTGTGACACAGAATGTTCCGCCTCCTCCACAGGACCTGGTGGCCCCTCCTCCTTTTGGGGACCCACATCCACGCTCAATGGGTGATCAGTTTATATATCACCAAGAGAAGTCACATATGGGAGCACTGACCAGGATACAGAAGAACTTTGTTATGCTGGGGCTAGGCTTTGACCCCTAAGTCAATAGGTACAGCCACCTGCCTCAACCCTACCCACATGACCTCCACTCATTTTGACCATTCCAGTTCTACCTCTCATTGCTCATAGCCCCCTAGTAAATGGTAGGTTATTAAGGCACAAGTTCTACATCTGGGACATGAGTGGAGATTACAGGACACTTAGCCATCATGTTCAGGAACCCTTCCTCATCTCAGACCCAAATGCTTGAGAGTTGCGCTCTCATGCTGTCTGGGACACAGCCCAGGGACCAACAAAACGAGCTGTGTCTTCTGGTTTACACCTGCCCTTTTGCTGTCCTGAGGAACAGATGAATGGGTGTGAGAAGCTGAATAGTGTCATTTCCTGAGGAAACAGGAATGCCAGCTTTTTCTGGACGACAGTGACAGTTGCCCCTTCTTTTCAGGGCTCTTAACAGATTCAGCACAGGAAGACACAAGTTGAGGTTGTTCTGTGTCCTTGATGCCTGCTGCATCTTTCCCAAGTTTCCGAACAGCTCCTGGAGCAGGTTGGTTCAGCCATCCAGGCTCTCAGTGGCCTGGCTTCACCCCAGGACTGTTCTGCTGGTTCCCTCCCCTGCCCTCGTCCTCTGTGGCTACACCCACAGGCCAGCACTGCCCCAGGCCCTTTGGACCTGTTATTCCTCCCACCTGGAGCACTTCTCCCCAAGAGAGCCCATATTCTTGCCCTCCTTGTTGGTTCTGCTCTAATGTCACCTCCCCAGGAGGGGCCCTGACTGTTGTAACTGCACCCACCACCTGTCCCAGCCACCTCACCTAACCTGCCTTAGTTCTAGCCCCAGCACTCGGCCACCTCATGGGTCACTTACTGACTTTGCTTACTGTCTTCTCTTTGCAGTGAATGTTCCGAGGGGACCGACCGAGGCTCGGCCTGGGTGGTAGGTAGCACTTGCCTAGCACTGCGGGGCTGCCTTTCATCCTTAGCACTGAGAAAATTAAAGCAGACTGAGACTCCATAAGGACAGCTTCACCCATTTTGTTACCACTGTGAGCCCAGACCTACGAGATTACTGAATCTGAGTCTTCAGGGAGAAATTTTATAACATATGTCCAAAATCATATAAGTATCCTAACAATTTACCCTTGCTATTTCTGCCTCTAGGAATTTATCCCTCAGAAGCGATGAGTGTTAGAAATGTTACAAAGGCAAAAGGCTGGAAATAATGAGAGCTGACGCTTAATTACCACTTATCTCATGCCAGCCTCGCTTCCACACGTTTTGTGCATATGAATACATTTAACTTTACAACAGCCCTGAAACCTCTTATTAATGTCTGTTTTTTTCCAAATGCAGAAACAGGAAAAGGGATTGGAGCCAGGACTGAAGTCCTGGGTCTGATCAAGAGTATAGACTTGCCCAGCATGGCAGCTCACGCCTGTAGCCACAGCATTAGTGGATTGCTGTGAGTTTGAAGTCAGCATGGACAACATAGGAAGGTTCTGTCTTAAAACAAACAAACAAACACCCCACCCACACAAGTTCAAGTTCACAAATTCGTGGGTCAAATATGCTGTGTGTCATCTCCACGATCTTCAGTACACTGTTTGAAGTGATGATACAGAAAAGAGAATATGTCCCTGTATATCTCTTTTGAGTACTCTGAAATTATATCCCCAAATTACATTTACCATGTTGATAGATACTGATGGGAAGAAGCCAGCATGATCGAACTCAAGAGACAACCAGGAGCCAGGATTGTAGACTCTTCCACACACAAAAGCACATGAACTCTCAGTGCTGCCCCCTGTTGGTTTTGATAAGCCCAGAAAGGATTCAACATTGCCTTCTGCAGTCTTTAAAAATAATTAAAACGCTATCTTTAAGCATTTTATTTATTTAATGTGTGTTTTACCTGCATGTATGTTTGTGCACTGTGGAGGTGATGTGTGTGTGCCTGGTGCTCTTAGAGGCCAGATCATCAGATCCCTGGAATTGGAGTTGGAGACATTTGTGAGCCTCCATGTGAGTGCTAGGAATGGAACCTATATCCTCTGGAAGAACAGCCAGTGTTCTGAACCGGGCCATCTCTCTAGTCCCTTTTAAAATAGTTTTTAAAAGCTTCCTTCTTTCCACATAAGCTTCTTCTTTTTGTCCCAAATTATGTTGGGAGCCTAGACCGTCAAGATGGAAGAACTGTTAATGTCTTGAAAAATCTTTGTGATATATATTAACTGCAAAAGGTCAGTTACTAAAGAGAATTACATTGCTTTTAGCTCCATTTAAAGACTCAATACACTATGCATTAGCGGTTGTTATTTCGAGATGATTAAGTCACTGGTGGTTGCTAGCCTCAAACTGGCTGTCGGGCTAAGGATGACCTTGTGAAGTCTGATCCTCCTGCCTCTACCTATTCGTATTATAGGTATGTACCACCATACTGGCTTTCAATTTTACATGTTTAAAAACTTCTGGTCTTTGTGTTCTTTACATATTTGCAAGAAGATCAATTACTTTTGTAGTTAAAGGAACTTGTTTTGGCAAAACAGCCGGCCCTTCGGGGAGATCCTTTGTAGCAGCCATCCAAATATTATGTGAGCATCCTTTGAGCATCTGTTCTATTTCCAAAGGTGTGTCCTGCAGAAAGCCTTACAGCTGAATCTGCTAGAAGTCCAGCAATAGTTACTGTAGCATTGTGAAAATCTACGCAGAATTCAAACCCTTCATAGACAGTCAGGGTACAGTAAGGTGACCTTCCCATGACAAACCCTGTAGCTGTTTTAACAAATCCAAACAAGGTAGTGAGATCTCTGAGTAGACATATCCGGTTCCAACACAGGCAACAGGCTTGTGTGCAAGCACAAAGGCATTGGAAGGAAGTGACAATTACCCCAGTAAGGGCACTAAGAGCCTAGTGCCTGTGTAGGAGATGGTGACAAAGGGGCCTCTATTTGCTCTGGATTTTTGAGATATTTATTAAGTAAGTCTGTATATGAAGAAACAAGTATTGTTTATATAATCAATTTAAAGTATGCCGACAAGTATGATATAGTCTTAAAGTAAGAAAGCCACCCTTGGGGTTGGGCTGTAGCTCAGTAAGAGAGCTCTTGTTTAGCATGTGTCAGATGATTTCCAGGACCCCAAAACCAGCCCCAAATTCCAAAATGTCCCCTCATTGGGCTGCAAACGGGCTCTATTATCTGGGTCACAGGCTCAGTCTCGTGAGAGGACATGTGGTATGTAAACACTGGTGTGACTTTATGGCACACTGCATTAATGAATCCCAAACAACAGTAACTGTGAGGAGCTGGGAACAGCAAGAATGGTAAGTGACAAAAATCAAGTGAGACAAGCCTGTAATTCCAGTTCTCAGGGAAGGCTCGACTGTGAGTTCCAGGTCTGCCTAAGCTACAGAATAAGATCCCTATCTGCTAGCATTTCTTCTAGGCTCCGCCCCACAGTTACCTAGCAACAGCCAGGTATACCTGACTCACTATAAAAGGGGCTGTTTGTCCCCTCCTCACTCTCTTGTTCTTGCTCTGTCTTCTCTTGCTCTCGGTCTGTCTTCCCACTCTGTCCCTTCTTCTCCCCATTCCCCTCCCTTCTCTCCACCTGCTCATGGCTGGCCTCTATACCTTTCTCTCTCTCTCTCTTCTCTCTCTCTCTCTCTCTCTCTCTCTCTCTCTTTCCCCCTTTCTCTGTCTCTACTACCCCCTCAACTCCCCTCCCCATGCCCTAAATAAACTCTATTCTATACTGTACCATTGTGTGGCTGGTCCCTCAGGGGGAAGGGGTCCCTCAGCATGGGCCACAGAGGCACCCCCTTTCTGCACCATACCAATGCCTCCACCAAACATAGCTCTGGCTTCTTTTTCTTTTTTATAAAACACAACACTATCAATCATCACTTGAGAAAAAAAGTCAGGTGGGAAACCAATTGCTTCTAGGCTGCCTGCCAGACAATTAAGAGTATGTCCAAGCTAAAGGAAGCAGGAGGGTAGGGTCAGGAGTAACTTTGCCAGCCAAGTAGATCGGTCTGACCCTGGCCCAGACCAGTTTCTCCCTGGGGCTTTATTCCTCATTCTGAAGTTACAGGTCTCCTCAGGCTTTTAAAAAGTGCAGCTATGGTCTCCATTTTACTGGTGTGGAAAATGAGGAATCAGTGGCTCACCCCAAAATAATGCACCTCTAAAATGGCAAATCTGGGATCATGCTGGACACTGGTCCCTACTTGGGAAATGATCCATGAATGAAACTATGAAGGAGACAAAAGCTGACACTCCAGCGCATCTTTCGAAGATTCAAGATGGCTTGAGGGGCAGCAGAGTCCACACCCTACAGTGCAGAGGAGCACAACCCAGGAGCTTTCCCTGTGACTGGGGGCCAGCTGGAGGGGTTGTTGGTGACTCTGTGACAGGCCTTGCTGCAGTCAATCACCTCCCGGGTTTTGTTGATACCCTCAAATACGAATCTTTACCCATACTCCTGTATATATGTAACTTCCAACCGTGCCACTGTGGAAATGAATCTCTAGCCAGTATCTCTGGCTGCAGAGAAATAGGAGACTTGAAGTCTATTTGAGTTCTATTTTTACTAAAACCCCATTAACGGGTTTCTATTAGAACAATTAAAGTGTCAAGGCCTGTTGTTCTGCTGGCTGTGAAGGAGGGCTGCATTGTGAGCTATTGAAGGCACAGAACTGTTTTCAACGACTCCTCCCTCCCCGCCCCCCCAAGAGTGTAAGTTTAAGCCCCAAGGTAGATTTTCTTGGCAGCTAATTTGATAACACCCTCTGCAGCTGGTCTGGATATAACTGTGGTTAAAATAACCTTATTTCCCTTTTCCTTCTTTCTCTTCCTCTTCTTCCTCTTTCTTTCTCTTCCTCCTCTTTCTCTTCTCTTCCTCCTCCTCTTCCTCCTTCTTCTGATTTGCTCAAAATTGGTTGAAAGGCTTCAACCTGCTTCAGGGAATAAATGTAAATTTCTCTTAAACCTTTCCAGGCATACAGAAGCCAAGTATGAAATTTTCCAGAGCTGTGGAGACCTAGTCCTGTCTCTATTTTTTACACCTTAAGATCAGCTCAACCCATGTGAGCCAGGGACTGTCCTTATTCTGTGGTGATGGCCCCACCACATAAATACATGTCTTGACTGCAGGCCCATTTTAGTGAAGCATCTTGCAATCCTTATTTTATGGAACATCTATCTGGTAAGAAGCTGTGTGCTCCAGGCAGCCAGGAGGTCTGGGTCAAAGCACTAGAATTTTTAGTTGCAATATATTCACAGTGACACAGGGTCCTGTCTTTCCTGTCTATCTCTGAGGGATCTCACTCTGTGGCCTTTCCACTACCTCAGGTGTCACTATCATCCATACCCAGCTACTTAGGCCTGCTTTTGCCTCTTCTCAAGAACAGGCTATACCTCAGACTCTCCATTCTCTTGTTCCAGAACCAGACGTGTGCTCTTTCTGTTTGGAATATCTCCCATTGGACTTTGCACACAGCCAGCTCTGTCTCTTCCCTTGAGAGATGCTTCCTTGAATCCATCATGTAAAAAATGTCTCCAGCTGTTTGCCTTCACACATACTTTAGTTCACTTCATACATCTCACTGCAGTCTGGTTTATCATCTTTCTCACCCCCATAGAATGCAAACTGTACAAGGGCAGCGGGGATGGCCAGCTCCCCATTCCCCACACTTACCCCTGGCACAAGCAGAAGTCCCTTCCTCGAGGGATGGCTGGATGGAGGAGTGACTGAACAGGACCCAATTCTGTTCCCAGGAGAGTCCACACAAGATGCCAGAAACCAGTGAGCGCCATCTGCCTTGCAGGAAGCTAGCTGAGTCTGGGCTCTCCATTCTCTGCACAATGGTCCTCACAGCAGGGAGCCTTTCTCACGGTTGGGACTAGGGAGTGAGCATGGAGGCAGAGGTAGGCAGAGGAGTTGTAGTACAGTCAGGACTACAGACTAGACATAAACAATCAAATCCAGAGGTTCCTCGTGTTTCTGACAATTGAGATATTCCAATTGAATAGGCCATAGACCCCAGAAGTAAAAATGCCATACAAAATAACATTTCAAAACTAGCAATGTGCAATTTCAGCAATGAGCTTGAGTTGTCAATAGTACAGGCAGTGTTTTAAAACAGAAAGTGGAGTCCTTTTTATACTGCAGATAGTGATTATGTGATGGGTGGTCTTTGGGCCAGGATTTCCATTGTTAAGAATGACAATGTGGTATTCCCTTGTAGAAGGACCAAAAGGGAAAACATCAAGAGTTCTGCAAGAGATACTTGGTGGTGTCATGAGAAAGGGCTGCCCTGGCCTGGTTCTACTGCTAACTGCCCAGTATATAGGTCCATCTAACTAGCTAAGTCTAGCCCTAGTTGCTATGAGACCTCTGACATTCACTTAACCTCCTGGGTTAAACAGCAATTTACATCTTGGGGTTGTTGTAAAAGAAAACATATTTACAGCAGTTAAAGCAATGCCAGACCCAGAATAAGCTCTCAATAAATAGTAGCCATTATTAGTAACACTTAGAACTCTTTGCCTCTCTCCTCCTTCTCTGCTCCCTCTTCCCTAAAGTAGTTCTTAAAGAAACTTTTCTGTTCATCCAAAGATATGACAAAAAATGAAAAGATAAGCTACAAGCCAGGCCTGCAGGTGCAAGTAAACAATCTAAGCAACTTGGGAGGCTGAGGCAGGAAGGTTTCAGGCCAGCCTGGGCTCCACAAGTGAGACCATGACTCAAAAAGACAAAAAGAAAACAATGTTAATTTTGTGTTAGGTCTTTACTATAAGTATTTTGGTTGTTTAATTAGTTAACTAATTAATTCATAGGGTCTCTTATAGCCTGGGCTGGCTGCTATGTAATAGAAAATGATGTTGACCTTCGGATCTTTCTGCCTCCACTTTCCAAGTTCTGGGTTACAGGATTATCACCATGCCAGACCAAATAAGCTTCATAATATAGCCTTATAGTAACCTTAGCTCTTTGCCTCTCTCTCGTCTCTCCTAAGTATTTTAAGAAATTTCTGTTCACCAAGTAGACAAAATGAAGATAAATGCAAGGATTCAACCAGGGCTTTGTGCATGTTAAGCAAGAGGTCTCCAAATGGGGTAAGCATCTTTCAATGTTTTAAACGAGCAAAGCTTTCTGGCAGAGCAGAACTGTTAGGAACTTTATCTTCTCTCAGACAGACCTGACAGACATTGCTTTTATGTCTGCTGTTTTGAAGAGAACTGTCAGCCAAGCAGTTCCTTTGACAAAACTGCCACTCCACTGTCACTCTGAGGAAACACCACTCCTGCTGCTAAAGCTCCAACTACTGCTTCAGGAGGCCTTGCAGCAGTCCCAACTACTTCAGGTAACCCGCACCAGCTTTGGGAGGCTCTACTCCAGCCTTGATGAGCTTCACGTGACCCTGTTCACCCTGTGGGGACAGGAAGGGGAACACCTCCCCAGTAACCAAGCCTTTGATTGGTGAAACGTGAGATGTGTGATTGGTCCTTGTGGGAGCTGAGTGACAGTAGTTGCTACTTGTTCTGTGTTAGACAGGAAGTGTCCTGCACATGCTCCTTTGCTTGAACACTTGGTGTCCAGTTGGTGGCGTGGCTTTGGAAAGTTGTGGTCCTTTTGGCATGTAGGGACTAGCAGGTGGGTGAGCCCTGAATATTATACCCCAACTCTACCAAGAAGCAAGGAAGCTCTGCTGCACAGTCACACTGCCAAAAATTCCACTGTGCCTTCCTCCCCGTAATGAAACAGTAAGCCCACACAGGTCCTTCCTCCAGTAACTTGCTTCTTTTGGGGCTGGAGAGATGGCTCTGCTGTTAAAAGTACCTTTCTTCTCATTTAGCTTCTTTGGGTCTGTGGAGTGTACATGGTACCTATATTTTATGGTTAACATCTACTTATAAGCCAGGCAGTGGTGGCGCACACCTTTAATCCCAGCACTTGGGAGGCAGAGGCAGGCGGATTTCTGAGTTCGAGGCCAGCCTGGTCTACAGAGTGAGTTCCAGGACAGCCAGGGCTACACAGGGAAACCTTGTCCTGAAAAACAAAACAACAACAACAAAATCTACTTATAAGTGAGTACATACCATGCATGTCCTTTTGGGACTGGGTTACCTCACTCAGGATGATACTCTCAAGATCAATCCATTCGCCTGCAAAATTCATGATGTCTTTGTTTTTCTTTCCTTCTTTCTTTTTTTCTTTCTTTCTTTTTTTTAAAATTTATTTATTATGTATACAGCATTCTGCCTGTATATATGCCTGCAGGCCAGAAGAGGGGACCAGATCTCATTATAGATGGTTTTGAGCCACCATGTAGTTGCTAGGAATTGAACTCAGGACTTCTGAAAGAGCAGCCAGTACTCTTAACCTTTGAGTCATCTCTCTAGCCCAATGTCTTTGTTTTTCATAGCTGATAGTATTCTGTTGTATAGATGTACCACATTTTCTTTATCCATTCTTTAGTTGAGAGACACTAGGTTGTTTCCAGTTTCTGGCTTGAAAGGAGGAATAAAATAGTCATAAGAGGCAGATAAGTGAGGGAACTGAGTGGGAAGAGGGGATGGAGAGGGGAATGGGGGTGGAAAGGGACAGGAGGGATGGCCAGATGGTCATGAGAATGAATGGAAACCTACAGCAGAGAGGAGATAGCTGCAGGAGTTCTGAAGGATCAGCAGGAAATGAAGGCCCCCACACCCAAAGCTCAGACTGTTAACAGCAAGAGGCAGTTAGAAGATGCAAGAGCTAAAAGGCCCAATACTCTTGCTGGACTTCATGCTGACACTGAAGTGGTCCAATAGTTGAACTGTAACACTAGAGAGGCAGCTCTGGAGTTCCAAAGAGTGGAGAAGGGCGAGTCTACAAGAAGCAGAGACTGTGGAAAAGAGGTTAGAAAGAGCCATGCGTTGGGGGTGGAGATGAGGACAGCAGGCCCTTTGCTGAAATGAAAGCTGCCAAGGTTTAAAGGGCTATAGTTCCCAAAGTGCAAAGCAACAAGCTTCTGCCTTGAGCTCCAAGCACAATACACCTCCAGCTTCTAATAAGTCTGATAATATAAGCCATAAGCCTATGGCTGTCAAAACCCAGCCCCGAGCCTCTGGAACCTGGCTAGTAGAACAGAGGGAGCTGTCCCTTTTGTAGCTTTCATTCCTATTTAGACAGAGCAAAAGCATCTGGGACACATCTGGGAGTATGTTATTTTCATAGACTTTAACACCAAACTAAACAATATATTCATCAGATATGAAAACCAAGGAAAAGCTGGGCAGTGGTGGCGCACGCCTTTAATCCCAGCACTTGGGAGGCAGAGAGAGGCAGATTTCTGAGTTCGAGGCCAGCCTGGTCTACAGAGTAAGTTCCAGGACAGCCAGAGCTATACAGAGAAACCCTGTCTCGAAAAACCGAAAAAAAAAAAAAAAAAGAAAAGAAAACCAAGGAAAAACATAAAATCCAGAAGAATGCTTCCCCTGGAGGTGGGGGTAACAGGCAATTGCAGGAGGAACATGATTGTTTCAGAAAGGAGTGGAAGTTTATGGGGATCCACTATATTATGTCATAGCATACAGAATATATATATATATATATTCTTTTGTATGTATCAAACACAGACAAAAACCTATTTTCTTCTTTGATACACGGTAGCCCAAGTTGGTCTTGAATTTAGAGACTCCAGTTTCAGCTTCCTGGATGCTGGGATTAGAGACATACATCATCCCACACAGCTAACAAGAAGTGTTTTCACCAGTCCAGACTCAGTCTTCTCTGGGGACCATTCAGCTCTCAGTTTGGGAAGGGTTAAACCCTCCCCAGCTTCCATCATCTTGTGTCCCACACATTAGTTCTTTTTGAGTTCTCAGTGTTAAGACTCTCTTGATGGCCTGAAGACAGAACCCTCTCTCGGGAGACTGACATGGCAGTGTGGGACCTCGAGGGGCCTTGCCGTACCACTTGGATGACAGGGAGGAGGTTGGTATGTGTGAGCTGTAATTACACAGTGATACATTCTTCCCCATTTAGCTCAGCAGAACACTTTGTTTTCTCTACAGATACACACACTATAACCCAAGGCAAATGAGTTTTATATGGTTTGTTTTATGAGAAGTTGGCAGAAAAGCCTTTGAAAATCACAATGGTCTATGGAAATAACAGCACCTCAATGATATAGGTCTTAAATTTTTATTTCCTTCACGATTTCATTACTTTTGGACCCATTTCTTAGCTACTCATTTATTCTTTTGTATCCAAAGAAAATGTCCCCAGGCTAGTTTTAGTCCTTCATGCAAATCCTGTGACAATGAAGCCAGTTTTTTTTTTTTTTTCCTCAAGGATGAAACTAGGGCTGAAGTTATCATGTGGGTTTGGAACTCTTTTTTTTTTTTTCCTAATTAGCTATGGGTAGGAGTTAACAGGAGCTGGATGTCTTCTGTTCTGAGTTCTGAAACAAGTGACTCCCAGACACTATTTTCAGAGCTGTGCGAACACTTGTTAATAACGTTGGTATATACAATCGTGCTCGTTCTAAACTCATTTAGACATAGAACAATTATTGAGAAGCCAGAGAAAGGGAGAGGCAATTAAGTTACTGATTGTTGAAGAGAGAATGCTAGAAATTTTAAATAGAATCAGAGATATCCTTTTCTGTCAGATGTATGCACTAGGGGCTAAAGTAAATGTGTTTTTCACCTTCACAATGAATTCATTAACCAGTTCTATAAGCTTAATAGGGTTAGCTGGCCTGGATACTCTCTCTTCCCCACTTCATGCAATGAAACTACTCTAGTAATCTGAACTTCCAAAATATAGATACAATGTTGATGCCATTTTACCTAGTGTAACAGGATTTCTGGATTAGATTCTGAAATAGAAAAGGAGATTAGTAGAATATTAGGTGAAGTGTGCATAAAGCCTGTGATTTAACATGCTGTAACAATGTTAACATCTTTGTTTGCAAATGTACCATGATTAAAGATGTTAGGGAACGAATACAAGAAGACTCTCTTGTCCTATGTTATGATTGTTCTATAACTCCAAAATTATTTCCAAATACTGAAATGATGACCTTTAGTTGTTCTGACTCTGATTTTGGAAAAGCAGGCAGGAGGAGACCTTCTGGGGCCAGAAAGGACCTTGTACTTTTCTTCAGATGAGAAGGCAAGCAACGGGACAGTGGAGCTATCAGCAGTATCAGGGAGACCAGCCCAGCACTGTTGCCAGACTATATGGAGTTTCTTCCTGAGACCATCACCCAAATGAAGCTAGGTCCTTGGCCAGGCACAGGAAAGAATGTCAGGATGAGTCAGGGTGAAGCAGAAGTCAGTGAGTTTATTAAGTGGAGATAAGAAACAACAGTGCATGCCTAGTAAGTGTGGACATTTTAGAGAGCGGTGCCTAAGAAAATGACATTAGTATGTATCCTAGACACAGCAGACTCCAGAGACAAGAAAGGGCAGTACACACCTAATACATCAGTAAGCTTGCAAGAAAGTCACATTTAGGTGTCTATAATTCTGTGGCTTTTGAAGTTACATTGCTCAAAAGACCTAGGATAATTTAAACAAGATTTGAAGATTAAGCAGTGTTCTAAAAACAAATAGAACACAAGCTGTTTTTTTTTTTCTTCAAGCATTTTCTTTTTGCAAAGAAATTGTAAGGTAGTTTTGAGGGTTTTTTTTTGGGGGGGGAGGGGGTTGCTATTTTATTTACTGTTTTTAATACCTTGTTTGAGGTTCTTAGAAAAGAGAATATTATCTCTGTAGGCAATCTTCAAAGCAAATTTGCTGGTTGTACCTTAGTTGTTAAATCTCAGTGGGCAAAGTACTTCAACCAAACTCCAAGATTAGAAACTCCTTTCTCTTGCATCCCCTTAAATTTCCTTCTCTTCCTATCCTGCCTTCTGGGCTGGGCAGAGAATGCTGCTACTTGCCAAGCAAACTGTTTGTTTGCACTGTCTGCTTCATTAACTATGTAGACAAGCAGAAAGCTAGAAAAAAAAAATCCATGAAATGCTCAAACCAAAGAAGGCCTGGCCCACAGCTCGTTGTCATTTGTTCTCAAGATGGTGTTGCTTCAGTGTGACATGCCCCATGTCTTTGCACTCTTGGTATCCATCTGATGGCACTGTGTTGAGACATTATGAAATCTTCAGGCCATTGAGACTCACCGAGAAAACCACCCGAGGGCTGGTTTTCAGCTTTTTTTTTTTTTTTTTTTTCTAGGTAGGGCTAATTGTATTCACTTTAGGAGAGAGGACTTAACTTCTGCACGCACCGGGTTGAATTTGTACAGTCAGACACATTTTCTACACTGTAGAATCTACAGACCAGAAGGTAGATGCTGGGATGGGGGAGTGAGAGCAGGAGAGCGGGGAGAGCGGGCTGGGGCAAGACTGGCAGCAGCAGGGTTGTGTAGTCAAGAATAGTCCCGGGAGGACAGGAAGGTCATAAATATAGACTAAAGGAAAGCAAGAGGGAAAGGTAGCATTATCGCTTGCTTTGAGCCCCTGGGTCCCGCTCGAGGGTGCAGGAGCAGGTGTAATCAGTGGGTATTCGAGGCCAGCCTGGTCTATAGAGTGAGTTCCAGGACAGCCAGGGCTACACAAGAGAAACCCTGTTCGAAAAAAAACAAAAAACAAGAACAAGCAACCAACCAACAAACAAACAAACAAAAAAAGGTCTCACCGTAGGGAATTTAGCGGCATGCCCCTGGGAGTCTCTGGCTTTCTCAGACAGTCCAGGGTGGGGCAGTGGGTGGTGGGCAGGGCCCCACACAGCTGCAGAAGGGCAGCCCCGCGGCTCCCAGACTGAGCACTAGACCCTGGTGTAGCAGATGCGCCTGCGTGGCCATCCAGGTGAGTAGTGACTGGTCCAGGGTAGGGTTGTCTCTGCTCAGCCATGACAGGTCCGAGTGCGCTGCAGACAAGCAGACAGCAGAAGACGCAGGGATCATCCCTCTTTCCAGGGCCTCTTCCTGGGTAGCCCGCGGTGGAGCTTGGCCGTAGCCACACTGCACACCAGCCATAGCTGAGGCTCGCAGCTGGGGCCTGGTCTTGAACTTTAATGCCAGGCTCTACTTTCTGTCCTGGCTTTGTTCCTGTCCTGCTGCCATGAAGAGATAAGTTCCATCTGCATGTCCCCACAACCACAGAGCAGCCTGCTGCCATGTCTGCACCCACTCACCTCATAGTGTGACTCAAAATAAACCCTTCATAGCAATGAGATTAATCAGTACAGTGACTCTGCTGAAGGGCCCTTGTTCACAGTACATTTTATCCACTACTATTAATAAGGGAAGACCACTCGAGGGCAAGAGGGCAGTATCAACAATTGGCAATGGAATTCCAACTTTTTTTTTTTTTTTTTTTTTCAGATCCAAGGACCAAACCCAGGGCCTTGTGCTTGCTAGACAAGTGCTCTAAATCCCCAACCCTGGAATTTCAACTTTTAGAAACTGTAGTGGTTTGAATGAAAATGAAGCCCACAGGCACTCTTAGGAGGTGTGGCCTTGTTGGAAGTGTGTCACTGGGGGCAGGCTTTGAGGTTTCAAAAGCTCAAGGGGAAGTAATTTTTTCTGCTGCCTGTGGATCCAGAAGTTCAACTTTCAGTGCTTCTCCAGCATTATGTTTGCCTGCATGCCACCATGCTTCCTGCCATGATGACAATGGACTAAACCTTTGAACCATAAGCCAGCCCCAATTTAATGTTTTCCTTTATAAGAGTTGCCATAGTCACAGTGTCTCTTCACCACAGCAATAAAAACCCTAAGACGAAGACCTTTCTTTATGTTAGAGAAGTGTTCTCACCTTTCTTCTTTTTTTTTTTTTTTTTGGTTTTTCGAGACAGGGTTTCTCTGTATAGCCTGGGCTGTCCTGGAACTCACTCTGTAGACCAGACTGGCCTCAAACTCAGAAATCGCCTGTCTCTGCCTCCCAAGTGCCCGGCTGTTCTCAACCTTTCTAATTCTGTGATATAGTTCCTTATGTTGTAGCGACCCCTAACCATAAAATTGTTTCACTGCTAGTTCAGAACTGTAATTCTGGTAGTTATGAATTATCTGATATGCAGGCTATCTGTGATTTGAGACCCCCAAAGGGGTTGTAATCTACAGGTTGAGAACTGCTGGTTTAGAGAAATTCATTTTTTATGTGTATGTTTGTGTGTTCATGTGTATATGGGTTCATGTGTGCATGTTAAGTATGAAAACCAGAGAATAAACTCTAGTGTCATTCCTCAGAACCACCTTTTTTTTTTTTTTTTGAGACTGTCTCTCATTGGCTTATAGCTTGCTAAAGTAGGCAAGGCTGTCTGCTGGCTCTCTGCTTCCCCAGGGCTATTGTGTGCACAGCCATTATGCCTGTATTTGCACATGGCTTCTGGGGATCAAACTCAGGTTCTCCTGTTTACTATCTTCATAGTCCCACTGTTTAGAAACTACACATGTACTCTATGTTAAAAAGTTTACCTTTACTAGGTAACAAATGTTGAAATTGTGGTGCATAGAGTAATTTTTATTACATCTTTAAATTTCTTAAGATGTATTTTGTATGTGTGCACACGTATGTGCTTTGATGCATGAGGTCAGAGGCAATCTAAGGGAACGTGTTCTCTCCTTCCGCCATGTGGATCCTGGGGACTGGACTCAAGCTGTCAGGCTTGGGCAACAAGCACCTTTACCAGTCATTTCATAACCATACCGTACATTTTGCTCTAGATGATCCTTGATGTAGTTTCCTCATCAACACAAAAAATACCCACTTTCAGAAACACACATAAGGCTTCCAGTTTTTTTTGTTTGTTTGCAAAGGTAAACCTTGGCATGGCACACCATTGTTTCAAGATATAGATAAAAAAGGTCTCTTGAGGTTCCTTGAGGGATGGTGATGGAACAAGAAATTACATGTAGAATTTCTTTTAATAGATCTAAGGACTGAACCAGGTCTCCTGATTGCTAGGCATGGGCTACATTTCTACAGCCCTGGAACCAACTCTTAACTGAGCTTTTGGAGATGCTTACTATTTCACATTCCTGTGTGACTACTTGAGACACAGCGGTCCACTGATTCAGTGATGCTGAGGCGGAAATGAGTAACTCTGCAAGAGGCTCACATTCTTAGGAAGAAAGTGGAATCTTCGTATAAAATAAAAAACACATTAGTCCTGCTTTAGTGGCAATAAGAAAGGTGATTACTGAGTCAGTGGGCTAAAGGCACACATGCTCACCTTTGTTTTAAACAAATAGTGCTAGGATGATGGGCTAGCCTTTCCTACTCTGATGGGAAGATGTCGACTAGATCTAATGTTTGATCCAGGAGTAGTGAGAAGAGTCTGAAGGTGGAGGGTGAATACTGAGAGGTAGTTAGGTGACAGTACTGGAGGTAAGGCAGGTGGTCAGTTACTTAAAGGTAGGCCTAGAAGAGACAGAGAATGAGAGGAAAGGTCAAAGACACTAACTTTTTTTTTTTTCTTTCTGAGCAATAAGGAAAGATAAGCTGGATGAAAAAGGTCACAAGAGTAGACCCAGGCTAAGACTGGGGCCACTATCTGCTTTGTCACATGCTCCAGTGAAGAGACGGAGCTGGTGGCTGGACATACACCTAGGGTGGAGGGCAAGAGCTGAGCTGGAGCTCTGAACTTGGTTGGGGGAGTCATCAGCGGGTAGGCTAAGATCCACAGGCTAAGCCTGGAGCTGTCCAAAATTTAGAGGTAAGGGACAGCCTTGTCTCACTCATCTTATAGCCCAACTGTCCCTGGGGAAACTGCACAGTGAAGTCTTTTGTCTATAATTATGAACAGATACCTAAAAAGAGAGCCCTTAAGGGGAAAAGGCACACATCTAGTCACTGAATTTTAGAAGCTTTTTAATACTTGAGACAATTCATTGTGGGTTTTTGTTTTGTTTGTTTTTGGGGAAAAAAAAAATCAACTTTTGAATGAACTAAACAGTTACTTTAAAACCTGAACTGGGAAGGGCTGGTTTCCAGAAAGAGGATTAGTCTGAAAGACTTGTAGGCATATATAGAACTAAAAATGGGTTCAAAAATACATATGATATAATCTGTTTGAAAATTTAAAGTAGATTCTGTATATCTGGCCCCTGAGGAAATTTGTGTTTGTTTTTTTTTTTTTTAAAGAAAATATACCATCAATCTAATATTAACTGTAAAAACAAAGCCACCTGTGAAAACAGAGCTACCAAAAGCTAAGCTAATATACTCTTTGCACCCTGGTTTCTGAGCCCTGAGTATGCATAAAAAACTGTGTAAAAATAGAAGTGTCATCTTCCTAGGGCATAGTACACTCCCAGAGAATGTTCCTAGTGCTTATCATATTGTACAAACAGAAGTGTAATTGCTAAAACACAGATTTAAGCATTACAGTAGAATATGATCAAAGAACAAGTCCTTGGTTTGCTGACTCCTGTCAGCCAGACAGTTAGAGACAACACATATACAAAACTCATCATTTATTTAGGATGAAAGTCTAATGATAAAAAACAATTTCATGCTAAGACAGGCATTTTAATGCATGTCTGTTATTTTAAGTTTCCATTACAACAACTGTGTTATCTGGACACCCAAATTTCTCCTGAAGACATTTTCCAGTAGCCATAGGGTACCAGGGGTGGCCAGTGGTGTGGAGAAACTGCCCACTGGACAATCCAAAGGGCTCCAGGAAATGGGACTTTTCTATTCAGCTTATGATCTGGAGAACTTGTCCCTCTCAGTTTGGTACATGTTTAAAAAGACTCCCAGTGAGTGGTCAGGGGTCCTCTTTGCATTAATGTTGCAGTATTTCCTGGAGAAAAAATAATGTAAAGGAGTCTTCTTATAACACTTGCCAGGCTGTTTTTCAGCTAGGGCTCTTCACAACATGTAAACCTCTGATGCAATTATTACAAAGGCTGGTAAACACCCTTTAATAACTCCTAACACCTCCCTGATAGTTTTCTTTCTTTCTTTAAAGAAAATCACTTTGCAGTTCAGATCCTTTCTTTCTTTTTGTACACTAGGCTATGAATTCATAGCAATGGGCTCCAGAAGCTCAGGCTCCTTCCCGTTAGTCCTCACAAAGCAGGCTGACACTTCAGCTGAACCCAGGTGCCCTTCTCTTTGGCTTCCTTTTTCTTCTGATCGTTTTCCTTCACTTGCTTCAGGAAGCTGTTTTGAGTGCTTGATGTGCTCAATCCACACAATGATCCTCTTGGATTATAAACTTGCTTGTTTACAATGATGCCCACAGCATGCTGGGTGACATTACAGACTCTTCCGGTTTGCCGTGGTAACACTTATAGGGCATTCCTTTTGAACAGTGCCCATTCCCTTCATGTCTACACTATCACCCTTCTTGTATGTTCTTGTAGATTCCCATGTATGTGGCCAGAGGAACACCTCCATTTTTCCTAAAAGGCCTAGAGAGCATATACCGAGTGCCTCTCCTCTTTCTTTTGTGTTGGTCATTTTGGCAAGTTACTGGAAGATGGCTACCCTGATAGCTTTTCTAGAGTGGAACAAGTGTGCCAGCGCTTTAAAGATCACTCACAAACACAAATCCATGGCCCCTCTGGGTAGACTGAAGGGATGTGATTCTAGTTCTAAAGCCCTGATTCTCAATGTCTTCTCCTTTCTGCTCTGCCATTCATCTGACTTTCTGCTTTTCTCCCAATTTCCTGTTTTAGAAATTGGGGTAAGTCCCAGCAGGTAGACAGCATGGTGGGGATGCTGTCCTTTGTCCAACCATGAAGAAGATAAGGCAAACAAGCTTAAGAGAAGTTGTGAACGGGCAGAGATGACCCACTTTGCAGCCAACGAGACCAGACACTGAGAAATCCGAGTTCCAACTTGACTATGTATGTAATGTGCCTGTGCTCCTTATTTCAGATGGACTCGGGCTTCTCCTCAGCTGCATTCCTGGGCCAAAAGCCTATGCTGTGAGGATAGCAGGTAGCTACAGTCCAGAAGACCAGCAGGGTCAAGGGCATCCACATCTGCCCCAACCAGATAGTTCCAAGCTTTGAGACTGCTGAAGGTTAAAAGCCCTGAAGCAGTACACAGTTGGGTCTCTCGTGAAATTAATTGGTCTTATCAAGGGCACAGAGATATAAATCCACAAGTTGCAGCTCTGTTCTGCTTTTAGTCTTCCATATTTGTGAATTTTCTTTTCTTATAATTCTGAACGAGGCTGGAAGCTGTAATCTGAGAAGCTTGACCTTTTTCCCAACTCTGAAAGTCATTCAGACCTTTCTGCCCAATTTGAAATAAGCCCCTCTCTGTCTCATCTAACCTGGCTACCAGTGCTGAAGTATCTTCATTGTAAGAATTCTGGGAGGAGTCCATGATGCGGCGGAACCGTCCAATAAAAGTCTAAAGAAGAGTAAGAGAATCAGGGGCAACATCACATCCCACAAAGCCAGACACATTGAAAACCTTTGTTATTTACTTTATAGGAGAGACAGAGGGAGCATATGTATCACCGTGTATATGTGTAGAGGTTAGAGGACAATGTGGGAGATAAGTCATTAGGATCAGCTGCAAGTGCCATCTTGCTGGTCCTTAGACATATTTTTTTACTGGAACATTTGAAGCTTTATTTATTTACTTACTTATGGTCTCACTATGTAGCCCCAGTGGCTGGAACTCAGAGAACCACCTGTCTCTGCCACAACCGTCTGGGCCCTCATGTTGCTGGAGTTACACTTGTGAGCTACCAGAAGTGGGTCCTGGGAACTAAACATGGCATGAGCAGTATATGCTCTTAACCACAGAGACTTCTGTTTGGCCCCTATACTGGACCATTTAGATAGCTTCCAAGAATCTGGTCTCAAGCCTCACCCAGAAGGCTTGAATGTCTTCTACTACTAAGAAAGCCTTTTTTTTTTTCTCTCTCTCTTACAGTAAAACAGGTTGTTATGGAAATCCAATGGATCGTTATAAAAACCAGTGAAGTAACATATGAAAAGCACATAGCAAGAGGCTGGCATAGAGCAAGCCCCTGAAAAAGCACTGCCTGTTGTTATTGGTAACAAAGCCTATAGGAATTATGCCAACAGTTTTTCCACCAGAGAGGATTTTGGATTTAACCGATTTCAGTTTGTTTTTCTCAGGCTAAGAACAGGATGAAGATGGCAAGATCAAGGGTATCATTTTATCACTGGGCTCTGAACAAAAACCACAAGCCCCTACTCCAGTGTTTCCATCTGTCTCACAGCTAAATATTTAATCTAGAAGCAACTATAAAACACTTGAAAGCAGTGAAGGAAATAGAAAATAAACAACTCATTAAAAAAAGAAAAAAGAAAAGAAAGAAAACTTTAATTCAAGAACAAGTTCTAGGAGTTGGACTTACTGGCCCAGAATGTGATCTCTGTTATTTAGGTGGCTGAGGATCCCAAGTAGAGGCCAGCCTAAAATAAAATACTTAGCAAGTTATAGGCCATGCTGAGGAACTGAGAAAACCCACCTCAAACAAACAGAAATAAAAACCCACGTCTTAGTAAATGAATACGCTTTCCTCTCTTGTAGCTTTCTATTCTAGTGTTTCATAATTTGGGTCTATAGTCTGTGTATGAACTTTTTTTACTGAATGGATACCAACTTTTTTTCCTTTCTCTCTCTCTTTTAATTTTGTAATCTCAGGCAGCCACAGACTAAGCAAGATTCAATTTTTTTCCTTTATTTTATGGTCTATAAGTTGCAGGGATGTCTGTGTACCACATTTATGCAGTACCAGTGGAGGCCACAAAAGGTACCAGATCCTCTGGAACTGGAATTACAGAAGCCTGTGAGTCACTATGGGTATTGAGAATCAAACTAGGTCCTCTGGAAGAGTAGCCAGTGCTTTTAACTGATGAGCCATCCTCCCAGATCCAAAGTTTTGTTGTTATTTTTAAGACAGGATCTCACTATGTGGACCATGCTGGCCTTGAACTCATACAGAGATCTGCCAGCCTCTGCCTCCTGACTACTGAGGTTAAAAGGTGTGTACCATCACACCCACTAGCCCAAGTTTTTTCTTTTTTGAGACGGGTCTCATTGTGTTGCTGAGTGCTCATGAAAGACAAAGGAAGACACTGAGTCCCCTGGAGTTTCAGGCCATTGAGATCTATCCAACATGGTTGCTGGAAGCCTAACTCAAGTCCTCTGCAACAGTAAGCTCTCTTAACCTATAAGCCATCTCTCCAGCCCTTGAGCCAACAGTTCTTATTAAACTAAAATGGAAGAATTAAAGTCTTTTGACTGTTTATTGTTCAAGAGACACAAAAGATCATTTTTTTCTGTTATTAAAAGAATAAATAATTAAGAAGTTAAATTAGGCTACACCATAAATGATGACAATATTATGTTAACACTGTTTTATCCATAAAAAATACGTATTTAGTTACAACTGAATGAAAATGTCTTTGAAGCCGGGCAGTGGTGGCGCACGCCTTTAATCCCAGCACTTGGGAGGCAGAGGCAGGCGGATTTCTGAGTTCGAGGCCAGCCTGGTCTACAGAGTGAGTTCCAGGACAGCTTGGGCTACACAGAGAAACCCTGTCTCAAAAAACCAAAAAAAAAAAAAAAAAAAAAGAAAATGTCTTTGAAGGCTAATGTATTTGGACACTAGTGCCCTGTTGCTCTACCGTTTGGGGGAAGTCTAGAAGGTACAGCCTTGCTGGAGGAAGTATGTGACTGGGAGGGGGATTTGAAATTTCAAAGCCTTGTGCCCTTCCCACTGTACCTCTCTGCTTTGTGTTTACTGTAAGGATGTGAGCTTTTAGTTTCCTGCTCCAGTCACTATGCTGCCTGCTTGCTGCCATGATGAACTTATCCCTTTAGAATAGTAAGCCCAAAAGAAACTCTTTCTTTTATAAACTACCTTGGTCATGGTGTTTTATCATAACAGAAAAGTAACTACTGTACTGTTTATTAAATATTAACTGACATGGCACTACATCTTTTTACTGTAACTGTGATTTTGATGTTATTGTTACATGGTGTACATACAGGTGAAAAATTTGATGTTAAGACAGGCCATGTAGCTTCAGTAAATCACAGATACAATTAATGAGAGTCGTGTTTTAACTCCAGAAGAAGGGACACTGATGAACAAACAAGTAACTCAAGTATTTCCAAAAGGAACTCCCAGTCCAGACTTGCAACTGGGCCAGAATAGTCTCACAATGTGCCTATCACCTATAATCTACCACCATCTTTCTTTCTCTCTCTTTTTTTTTCTTTTCCAATTTCCTGATGGTTCCAGTTCTTAGGAAGTAAATACAAGAAGGTAGGTCATATATTTTTGAAATGTATTAGATAAGAACAAGAAGTTTTGGTGCTACCATACTATAAAGTGGCTATAGATGTTTATAACGAATATTTCAAAATACTAAAAGAAAGTACTTCAAATTTTTTTTGCCATGAAAAAATTATTAAGGGCTGGGAAGGTGGTTCAGTGGGTAAAGTACTTGTCATGCAAACATGAGGACTCGAGTCTGAATTCCCAGAACCTACATAAAAGCTGGGCACAGTACTGCACATCTGTAAGCACAGTACCACACATCTGTAATCTCACTGCTTCTACGGTGAGATGCAACATGGAGACTAGAGAATCCCGGGAAATTCACTGACTAGTTAGATGACATAGTCAATAGCAGTGAACAACAAAATGGAGATCTTGGAAGGTGAGGATTGACACCCAAAGTTGTCTCTGACCACTACATGTATGCCTGGCAAGAATGCACCTACACTCACACATTTAACATGAATACACAAAAACATAGCATATACACACAAAAGAATTAATGTCAGGGCAGCCTTGCTTATACACTGAAGGCCTAAAGTCAGCAATAGGTCTAAGTCAGCTTGCTAACACAAAGTCTTGGGTCTCTGTGGAAACATTCTGAAACAGATAGCTATAAGATATAGAAAACAGGCAGTTTTGGTGGAAATTTACCAGCCTGAGTAGTCATAGACCTTGTAGATAGGTAGTCTTGGTGGATAGTACCAACTTAGATAAGGACAAGTGTATCATAGGGGGAGACATAGTGACCCATCCCCTGAACCTTCACCCAGCCGATACCCTGTTCTGGAAGATATCTGTATTCCCCCTGAACACCTACGCTCCTGCGTCATCCCCTTCCCCACATCCTTCCTCTATGTGCATATAACCCGTGTGAAAAAAGTAAAATCGACGGTTTGATTAGCCTATAGACAAGCCGTCATTCTTTGTGTGTCTGTTTCCCCATTCACTCTTTCAGGTGATCTCCCTGGACCCCTGTTTAATGCCCTGATAAATGGGGCAAATTACTATTAAAGAGACAGGTTTAACCTGATATACACATTATACAATGTACAATACATGTATTAAAATACTATTAGAATCCTGTACTTGTGTAAAACTTCTCTTGTTTTGTTTGAAGCCAGAGGACAATTGTATTAAGTCTGAAAGAAAAACCACAGGGAAGGCAAGCTGCAGATCCCAGCAGCCACCTGTGGAAGCAGGGTGGAGAAGAGGAAGAGAAAAAGCTGTGCCATTTGCAATCAAAGTGGGCAAATAGCTGTATGGCAGACAGGACTTCAGAAAAAGTAAGAGATCCTAGGGTGCCAGGCTTTTTGGCCAGTATTGGAAAGAAAAAGATGTACCATGGGAGGAGCATCTGGGAAAGACATACTATATATTAACTTATTAAGGGGCAATTAGTCCCCCCTTCTCCTTAGCATGTCTTCAGGGAAACAAGCTTTCCTCTGGGGTGGACTCCTAGTCAGGTGACTGACAGAAGTTGGATTAACTGTTTTTCTTTTAAAATCTTCTAGTTATTGTTTGACAATTCCATACTTGGAAACAATGTATCTTGATCATATCCACCCTAAATTGCCCTTTACTCCTCCAGGATATATTAATAAAACCTTTATGGGCTTTATTTTTGTGGTGCCAGAACTTGAACTCACAACTTCACACATAATATGCAGGCACTGGACCACTGGCTCACATCCCTGGCTCAATTTAAAAAAAACTGGCAGACACGTGTACATGTAGGTCACCCTAGAAACACCAACAAACCAAGTAATGGATCACACACATCACTAAATGTGATGGCTACTGTTAATTGTCAACTTGACTAGATTACCAATCAACTGCAAGCTGACAGGCACTCCTATGAGAGATTTTCTTTATTTGAAATAGAAAGACCCACCCTAAACAAAGGCAGAGTCTTCCGATTGACAACTCAGATAAAAGACTCAGAGAGAAACTGCTTATCTGCTTGCCTCACTCTTGCTGGCAACCAGCAACTCTCCAAGAATCCTTTAGACCTTCAGCACCAGATGGGGACTACAGAGACACCCAGTCTTGTGGACTGAACAACTACTGGATTTTAGTCTCTTTTGTGTGAGAAGCCTAGATAAAGTCAATCCAATAAGTCCCCTCAATAGTTGTCTTTTCTTCTCCACTTAAAAGCTTTTTATTGATCTAAGAGCCCACAGGCACTTTTAAAATTTCTTTTATTTTTTGAAACCTAAAAACATACATATAAGTAATATTATCCAGACTGAGAAGGTTATATTTAGGAACATATATGCATATACAAATACATATATGCATGCAATAACAATTAGTGAAAACAAAAAGACTGAATTTGAATGAGTGGGGAGGCACATATGGAAGGGTTTGGAAGGAGAAAAGGGAGGGAGAAATGTTATACAGGGAACTGAATTTGGGTCCTCTGGAAGAGCAGTATGTACTCTTAACCACTGAGCTAACTCTCCAACCCATGCATTCTGCACACACACACACACACACACACACACACCACACACTCCTTTAGAGAACCCTGATTAATACAAAGGATAAAAAAATGACATCACCAGCTCCCAAGATATGTACCGCCCAATACTACATACCACTTACCTGCAGCAGAGACTGGGAGATATCTGCATTCTCTGGACTGTCAAAATGCAGGAGTTGTGAGCCGAACCCATAGAAATGAGGCCCCATTTTGTGAAGGTCCACGACATTAGCATCTGCACTGAATACAGTCCTCCATCCCTCTTGGTACATCTTGGGAAGTTCCACAGAAAGGATGCGCCGCTTGTTGTCAAAGAGTCCCTTAGCCAGCCACAAGGGAAGCTCAAGTTTTGTACCCTGTGTCAGACAAGAACATAAAATTGAACAAAAGGCATAGTCAGTGTATGTGAAAAAAAAAAAAAAAAGAAAATGCATATTGTCTGAAAAATACTGCCTCTTCTACTGGGGAAGTGACTGTGAAGTGATCTGAAGAAATGAACCATCACACTTTACATTTTTACATTTTTTTAGCAGGGACACACGCTGTCTACCTGGTGAACACAGTATGTGTTGGGAGGCCAGAAGCTGATGTCACAATGTCTTCCTCAATCACTCTTCTTAATTTGGAGTGCTCTCTTGCTGATCTGGTACTTACTGTGTCAACCAAACTAAACTAGCTGGTCAGTGGGCGCTGGGGACAAACCAGTCAAGCCCAGCCCTGCCACTCCTGGAGTTACAGAGGGGCCATGTCTGGCTTTTTGTGGGTGTTGGGGATCCAGACTCAGGTCCTCGTGCTAATGCAGCAAGAACGTCACCACATCAGTCACATTTCCAGACCCTTATTTACTTAGTCTTTTTTTGTTGTTTTGGTTTTGTTTTTCAAGATGGGGTTTCTCTGTGTATAATTTACTTTCACTCAGCAACACACCAGAACTTAACTCTCACTACAAGGTAGTACCTGCTAATCAACTTCCTGCCCCACTTTCCCAGCCTCTGACATCGCTATCCTACTCTCAATTTCTATGAGATCAGCCTGGGCTGAGGATTTATATTTTGATCTGATGAAGACAGAAAATAGATCATAACAATAGCAAAAACATGAGTTCTGTAAAGTAAATGAATATCATTTTTTACTTTCTTTGAATATTCTCCATCTACGGTATATAAGTTCTTGCTGGGTGTCTACTAAGCACTAAGGACCAGTCTGG
>JAJTUV010002072.1:0-202535 GCA_021653895.1 Mastomys natalensis | reverse complement strand
CACGTCTGTCAGGAATGCCAATACTAAGAGCCTGGAATTCCATAAAGACCTGAGATGTACTGTGTTTTCAAATATCCATCATACGAAAAAGGCCTAGGGGCCTACCTTCCCTATAGTGACCTCTCTTCAAAAGAATGCTTACAAGAAAGAGCTCCCCACTCAGGAAAGAGAGAGCTGGTCTCCTGTCACAAGAGGTCAAATTCTCACATCTTCTGGATTTGACATCATGACAGGAGGAGGTGGAGAGGTCCCAGTCATCCATCCCTGCCCTTTAGTGGCCTGGGCTATTTTCACTGTGTGAAAGATAACAAAGAAAACAGCCACTGCCTGGACCCTCCTTGTTATTTTTCTTTCTTATCCTTAAAAGTCTTCCTAACCTGTAGTTTGGTCTACATGAGCATCTGGAATTGGCTCAAAAATGAGGAAGAGAGCGAAGGGATCAGGGCAGGTGATGGGTCTGACTCTTCACTGGGCCTGCAATCTGTGGCTAGAGATAAACTGGAATCCAGCTATCTCCCACGGGTCTGTTTTAGGACCCTTCTGGCCATAGGTAGTTTCCTATCACATTAGGTGATCTAGCAAGGTTCCTGAAGCAACCACACACAGCCCGTCTCCATGACGGTAGGCTCTGGGAATGTGGTGTGGCTGTCCACTTAACTGTGGCAGTAACCACAGAGGGCAAATGGCAGCATTTATAGCCATCAGCCCAGTATCTATCATCCAGAGGAGGAGGACATCACTTCTGGGAACAGCTGTCAAGGCAAGATAAGGGTAAGAACAAAGCCATCAGGCTACCATAATCCAGCCAGGGTTCTGCTCCCCAACCCCCACTCCCGGACTAGGCTATGAGATGAAAGGCCTCTAACTCCATGGCCACAGTCAACATGTCCCTGGAGAATTGCCCCTTGAAGAGGGAGAGACTTCTGTCTCAACCAGGTCTGGGTAACCTTGACAAAAATCAACACAGGCTGATTCAGACTCGTCTGGTCTGCAACTTTATCTACAAAAGGTTCCTTGGGGGAAGGGTTTTATGGGAATTCAGAGTAGGGGCGAAACTCTGTGGTAAGGCCTACATGTAAGGCCGTAGATTCAGTCCCTAGAACCAAAGATAATATATACATCGAACTCAAGAACTGGATTTTTGTTGTTTTTCAGAGACAAGGTGGCACTATGTAGCTTTAGCTGTCCTAAAACACACTATATATGCCAGGCTGTCCTCGAACTCATAAAGATGTTCCTGCTTCTACTTCCCAAAAGCTGGGATTAAAAGGCATACACCACTACACCTGGCTTTTATTTAAAAAAAAAAAAAAAATCTAGACCATGATCAAAACACAAAAATCTGAAGGCTACCCCAGAGAGCACAATTGGGTAGACATCTGTCATCTGAGAAAGAACATGGCTTTATGGCTATAGATTTCCTGTAAGACAATAGAACACTAATAATTTTACTTCTCTGAAGCTCTGCCCAAGTAACAAGCAGTCTGGAGATTTCCCGGAACACTGGGAGGAGGTCACCCTGCCCTCAGGGGCATGAGGAGGTAGATACACTTCCCCACCTACAGGACAATCACTCCACCCCTTTCTGAGCCTAATCTCCCTTTATTTTTTCCCTCCGCCCCGTCCTCAGCTCCCCTCCCAATCTCTATCTCGTAGGGACTCAGAAGTTCTCCAAAGGAGAGTCCCTCCTACAACGTTTTTTTTTACCAGTCTCCGATGCTCCCGGGCAAGCCCAAGTGTCTGTGGCTGACCCAGTGGCCTGACTACTTGGAGCAGATAGAGAGCTTGGTACCCGCAGAGAACACCCAGAAGGCTGGGTACAAGGCTTCAGTGAAGTCCACCTTGAACTTATACATCAGATGGACCTTTTCGGTGACAGCAAAGAAAATGACGAAGCCGTGGTCACAGTTAAGCAGCACGCCGACTCTCGTGGCCTTGGTGGAGGGCAGAGTCTTCTCCACGTTGTTGTGCCAGGCGGAGATCTTGTTATTGAACCACTCCACACACCATGAGTTGGGGTTCCGGCCCAGCCGGCTCTCGGGGCCCTGCCGATCCATGCTGCCGTAGCAGATGCCTACCCCGCAGAAGTTGTTCTTCTGCAGCTCCACCTCCCAGTAATGAATGCCTTTCTTGTAGCAGTGCAACCCCAGGACCTGAGAGCAGTAGGTGAACCTCTGGGGATGGGATCGGTAGTGCTGAACGGCGTCGGCCACGGAGGCGGTGGTGTAGTTGTCTGCCAGAGACACTTTGTTGTGGGCGGTATTGTAGTCGAAGACGACTTTAACGAAATCTGAGGAAACATTCCCCAGGGAATCATGACAAGGGGCCCAAGGTACCTGCACTTTTAAAGCTTTCCCCGTCCGTTACATTTATTTTCTCCATCCACACAGCCATATACCCAATCCATCTATCTACTCACACATCACCCATTCATCCACTCACCTACCCATCTAATACCCCATCTATCTACCCACCCACCCTCCCATCCAACTAACAATTCATCTATCTGAACACTTATTCAGATACATTGTCTAGCTACCCACTCCCCAGTGGATTGACCACTCATTCATCTGTCTATTCATCCACCCACCTAGCCACCTACCTGCCCATCCATCCACCCACCCACCCATCCACCCACCCACCCATCCACTTATCCATCTATCCACCCAGCCACCCAGCCACTCTTCCATCCACCTGGCCATGCTACTCACACTCTAGAAGCTCGGTTCTGGACTTGTTTAAGAAGTTTTCTAGTATCTTAGCCTTGAGTGCTGCAGAGTTTGGCTGTGCAGCACTGGCTTTGGGTGCGGCTAGAACACAAAACAGAGGATAGTATTCAACACGGGAACTCAAGACAAATGGTAGCTAACTCCCTGGCACTTGTCCACACCAACTCACCATCAGAGGGAACTTCCAGTGATTGGCCAGGAGCTTCAAAGGTGGGCACCTTGTTGGGAAAGGAAAAGTAGGAGGCATGGCTGGCAGCAACAGCTGGGAAGCAAGGAGGACAAACATGGAATAGCAATACAACCCAGAGGACTACATGACTTCTCTTCCCTTCCAAGATGACTCTCAACTTCCACAGACACATCTGACCAGCCAGGGCCACACAAGTGAGTCCAGATGAGGCTCTTTATCTGTCCTACTCATTCAACTATCCATTAACTACCATCAACCACCCATTCAACTATCCATTCAACTACCCATCCACACATCCCCATCCCCATCCTCCATCCACTGCTCAGAGCCGCCTGCCCTCACACCATACATTTGTAAGAACGGGTCCATTGCAGAACCCTTATTAAAGCAGGTCAATTGTCACTGTCAACATTAGCTCTAGGCTCACACAAGTCACTAGAACAAAAAGATACAGAGATGCACAACTTACGGGTTTTCTTGTTCTTCTTTTCCGCTAAAAAGAAAAGATTTTAGGATTAGATTTTTTTATAAAAAAAAAAATATTTATTTATTTTATGTATATGAGTATACTGTCACTCTCTTCAGACACACCAGAAGAGAGTATCAGATTGCATTACAGATGGTTGTGAGCCACCATGTGGTTGCTGGAAATTGAACTCAGGACCTCTGGAAGAACAGTCAGTGCTCTTAACCACTGAGCCATCTCTCCAGCCCAGAATTAGGGTATTTTAAAGCATGATGCCACACACAAAAAAGATCATAGTATCATTCATATCAGCAATGCCTTTGACTCATACTAAGGAAGGATGGTTTAACTTGAAATATAAGGCAGAAGCTGATAACACACATCTACAAGTATAGGAACCCACCAGGGTCACAGTATACATTGTCTATTAGGAAATAGGAAGGAATTTACCAGGAAGTGTTTACATTGAGTTGGGTAATGGTAACATGGGACTCATTGGTCAGAATGTATTTGACTGTACATTTAGAATCTGTGCATTTTACTACAGGTAAATTAGAGCTCTACAAAAGAAAAAAAAAAAAAGCAAGCAAAAAAGAGGCCATCAGAATATAAATAGTCATGGTTAAATATCACAATAGTGCTTTAACATCAGCCTGCTCTCCCTGGGGCTTTCCTCTGTCCACAAGCATACTGTCACCAGGTGTCCTAGCCCTCAGAGGGACCGATACCCAGCAGCAGTTTGCTGAGGACAACCCACACATTACAAACAAACAACAAGCAGCAAAACACACACAGAGCCCTCCCCCTCTCCCAACACATGCTAACATCAGGTCTCCTTGATGCCACTTCCTACTGACCTTGGGGAAACAGTCACAGCTTCCCTGTTTAAGGCTTATAAAGAGTTCTCACAACCAGTGTGTCCTCGTGGGAACCTCACTATTATCGCGTGGGCTCCAATGTCACTGTTTTCCAAATGTGAGGGACAAGGAGACTCATACTCCCAACTCCATATCCACATTCTCAATGACAGTGACAGCACTGTCATTGAAAGCAGAGGTAAAATCTAATGCTTGAGGTATGAGATGTAAAAAGCGTTCTTTTTTTTTTCTTTTCTCTTTTTTGAGGCAGGGTCTCTCTACATAGTTCTGGCTCCAAGCTGGCCTCAAACTCACAGAGATCCACCTGCCTGTGCCTCCCAAGTGCTGGGGTTAAAGGTGTGTGCCACCACAGTCTGCTTACTACTTGCACGTTTTATAAATAAACCAATATAACTGTGCATGTGTAGAATCAAATTTTCACTGGTAGGGACAATTAGGGAAACATTTCCTATGGCTCACTGGGAGAGGGCAATAGGGGGCAAGAGAGAGACACACAGGGCTAGGAAGATGGCTGAGTAGGTAAGGCAGTTGCCTCATAAGCCTGAGGACCTGAGTTCAGATCCTCAGAGCCCAGATAAGGTTAGATGGGCTAGCATGTGTCTGAAATCCCAGAAATCTTACAGCAAGATGACAGCTATCTATCACAGGAGAATCTCCAGAAGCTTTCAGACCAGCAAGCCTGTCTTGTACCATGGCACATAAGAGGCCCTGTCTCAAACAAAGTAGAAGGTTAAAGACTGACTCCCAAGGTTGACTTCTGATTTCCAATGTGTACCACCGTGCATGTGTACACACGTGTACACACGTGTACACACACACACACACACACACACGAAAAACTAGGATGGGCTGTGACCATCTGGAAGTTTCAGTAGCCTCTGCAAGGTCTCAACCATGCACCTGCCAGCCACAGCCACACTGAGACCAGAAAAAATGAGGGGCTACTTACGTGCAGTCTTCTTCCCAGAGCGTTTGGATGTAGACTCTGTATGGTCTCCCCCATTACCTGTGCCAGAGAAAAGGGTCCAGCTGTATGTAGGTCCTCCCACCAACTCTTAAGAGCCAGGTTTGTCAAGGCTGTGGGCAGAACATTCACACAGACAGCCCTCCCACTGCCTATTCCATCCAGTCATTTGCAAGAGACAGAATTAGTGTGAGGTAGACCAATTCCCGTTTGTTCTTTTTCTCCTCTGCTAAAAGCACAGCTGGGAGAAAGTCTACTCTACCAGCACCCAGCTCCGGGACTTCGCTGGTTTCTCTGGCCATACATCAAAGAGAACGTGAACCTGATGATGACTAATGGGACCTCTGAATGAGGTGACGCTGTCTGGTGTGGAGTGGGGGCTAGGCCAATGTCAGGTTCTTGTCCCCTGGTCCTTTCTTCCCTCTCTCAGCAGTCTACTTGCTTGCAGATTTTCCTCATATGAAGTGCTTCTAGAACCTTCCACAAGGTACCTCAACTCATCTTTATCTGTTTCAGAAGCCCTTCTGCAAGGACACTAGGATGGCCACAGTTAAGTTCAGGGCCACTACCAGCATCCCCAAAAGAAAAGGATCCTACTCCAAAGAGTGGAAATGAGTCTGTGAAGATGGCTCTTTGGGGGCCACCAAACCTGAGTCCAATCGCCAGGACCCACTTCCACAAGTTGTCCTCTGACCTCTGACATCATGGCGCATATGTCCACATATGTACACATATACATACATGTATATATCCTGAATAAATAAACATGTTCTCTTTTAAAGGAGTGAGGTTTTAAGGGAACCTGGCAGAAAAATATAACAATTCAATGATTTTCACACAGTGAGAGGAAAACCGAATGTGACAGCCAACGTTAAAGCATGTCCAAGGGGACCTGGGAGTTATGAAGACTACACTGGTTGAGGTGGGAGGAACTGCACCCACTCCGGATTCTCTAGTCCTTGACTGGGATGCTGGACTGTATAAAATGGAGAGACCGAGCTGAACACTAATGTGCAAACATCCACTGCTCTTCTGACTGCAGAAGTCATGTGACCAGCTGCGTCAAGCCCTGCTGCCTTGCCTGTGTGATGGGCTGTGACCTGAGCTGTGAGCTGAAACGAATCCTCTCTCCCTTGAGTTGCTTTTGTCTGGATATTTTATCACAGCCACGGGAAACCAAACATAGACACTTAGCAAAACTAAAATGCCTAATGGCATATGGAATATATAACCCCAGTTACTTAGGAGCCTGAGGCAGGAGGATCGCAAACTCAAAGTCAGCCTAGACAACTCAACAAGATCCTTCCTCAATGCCAGGGTGTGGTGGTGCACATCTTTAATGCCAACACTTGGGAGACTGAGGCTGGGGGAGCTCTGTGAGTTTGAGGCCAGCTTGGTCCACATAGCAAGTTCCAGAACAGAGAGAGCTACATAGTAGACAGACCCTGTCTCAAAATAAATAAATAAAACAAATGATTCCGTGGGGCTGGAGAGATGGCTCAGCCGTTGAGAGTGCTGACTGCTCTTCCAGAGGTCCGGAGTTCAATTCCCAGCAACCACATGGTGGCTCACAACCATCTGTAATGAGATCCTGTGTCCTCTTCTGGTGTGTCTGAAGACAGCGACAGTGTACTCATATAAATACATTAAAAAAAAAAAGAAAAGAAAAAATGATTCTACCTCAAAATAAAAATGTTCAAAGGGGCCATGTGGTAGAGCACTTGCCCGGTATATGAAGGCCCTAGGTTAGGTTGGCAGTAGAGCAAAACCAAATCTCCAAGCAACATGTGTCGGGGAGGATATATACAAAGGTCCTGTGGCAGGAAGCATGGCACTGAGAGATGAGGGGAGGTGTTTCGGGGACCCAAGGATGAAAAGACAGCAGCTACTTTGGCTTCTTGGCCAAGGTCAAGGGTCTGGTCTGCCATCTTTGGATAACTGGGAAGCTCCCAAAGAGATTAGGAGGGAAACATGGTGTCATCTACATCTTATAAAACCCTCCCTGGTTATAACAGTGGATGCGGGGGACCTTGTAAGATGCTAGCATGGTCATGGCGCAGGTGATGGTATCAGGCAGCAGCTAGATGGTGTTTCACCGGGCTCTGTGGGCAGGGTCAGAAGTGAAAGGAAATATCTGACAGCCGGGTGTGGTGGTACACACCTGTAATCCCCCAATTGGGAGGTAACAGATGGCCCAGGCTACCTACAGGGATCTTGTTTCAACAAGCCAAGGGCTAGGTATAGATAGAAGTCTGTGGTGGGGTGCTTGCCTAGCATACAATGGGACGCACGCGCCTGTGTAAAGCAGTGAGACATAATGGTGGTTGGGATGTGGAGGAAGGAATGCAAAGAAGTGATAAGGAGGAATTTCAGATTTCTCTGATCCTGAAACTGGTCCTCTGTCCTCCAAACACATTGGCAACCCAAAGCCCATCCATGCTGGCCTCTGGAGCCCATCAGAATACAAGCCTCAATCCTCTTTATGGAAAAGTAGCTGTGCCGTCAGGACATTGCAGAGGCGGTTTCAGGATCCTTGAAATTCAAGTGCCAATGTTCTGCATGACACATCTCCCACCTTAAGGCACCAAAGGGCTCGTAATCATTGAGACACTGTTGTTACCTGAGCCACAGTGATCCTCAACCTTCTTCTCCTGCAGCGACTTGACGGAGAGCCTCAGCTCACTCTTGAGGTCCAATGCACCCTGGTAGATTCCCTTTATCAAATCATGATCCAGATCTATCTTAGGGATGTAGACTGGTTTCGTTGACTCTCCTTGCAATTTTGCAGCTCTCTGGGAAAAATCAAGGTGTTAAGCACAGGTGACTGGAGGGAAGCCAGGGTTGGACCTCCAGCCTCATCGAGCCCATCAATGTTGTCTATGGGAACAATGAGTCCAACCTCCTGCCTCAATCACTAGGCCAAGGTCACTGATCCTGAACTGGCTGGAGTGCTCCTTTAAGAACTTTAAGAAGGGGGCTCAGGCTGGGCGGTGGTGGCGCACGCCTTTAATCCCAGCACTTGGGAGGCAGAGGCGGGTGGATTTCTGAGTTCGAGGCCAGCCTGGTCTACAGAGTGAGTTCAGGACAGCCAAGGCTATACGGAGAAACCCTGTCTTGAAAAACCAAAAAAAAAAAAAAAAAAAAGGGGGGGGGGCTCAGACAAGGACTTCGAATCCTTTCTCAGAGAACTCAGTAGTTCCTAGGCACAGGAATGAGCTCCCTGGGGTAGCAGAAAGCCTCCACTTAGGTACCAATGAGTATCACAGACAGAGGAAGTCTCATCACTCCTGTACAGAGCAGGGAACAAACCAGGTAGTTCACAGAGATCCTGGCCCTGAACCAGACAGGTGAGGTAGAGAAGGTAAGTGAAGAAGATGAGGCTTATAGCCAAAGGGTACACAGAACAAGCACATCTGAAATGACATCATCAGCACTATGGTGGGGGTGGGGGGTGGGGTGGAAGGGGGCATACTCTGCAACACTAATAACGCATAACAGCATCTGAGCAGCAAGGACCTCATTCATGGACCATGCTAAGGAGCACAGCGCCAGGCAGAGCAGGAAGACAATGCTTCAGAAAGACATTTCCAGGGAGTATGTGAGGTGGACAGGAAGAGAAGGCAGTCACCTATACAGGGAGTGACACACAAAGATGCTCCCAAGAGGCCCCCATAACCATCCCCTGAATACAGGGCAGATCGGAAAGGGCATTACTGCATGACGAACTACTAGGGACAGAGAAGGAACACCACAGGAACAATGAAGACATCCAACCAGTTGAAAGAATTAATCAGCCGGGCGGTGGTGGCGCACGCCTTTAATCCCAGCACTTGGGAGGCAGAGGCAGGCGGATTTCTGAGTTCGAGGCTAGCCTGGTCTACTGAGCGAGTTCCAGGACAGCCCGGGCTACACAGAGAAACCCTGTCTCGAAAAAACCAAAAAAAAAAAAAAAAAAAAAAAAAAAAAAAGAATTAATCAAAAGGGTGATTATTATCCTGGGTAGACCAGACTTAATTGCGTAAGAGACCTTAAAGAGGAATGTGGGACTTCCTAGAGAGAGCAATGTTTCTGCTGACTTGAGCAAACACATGCTGCCAAGCTAAAAGAAGGCCTAGCTGACAGCTAGCAAGAAGTGTACATTTGCTCTATAGCCTCAAGGAAATAAGTAGCCAGGTGCTCTTGGAAAACAAGCCTGCGCTCCAAAATCAATACAGCGCAGCCTGCAGCTAGACCGATGGTGCTATGACAACTGGGAAGCCACGCCCAGACGCTGAGTGAAGGGAACCGGAGATAATCATCAGAGGTTCTCTAAAGCCCCTAAATGCAGGTAAGCTGCTGAGAGCGTAGACATACAGTATGTCTCTGGGATCTTTCCAAATGACCTCTTAAAGCCCTGATTCTATGAGGTCCAGACTCTAGGTGATGCTGGACAGAACACACGCACATGCACCACCCTTGCCACAACTCACCTCCAGAAACTCAAACTCATCCCCTTTAGCCAGGCAGAGCTCAACCTCTGCCTTCAGATTCTGCATCTCACTCTTCTTCTTGAGTAGAACCTGGTAGATGGTGTCGAGCTTTCCAGAGACTCTCTTCTCCTCCTCCTTCAGCTTCCGGGTGGAGCTGGTCTCTGCCGAGTCGATGACAGCCTTCATTTCCATATATTCCTGTCTCAGCTGTTCCATCTTCCTCTTCATAGAATCCTACAAGGTCAAAATGAAGGGGCTCCTGTCAGACTGCTGGTAACGTTAAGGCTGGACTCCCGTGTGTAAGTGAGAGGGGAGCACTGGGAACTCTGTGACACTTTATGCTGACACCCTGGGCAGCCACTTGGCAAAGTCCTGTCCATCTGGAGGTGATCATACCCCAAGACCCAGCAACCCCAATTCCTAGGAAGGTACTTTAACTACCTGCCCAGCGAAACACATGTAAGAAATTCACAAGCACCAGTCGATGGTAGTGCATGCCTTTACTCCTAACACTTGGAGGCAGAGGCAAGCAGATGTCTGAGTTCAAGGCCAGCCTGGTCTACAGAGTGAGTTCCAGGACAGCCAGGGCTACACAGAGAAACCCTGTCTCCCAAAAAAAAAAAAATGTAGACAATGAATGGATGTCAAAGACTTAGTTACCCACCCCCCCAATTCATTAATGCTTTTTATTAAGCTAGAGTCAGCTCACTGGTAGAGCACTGGTAGAGAAATTTTATTGATAATATATTGAAATAACACATTGGACACCCTGAGTTAAATAAGTTGCATTACTAAAATTAGTTGCAGGTGTTGTGAGTATAGCTCAGCGGCAGAGTGTTTACCTAGCATGTGTGAGGTCATGGGTCCAATAGTTCAACACCTACCGCCACACACGTAACTCAAATTCGTTTTAAATTAATCAGAGGTGTCCAGGATGTCTCAAGTGGACAGTGTTGCTTCGACAGTCATATTTTTAAACCAACTTTGTGGGTAATGTCAATAGTTCAGAATCAAGCACAACAAACAAACAAACAAACAAACAAAAAAATACACAATGTATACCAAAAGAGTAGAATTCACCTTTTTAAAAACTGTTCACTTTGGGGCTGGAGAGATGGCTCAGATTCAGAGCACCGACTGCTCTTCTATAGAGGACCTGGGTTCAATTCTCACCACCCACACGGCAGCTCACAGCTGTCTATAAATCCAGGACCCGACACCCTCACACACATACATGCAGACAAAACACCAATACACATAAAATAAAAATAAATGAAAAAAAAAAACCAAAATCAGTTAAATTTATTATTATTATTGCCGTTGTTGTTGTTGTTGTTACTGTTACTGTTGTTGCTGATGTTGCTATTATCATTGTGTGCGCACATCCCCAGATGCACATGTGGAGGTCAGAGGACAACTTTCAGGATTTGGTTCTCTTCTTCCATTGTGCGTCCTGGGATTGAACTCAAGTTTTCAGGCTTGAGCACCTTTACCCACTGAGACGTTTCACTGACCCTCCAGTCTTTATCCACTCCCTTCAGAGTACCTCCTCCTGTGAACACCATCGCCTCTCAGTGTTATCTTCCTCCTTTTCTATTTAGTAAGAGAACACACAGGAGCATCATCTGGATATACAGCTTCATAAACTACATTTCCCAGATTCCCCTGCGACTAGGCTTGGCCAGGGTGGCTAAATTTCTTCCATTGAAGCAAGGCTAGAAGTAAATTATGTGCAACAAACACCACACTGATTGCTTAAAAGGAAGTTGCTTATTGCCAGTATCTCCCATCTTGTTCCTCTTTTCGAAAGCTAGAGAAAAGCAGGTGAGGGTGACCTAGTGTCTGAACTATTGAGGTTACCCAAGAAGTTGGCTCAAGCAACCCATCCAGCTTGGCATGAATTTAGCCATCTTGGTCATAACTGCTAAATGAGTGTAAACACATATCCCAAACCCTACAGGACATCAGGACATGTTAATAGGTGGTGGTGGTGATAGTCGTCATCGTCTTCTTCTTCTCCTCCTCCTCCTCTTCCTCTTCTTCATCATCATCACTTTGGAAAATTAGGCACACTTCAGGTGGCTATGGGCCCTGCCTACCTTAGCACATAAACCCCTTTCTCCTGCCTTGGGATACAGAGACCCTCTTGTCTTGTCACTACCTAACATTCTCTTCTGCCAATAAATCCATATAGTACAGCCCGTGCAATCCTGGATCTGCCAGCTTCTTTCTTTGCTCTACGTTACCTTCTGCCTTGAAGGCCAGCTATCCTATAATAGGTGTTGGCTTTTCAAAAGTGTAAGAAAAAAAATCCAGCTTCAATTAGAGATGAGAGTATCACACTGTGGAGCAGTAGAACAGCAAGAACATTCACATGGTGCAAAGCCACGCTCACCATGCAAAGCCACACTATGCAAAGCCACGCTCACCATGCAAAGCCACACTATGCAAAGCCACGCTCACCATGCAAAGCCACACTATGCAAAGCCACGCTCACTATGCAAAGCCACACTATGCAAAGCCACGCTCACCATGCAAAGCCACACTATGCAAAGCCACGCTCACCATGCAAAGCCACACTATGCAAAGCCACGCTCACCATGCAAAGCCACACTATGCAAAGCCACGCTATGGGTCAAGAGTTATACTTAGGATGCTAAACTGAACAAAATGAGCTACATATTGAAATCTCTACATTTGGAGGTATCTTCTTCCTAGGAGTTTAGCCTGCCTTCCAACCAATATTCATAATTCTACCTTCATCCTGGAAGTCTCACCATCTCCTCAGAGGAGTTGTGGCTCTACTGTGCCAGTGGGAAATCATCGAAGGCTTGCAGATCCACCAACACAGCTGCAGCCGCGCGGCCAGTCCTGACAGAGTTGGTATCAGAACCCAGAGCTCAGTGAAACCACGGTTGCCATGGTAAAGTGGGCGCTGCAGCTCAGCAACAGTACTTTAAAAACTCAAGCTCCTTTCTCTATAAAGGTACTCTGGCCCTGGAAAGATGACCTAGTGATTAAGAGCACTGGTTGCTCTTCCAGAGGACACAAGTTTGATTCTCAGCACTCACATGGTGGTGACTCCTAACTGCCTCCAACTCCAGTCCCAGGGGACCTAACACCTTCTTCTGTCCTCCACGGCACCAGGCATGCATGTGGTACCCAGACATACAAACAGGCAAAACACCCATACACATAATATAACTTTTTTTTAAATCAAAGATAATTTAATTATTTTTTAAAATGGCACGTGGATAACAACTCTGCCCCTGATTTCAAATGGAAGCATGTTCACGGCTAGCCCCTGATGCTTCCTTCTTGGGGTTTTCCCCTGTACATCCTATGAGTTGACGTCAGACAGCCAAAAAGATCTGCCGACATCCCAGAGCCTGTGAACACGGCCTCTGTTAGGACAAGGGTCTTTGCAAATGTACTTAAATTAAGAGTGAGATCATGGAGGCACTAGAGAGAGAGATGGCTCAGTGGTTAAGAGCACTGGCTGTTCTTCCAGATATCGAGGGTTCAATACCTAGCACCCAGACAGCAGCTCACAACTCTCTGTAACCTCAGTACCAGAGGCTATTTCTTGGACATCTACATGGCTCTCTGAATGCTTTGCAAGGCTTTTTTTTTTTTCCAAAGACAAGAGTTTCATGCTGAGCATAAGAATGCATGCCTCTAATCTCAGCACTCAGGAGACAGAGGCAGGCAGATATTTCTGTCGATTTGAGTCCAGATTAATCCACACAGTGAGTTCCTTGACAGCCAGGGCTACATAGTGAGACCCTGTCTCAAATAGAAAAAAAAAAAAAAAAAAACGAAACAAAAGCCAGGATGTCATGTACCCATCCAGGCTGGTCTAGAACTGACTATGGAACCAAAGACGACCTTGAACTTCTGATCCTACGCTACCATAGTTTCTGTGGTACCAGGATGGAACCCAAGGCTTCAAGTGAGCTGCACAAGCACTCTGCCAACAGCCAAATTCCCAGGCATGCCCAGGTCATGGCCTCCCTGAAGGTCGAGGGGTTGGAGTTTACAGACTGGAGTTAGGGTGGGGGAGGGTCACTCACCTGCACACCCTGCTGCTTGGCTCTCACGTCCTCTAGTGCTTTGGTTGCCCCATTGATGTGGCTGTACATGATGGTGAGCTTATGCCTCAGTTTGTTCTGTAGAGGAAACACACAGGGTGAGAGAGAACCCCGCCCCTCCCCAACACTGAGGACCGCTCCCTCCCTCCACTCCGATGCTCCTTCTGCGTCCCCTGTAGCCCTTCAGGAAGACAATACAAAAACATTAAGACTTGGCACCCAAATGACCATGTCTGAAGAAATCCTGTTCCCAGCCGTGTGTCTTCTGCCTACTTCCCTGGCCATGAACAGATACCACTAGGTAGGTGGCTACAGGGGAAATCAGGAAGACTAATAACCAAGGACTGTACTCAGAGCCCTGCCTGGATCTGTCATAGTAAATGTCAGCTTCTATTCCAACCCATTTCTTTTCCTGCTACTCAATTTACAGCTCATGAAATCCAAGCAAGGGGATAGCAAGTGGCCAAGCTCACAAAGACAAAACGATCTGTAACGGGTGGGGTGAAGTCACCCTACCACAGCAAACAGCCTTGAAAGCAGACAAAATATCAAAGGCGCTGCAGAGTTAACAAAGCAGTAGAGTTTCCAGGACAAGGGGACCCAACAAAGGAGCCCAATGCCCAAGGCTGTCCTCCCCAGAGGTGACTTCCAACAGTGGAAGGAAGCTAGGTGAGGCTTTGTCACCTCCAGCAAGGTAGGGACAAATACTAAGCTGTACTTGGCCACCCCAGCCAGAGCCACCGAGGGCTGGGAATCAGGGTAAGCTAGCCTTTTTGATTGATCCAGCCCTGGGGAGGCAGAATCTGCCTGCATTTGCTCTTTGACCCAAATCTATCTCAGCCACCGTTGGAGGTAGCTTTTTGATTGGTTTGAAGAGCTATGCCGATTCAAAACTGTCTGGCTCTTAGGCACCTCCAGGTGCGACAGTCTCCTATGTCCCGAACGGTGGTGTACAAAGATGAGAGGGGACACTCCACCGTCAGTAACGAAGACTGTTATGAAGTGCTCACACGATCTTCCAGCACCTGACACCCATTAACTTCTAGAGCAACTCGGAGAAGTAGACATCACTCTGACTTCACAGAAGGATGTGGAGGAATCCGGTGACTCACCCAAGACCACACTGTTAGTAACTGGCACAGGTAAGGTTGTGGTACTAAACTTATAGACGAGTGACCAAACTGTGTATGCTAGGAATTTTTACAAATAAATTAATAACAACAACAACAACAACATTTTCTTCCCCTAATCAAGTAGCTCAACACACGGTAGCCCTCTCTTCTACTTTCCTGCTTCCTCTACTCCAGAGCTGGACCTAACCTTGGGGCTGGATCTGAACCCCCCATTGGCACATGTAAAGGCCGGACACAGAGATCAAGGCTGCACAAACTGTAGCCAGAAAGCCCAGGTCAGTGACGTTTGGTTCCATCTCTATGACACAACCCTTCCCCCCGCCCCCCCAGGCCTCCAACGGTGGCTGAGATAGATTTGGGTCAAAGAGCAAATGCAGGCAGATTCTGCCTCCCCAGGGCTGGAAGAGACTTGAGAACATACAGGTGCTAGCAACTGGCTCAATTCCAGAAGTGCCTGACAAGCCCTCCATGCCGAGAGGTTTATCCACCATTAAGCAAACACAGATAACAGTCCCCTCACTGTGGATGGGGGTCCACTCCGCCCCACTCCAAATTACAGAGAGGCAGCTCAAGGACTTAGGTGGCGATAAGTGTCCACTGGTCAAGGGTAGAGAACTTTGCAAGGTTTGGGACAGCTTGTTGCAGATCAAGGACCTGGGTTCTCCACATGGAATCCTGAGTCTACACCCCCAAACTAGCAGCCAGGATGCTCAAAACTGAGTACTGCTCGCCAGGGTCTGGCAATGAGACAGCAAGAGCAGCAGCTGGCCTAAAAAAAGACATGGGCACAAGGCTGGCAAGAGGAAGCCTGCTATCAGGATTAAGAAGTCAGCAGGGCCGGGCAGTGGTGGTGCACGCCTTTAATCCCAGCACTTGGGAGGCAGAGGCAGGTAGATTTCTGAGTTCGAGGCCAGCCTGGTCTCCAGAGTGAGTTCCAGGACAGCCCGGGCTACACAGAGAAACCCTGTCTCGAAAAACCAAAAAAATAAAAAAAATAATAAAAAAAATAAAAAAATAACAGAAACGGTAGTAACCTATATGGAGATTTTGCAGAAAGCTGCCTCATCTGCTTTCTCTTTTATTACATTCATTTATTTGTGTATGATCACGCACACGCGTGATCACATGCATACGGATCTCAAGTCAAAGAACAGCTTGCTGGAGTTGGTTGTCTTTCTACCACATAAGTCCCAGAGATCAAACTCAGGACAGAGCCTTAGTAACAAGTCCCTTTACCAGCCAAGCCGTCTCGATGGCCACTGGTTATTTTTGTTGTTGTCGCTGTGAGATGAGGGTCTCACCCTGTAGCTGACCTGAAACTATGTAGTCCAAGCTGGCCTCAAACTCATGCTGATCTATCTGCCTAAGCCTCCCAAGTGCTGGAATTATAGGCATGAGCCACTACGTCAGCTTCACCCACCGTTCCCTACAACCCAAGACCATCTCGTTCCCCATTTTATCATTTGTAGACAAACCCATATCTTGGCACTGAATCTGGTAGGAGCCTCTTTTAAGTGCCAAGCCTCCTGACACTAGATCCTGCCTCTGCAGCACTTCCCAGGTGGCTCTCAACCTACCTAGGGATCTGTAGTGACTTGCCTCAAGCCAAACAGCTATCTCTGTGGTAGCAAAAGCAACAGCTCCAAAGGCAGGGCAGACTCTTTTCCTGAACATCTACACAGGGAGGAATCCATACCCACATGGGGTATACTCAAGAGGTGAACTAACAAGATGTTACCTGTAGATCCAGGTGCCAAGACTAAGTGAGGGAAACGTCCTAAGGAACCTAAGACCCAGAGAGGCAGGCAACACCAGGGAAGGACTGTGGCAAGAGGGAGCGGAGCTGGAATTCTGGTCCTGACACCACTGCAAAGCTTGCCAACCTCACCCAGGCTTCTGATTCCTTCCACAACATTAGGACAGGCCTCAGCTTCCCAGACATTTGAGAGAGAAATGAGATCGGATCACACTTTGACAGATGTACCAAAGAGAAGCAGTCTCCTGCTTTGAGTCCGTCAAGGTAAAACGGGGACCTCTAAAGTCACTTAAAATCTTTGCAACCCTGCAAGGCCACTAGGAACCCTGACTCCCTGACACACACTTCCAGTCCCTATCAAGGTGGACCCAGGTTCAGAGGCCGAATTCCTGCTCAATTGCACGCAGCAAGATGGACTACACCAACTCAGCAATGGTGGCACACACCTTTCTTTAGTCCCAGCACTTGGGAGGCAGAGGCAGGCAGGTCTCTGTGAGTTCAAAGCCAGCCTGGTCTACACATCGAGCTTCAGAACAGCTAGGACTACGCAGTGAGATTGTCTAAGAAAACAACCAAAAAGATGGACTACACCAAGGTATCAAAGTGCTGGCTCTCCTCGTAGGTCACAAGCAGGGATTCCTGAGGCTCTCTGCTCACACTCCCTGTCCATTAAAACTCTCCAGATCAACAGAGGCTTCTGTTACACATGACCTCAAGGCTCCAAGAATGCTCCTCCCTGCTCTGGACTCAACAGATGTGCACTCAACAGATCTGGTCTACAGGGGAAAAGGAAACTAGAAACTGTGAGTCAAAGCAGTCTGGTTCCCGCTAAGCTAACTTCTCTGGGCCTGTTTTCCTGAACTGTGGGATGAACTAAGCACACACAGCCCTTACATGCGGCCAGGATCTGGAGGGGGTGGAGAGGTAACCCCCAGGGTTCATAGTTGGTATTCAAAACTAGTTACTTAACTCCACTGGACAAACACAGGCTTAAGGGCAGGCACTCTTACCTGTGGCTTCAGTTGTCCCTATGTAAAATAGACATGAGAGGGCTGGAGAAGGCAGGCAATGGATGGCGGGGAAGGCTATATATAATCTACTTGTTTGGTCTGTGGGGATGGCCCCTTAATACCCAACTCACTGATAGCAGCCCACGGAGCCTAAGGCCATGAGGTCTTGTGAAGGGGTGTGGATCTCTGGCCCAGCAAAGCCCATCTCCTCCAGCAACCCACTGTACTACAGGGATACTCAGGATGCGCTCTCTCCACAATTCAGCCCAGGCTGTCCTCTATACCCTCAGCCAGACATTCCCTACCTCCAGGTCGACGCTGGCCTGGCTTAGGAGCGTAGGGGTGCAGGTCTTGTGCTCTACCAGGCAGATATGGCAGATGCACTCGCCATGCTCCGGACAAAACAATTCCCGAAGGCGGTTGTGTTGGGAACATTTGCGGCGCAGCAGGTCACGGACGGGTGGTTGCAGGGGGTGATCCTGGAAGGCCGGACTGTCGATGTGAGGCCTTAAGTGCTCCTGGCAGAAAGAGGCCATGCACACGAGGCACGTCTTCACTGCGATCTCCTTCAGGCAGTGGTCGCAGGCCACGTCGATGGCTGCGCTGGATGCGGCGGAGCGGGCAGGCGGGGTCCAGTCGTCCACGGGGTTCGCGCCTGCTCCGCCTGCAGGAACTGCTCCACCACGGCGCACAGCACCGTGTTCTTGTGCAGCTGCGGGCGCACCTGGTACACGGTGCGACACTGCGGGCACCGGTACGGCGGGCCCTGAACGACCCACGTCTCATCTAGGCATGACCTGCAGAAGTTGTGGCCGCACGGGGTGGTCACGGGCTCCTTGAAGGGCTCCAGGCAGATGGAGCACGACAGCTCCTCGGCTAGAGGAAACAGCTCGGCCATCGCGTTCCTAGGAGAACCCGACGGGACGCGCAAGGGACAGCTGCACACAGCACCGCGAGGTTCTAGAGAAGCGGCGAGGAAGGAATCGAAACTGGACAGGAGGGGCGGCTCCCCGGGCTTTCAGGAAGTCACGTGGGACCCGGGGCGGGGGCCGGACGGTGGGCGGGAGGTTTCTCGCCTGGTGCTGGGAGCCAAAGGTGAAGGGAAGTGGAGAACTCTGAGGTTCCCTACACCCTGCGGTCCCGAGCGAGGCACGACCCCAAGGCCACCAGGTGCAGTTTCAGAGGCACTCTGCAGATGAATTGTCGCAGGGATTAGAGTATCCCTGCCCTCCTAGTCGGGGCCTACGTCCTAGCAGAGTGCAGCACGGTTTTGGAGAACATTCATCCGTGCCCCCGAGGTGTTCCCAACCGCCCCTCCAGAACAGGACTCCTCCTAATTAAAACTCAAAGCCAAACAGAACAAAATACTGTAAACGCAGAGCATGTGGCTCGTGCCTGTAATTCTGTCATTTAGAAGGCTGAGGCAGGAGAATTGCAGTGAGTTCGAGGCCAGCCTGGGCTAGAGAGTTAGTGGCTGTCTTAGCATCTAAAACAGGGTTGGAAAGATGGCTGGGCAGGAGAAGAATTTGCAATATAAGGCCTAAATACAATTACTGAAACCCTGGTTGAGATTGCACAAAATTGTGTCGTTCCCCCCCCCCCTTGCTATACACATAATAATTTAAGGAAAGCAAAATCAACAAAACAATGATACGCAGACTGTGGCTGTCCTTCCCTTCCCCTTCCCTTTCTCCTTCCTTCCAGCTGTGCTGCCTTTCTCTCCGGCTCCCAGTCCTTCCCTGATGGCCGGCTCTGACGTATCTCCTAAAGGCAGGATCCCATAGTCACACATTCATACTTGGTGTTCTTTGATGAAACATGATCTTTAAAAAAAAATATATATATATATACTAATATTACAAAAGTTGGGTGTCACAACCTGTGCCCCAAGTCAGCTCCAGCCACCAGTCCTTAAGCCAATGAAAAGAGCCAACTAAAAGAGGACAACAGAAAAAGAGACCCAGCAAACCCCTCAACTCCACCTTCCAGGTTCTGAATTGAGAGCAAAGTTAAAATAGAAGGCAAAAACACGCATGTCTAAGTGCCAGTCAAGACCTGGTCCGGCCCACCACTGGCCCATCATGGTCTGGGATTCAGTCTCATTCTGTAAGCTGCTTCGTTCCACAAGCTGTACAACTATGAAATCTCTTCTCAGGAGATAAATTCTCCCTCTGGTCTCTCTCAGCATGGGATTCCAAGAAGGAAATTCCCATTTCTTTGGGATCCACTGTTTCAATAATTTGATAGATTGAGACACAAGTGTCTGTTAAGAATTTCTTCACCTAGCCGGGCAGTCAGTGGTGGTGCATGCCTTTAATCCCAGCACTTGGAAAGCAGAGGCAGGCAGATTTCTAAATTTGATTCTAACCTGGTCTACAGAGTGAGTTCCAGGACAGCCAGGGCTACACAGAGAAACCCTGCCTCAAAAAACAAAAAAATAAAATAAAAAACCAATAATAATAATAATAATTTCTTCACCTAAACCAGCTTGGTCATAGTATTTCTAAACTGGGTGAAGTGGGGCACACCTATAATCCCAGAACTCTCTCTGGGGAGACTGAAGCAGGAAGATCTCAAGTTGAAGGCCAGCCTGGGCTACATAACAAGACACCCCCCCACTCCTTAAGTAATAAGAGTCTGGGGATATAGCTTAGTAATAAAGTCCCTTGCCTAGCAATTTTCAATACTGAAAAAAAAAATCTTTACTCACTTGGGATTTGGGGACTCCCAAACTTAACAAATGCTTTGTCTCTTATATGTGCACACACAGTATTTAATGAAGCTTCAAATTTTTTTTTCTCAAAAATCATTCATTTAGGCTTTTTTGTTGTTGTTGTTCTGTCAGTCAGTCCCCCACTCTGGGCTTAGTGCAGAACAGATGGGTGGACAGGAGACCACAAATGTTGCATGGGAATTCGACTGTGGCAAAGAGAAGCTTCTAGAGGAATTATGGCACCTACTGTAGGCCAAACAAATGGAGTATATTATCAAAACACCTTTACAAAGCCCTAAGAGGGGCGTCCTACATCCATTTTTATTGGTGAGGGTCGAGATACTGTTACAACCAGAGCTGGGATTCAAACTTGGGACTGCTGAACATAAAGTGCTGGTCCCCCTAATTTTCATCACATGAACTTGTCTTTCCCCAAGACTTATCATCCCATCTATTCTGGTTTGTATTTTGGTGGTAGTTGTCTGCATGGGAAAGGGAGGAAAAAAGTATGCTGGGGTGAGATGCCAGGAGTCCTTACAACCATCCCGTGTTACTGAGAGAAAAAACGAACAAAAAGGCTTAGAGAACCCAAGCAATCCAGCCACGACAATGGATGCTGGCATGCGGCCTATCTGGTTCCAGAAGGCAAATATTTCCTACTACAAAATGCTGCCTGCCTCCCAAGGGAGGGAGGAAGCAGTTTCCAGGAAATGAACTGTATAAAATCCACCTCTAACCTAATTAGCATGGGTGGAGGAGTCTGGTGACTCATGGCAAAATGCTGAATTCTCTTTCTAGGCTGAATAGTTGAGAAAGGCTGATTGGACAGTGAAGATCCTTTGGACAGCTCCATGTTTATCAAATTCCAAGTGGGAGATAGTCACAAAGATCTACCACACGACAGGTATGCCACAGAGCAAGAGCTGAAGGGGTCTGAGCCAAACAGTTCTCCCTCTTAATACTGAGAGTATTAAAGGGGCGTGTCCCGGAGGTGTGGATTTCTCATCTGTGAAGCAGGGAGCCCCAAATCTCTCTCCCGCCTTTTAGTTTCTATAAACACATCAGCTGTAGGTGGTAATGAACGGTATGGATCCTAACCTTTATGAGTGGGCTGTTGGGAGGCTAGGGACTGCTCTTGGTTAGCAGGGTGTGTTTGTTTTTCACTGTAGCTGATATCCTCCTTCTGGCAATGTTGCAAAGCCAAATGGGACCCGGTTGGTCAAGAGGGGGCTGAGTACCTGGCCTGATCCAGGAGATGGCTTGGCAATCATAATAGGATTTCTGTTCTGTATCTAGAGGCTGGGAAAAGTAGGTGGAGGAAGAAGCCTCATTTACCTGCAAATATAACATCAATTATTCCCACCAGGGAAGTCCTCATTAAACTTCAGCTATAGTTCGAACACATGCCTTTGAATGCTCACACCCTTGTGAAGGACATTGATTCTCATCTGAAAGAAAGCCAGAGAGGCTGGGGATGGACCTTAATGCCAGAATGTGTAGTTAACAAGACCAAAGGTTAAGGGGTGGGAGTCGGGAAACCAGAGGCCTACTGTGCTGCAATAGGCTCAAATGACCAAAGACCTACTGTGCAATAGGTATGTAACAGACCGAGCTCTAGATGGGTGGGAGAAGGTCCCAGAATCTAGGTCTCTTAAGTTTTGTTTTGTTTTCTTGTTTGTTTGTTTTGTTTTTTTCCTGTGAGCAAGCACAGGCGGGATTTGAACTCGGGAGAGACGGCTGCCTGGGACTCCAGAGCATGGCGACTGCATTGGTTTTTTTTTTTTTTTTTTTTTTTTTAATGTGCTGTTATGTCCATACCCCCAAAACCTTTCAAAACAATCGCCTACTGTCTCCAGATTTTGAAAAAGAGACTCTCATTATGTAGCCCAGGCTGGCCTCAAATTCCGCCGACTTCCACCAAGGTTATTCCTAACCATAAAATAGTTTTTTTTTCTTTAAAATTTTAAAATTAAATTGTGTGTGTGTGTGTGTCCATGTAAAGGTCAGACAGAGGATAACTTGAGGGAAATGGTTGTCTGTGGATTATGTGGATAGAACTCAGGTTGTTAGCTTTGGCTGCAATCGCCTTTACCTGATGAACCAAGAACCATCCAAGACAAGAGGCTTCCCCTACTTTCTCTTTCTTTCTTTCTTTCTTTCTCTCCTTTCTTCCTTCCTTTCTTTTCTTTCTCTTTTTCCTCTTCTTTCTCTTTTTAAATAGGGTCTCCTGTAACCCGCTTCCATCTCCAAGTACTAATTATAGGCATGTGCCACCACATTCAATTTATGTAGTGTTGGGGATCGAACCTAGGGTTTGTGTGTGTTTTAGGCAAGCATGAGATTGAGTTATAACCAGAGTCAGGAACTGCTTATGTTTTTTACAGATATTATGTTAGTCAGCATCTCATGGTGATGATGAATACCAGAGATGACAGAATTACAGGAAAGGGTGAACCCTGACTCTGCTTTGGGGGTGCTACTTTATGATCCATTGGTCCCCTTGCTTCGAATCTGTGGTGCAGAGGTACATAGTAGCAAAGCAAAACCTCTCCACTCCTCTGGGAAGCCTGTCAGAATGGGGCGCCCTCCCTCAGCGAGTAACACTCGGACTGTCATAGGGTTCCGCCTCTCAACAGCGCCACCGTGTGGACATAAACCTTTAACACACAGGAACTGGATGCTAAGTGTCTGAGGAACACAAGCTTACTGTGATCTCCAGAAACAGTGGTCTGTAAACTAACTAAGATATCTATGTCAGGTAGTGCTATTTGGCTCAGGTCACCTTCGTAAAAGGAACTGTGAATGTCCTTCTCTCTTGACAAATCCTGTGTTTCTTCAGAGCCTGATGAAGACATCTTCGTCTGGAATTTTCCCCAAGATAAAGCTTTGAATTGTCAATTCGATTTTTTTGTAAAGATTCATTTACTTATTTCATGTATATGAGTACACCATTGCTCTCTTCAGACACACCAGAAGAGGGCATCAGACCCCATTACAGATGGTTGTGAGCTACCGTGTGGTTGCTGGGCATTGAACTCAGGACTTCTGGAAGAACAGCTGGTGTTCTTAACTGCTGAGCCATCTCTCCAGCCCTTGATTTCTTTTAATGTTTTGTTGTTGTTGTTTAGATTTATGTTATGCCTATAGATTGTTCTGCCTGCATGTACCTGTACCCATGTATGACTGGTGCCTGTGGGGGTCAGAAGAGGGCATTGGAGCCCCTAGGACTCAGGTTAAAGCTCCTTTTGACAGCTGCACCTTTGAGCCATCTCTCCAACCTCATAAACCCAAGCTCTTCAGCTACTGTAACAATATTCAGAATTTGGAGCTGGAGAGTTGACTCCCTGGTTAAGAGCACTTGTTGCTCTTGCAGAGAACGTGGAGTTCAAGTCTCAGCACCTGTCGGGAGCCACCTTGCTTAAACATCAACTCCTTCATCAGCCATATATGTGCCTACTGGCACAAAGTCTTGGCCTCGGTGGGAAAGTGCTAACCCAGTTAAGAACAAATAGCTATAGATCTTGTGGGTAGGTAGTTTTGGTGGGAAAGTACTAGCTTAGATCAGAACAAATGATCATAGATCTATGGACAGGTACCTAGCAACCTGTTCTGCTCTGTTTCTTCTGCTGAACTTTTCATCCAGCCAATATACTGTTCTTGAGAACATCTGCATTCCCCCACTGAGAACACCTGCGCTCCCCAGAAACAAAGAGACCCTACGTCAACCCCCTCCTCATATCCTACTTCTATGTGTATATAACCTGGTGTGGGAACAATAAAAATTCGACTGCCCGATCAGATCTCTTGACTTGCTGTCTGTTCTTCGCGTGCCCTTGTCCCCCAGTTCTCTCTTTCAGGTGGTTCCCCAGTCCCAGTTCACGGACCCGGGGCCGGGACAAGCAACCACATGGTAGCTTAGTTGTCTGTTACTCCAGACTCCAAGAGATATGGTGCCCTCTTCTGGTTTCTGTGGGCAATACACATGGACACGTTGCACAGACATACATGCAGACAAAACACATTCACAACAAAACACATTCAAAAAAGATCAGGTTTTTAATTTATTCTTTCTTTAAAGATTTATTTTTTATTTATATGAGCACACTGCAGCTGCCTTCAAACACACTAGAAGAGTGTCGCGCCCAGCTCCGCCGAATAAGCAGACGCGGCAACACAGGATTCTTCCGACAGCACTCTTTATTGTTCAGCTCTGTTCCAAGATGGAGAAGGACCACGAGCTCGAGAGCTCGTCACTTATATAGGGCTTGGTGAGGCGTGTGCGTCTCCTATTGGTGCTTTAGCAAGGACCAATCAGACGAAAGCAGCTTGCATCACTCTGTGGACAACTGCGCATGCGTCAACTCTCGAGAAGAACCAGGAAGTAGGAAACCGGCGCCATCTTCTAATGGCGGAGCGGCTCCCGACATCCCCCCCTTTACTTTATAATAAAATGTCAAACGGATGCACCACTACGTCACTGATCAGCCAAAAGCTTCCTCAACTTCCGGCGTTCGAAGTGATCGTGTGGGCGAGACTCTGTACACCTTAATCCCGTGCAATGGGAACACGAGCCCTGGGAGATGTACAGATCCGCTCGACCGCACTCTGGTGCAATGGGAACCTGAGCCCTCAGAGATGTCTGGTCAGAGCAGAGTCTCAATGTCTGAGCATATTAAGCCAAGCTTGGGGGGATGCTCCCTGTTCTACCGCAAGTAAAGCCTGCGCGATGACCACTTTGTTTTGTCGCTGTTGTCTTTTCAGTTTGTTAAGCATCCAAAGAGAGAGCACTAGTCCACCAGCCAATAGTATACCAAATCGGTTAGAATTAGTTTGAATAATAGCCAATCGTAACCTTCTCATGGTCTCATCAAATTTTGTCGGCCAATTATATTACAATAAATGAGAAAGTACTTTTGAGAGATTGGCTGCCTTAGTAAAATTCTCATACTGGACAGAAGTAACACACAAGCCAGAGTATTTCATTTCACACCCCAACTGAGCCAATTGCCACAATATATCTACCTGTTCTTGAACCAGATCTATGCGTTGATTAACTATCATTAAGCCACCTTTCAATTGGGTATTTAAGGAGGCTTGTGTATCGATAGCTTGAGTAAGGGAAGATGACAAATTATTTAAGGTATTAACAGTGGCCACTTGTCCTGACAGGGCCAATGAGGAAACAGTCAAGGAGGCGGCAACTGCAGAGGTAGCTATGATGGCCACGATAGCAGCCGTGATACCAAAATCGCGGTTTTGTCTAAACAAGGTTAAAGAACTATCAGTCTGCACAGGAATGGGAACAAAACGGGGCATGCGAGCGACAGTGGCAGTCTCAAAGCTAGAGGCATTCCAACACAAGGTATAAAAACAATCAGTAGAATTACAAACTACCCATACAAAAGGGGGCCATAAACAGACGGGGGTGGGTTTCACCGTTTTTAGATCATTATAGAGAGCACCTTTCAAATCATCTGAGGCAATATCGTCTGTTATAGTAGCCTGGCCCACAGCTCCACCCAGTATCATCGACAGGGGAGTGATATCTGAACAACTGCCATTGATGCCACATAATAGCCAAGTATCAAAGGGATTGATGTCATGACGAAAAGGATCCATCGTAGTAAAATTCCCATATCCCTCAAGGGGTGAGATGGTGAAATGTCCTTTTGGGAGCGTGTGAGCTCTTCGGCTTTGGCACCCTGTCCATGGGAAAATGCTGGTAGAGTCAGGTTGGCTCCCGACACAAAAGGGAGCATATTGTGGTTGATGTTGCCACGAATGTCCTTCGGTTCTTTTCTCAGAACAATTTAAATAGGGCCACCATCCAAAAAGGACGGTAGCATTGGCTCTAATAATGTTTTTTTCCTTACTTTCCTTTTCTAAATGTGCATAGGAATAGTTTCCCAAGGGAATACAAGGATAATCGAGGGTCTTATTAACAGTCTCAGTAGCAGTAAAACAAAGACTGCCGTTAATCTTCCAAGTGTCATTGGTAGGGACTTTGGCCAAATTTGTGTCCATAGGTAAATATGGTAAACCCAAGGTATTATTGGTGGTGAAGAATCTGGGAAACACTTGCGCGTTATGCATGATCGGCATAGGTCTCGGGAACGTTGTCATAATTCCCCATCTCAGCTGCGGTTGTGGTGGTGGGTGTGTGGTCGCACATAACAGCGTCAGACTCAGCAGCCACAGGATCAGGCTCAGGGGCTTCCCATCTTGTTTTACCAGCCGGGTCAGTCGTGCCGGGACCCAAATCGGATTGTCTTGATCCTGCGGGAAAACACAAATAGCTCCCCTGGATCTTATAAGAACGGGATCCGGGCCTTTCCAAGTATTATTAATGACATCTTTCCATCTAACCTCCTCTCGCAAAGAACTGGGGGAGGCATGTCTGTCTGCTGCGGATTTGCCAGCAGAATCCAAATTTAAAAAATTTAAGGTAAATAAGGCCAGGGAGGTGGAGATCTTAGGTCCTTTGCCAGGGCCTATCCCCCCTTTCTGTTTTTGTAACATCACTTTGAGGGTGCCATTGGCACGCTCCACAATGCCTTGTGCTTGTGGATTATATGGCAGTCCAGTGATATGGCGCACACCCATACGCAGACAAAATTGTTGAAAAGTCTTGGACGCATAGGCTGGCCCATTATCTGTCTTTAACTGTTGGGGTTTTCCCCAAGCTGCCCATGCTTCTAGGCAGTGGGTGATCACATTGGCCACCTTTTCTCCTGAGAGAGGCGTGGCATGAATAATGCCAGAACAGGTATCTACCAATACATGAACATATTTTAACTTTCCAAATGATGGAAAATGAGTAACATCCATTTGCCAGATGTGTAGTGGTAGAAGTCCTCGAGGATTAACTCCCAAGGACACAGAAGGTCTAAAATCTGCACAATCTGTGCATTTAAGAACAATATCTCGAGCTTGAGCACGAGATAAATTAAATTTGATTTTAAGAGTGTTTGCTGGCACATGATACAGCTGGTGAAATTGTGTGGCTAGCTGGACAGGATCTTGACTCAGCATGATCTGCCTGGTGGCTTTATCTGCTAGCTCATTAGCAGCAGCCATAGGTCCAGGTAATAGAGAGTGTGCTCATATATGAACAATGCAGAAGGGATGTGTCCTACCTCTAATGATATGTTGAATCTCAGAAAATAGGTGGGCTACAGTACTTTTAGACTGAATGACACCCACCGTCTCCAATATTTGAACTGCTTTCACTACATAATGGGAATCTGAAATTATATTTAGGGGTTGATCAAATCGTTTTAAAACCACTGCAATCATTGCACATTCTACCAATTGGGGAGAGGTGTAATCAAAAGGAATTTTAACAACTTCGCCTTCCACAACGTAACTTCCTATTCCAGTATTAGAGCCATCGGTATACACATCTGTTGCATTTTCAATGGGTTCAACTTTGGTTATGGTTGGAAAAATAATAGCATTGTTTAAGACAAATTGTAACAAAGGGTGTTTTGGAAAATGATTATCAATGGTGCCCGAATATGAGCATCTTAAAATGGCCCAAACATCAATAGTAGAACACAGCACTTGTACCTGATGTGCTGTATATGGAACAATAAGAGAATCTGGGGGAACACCAAAATGAGTTATAGCTTGTTGGATACCTCTTAGGGCCAGGTCTCCAACTGTAGAAGGGTAATGGCTCAACACTTTTCCTGGAGAAGTGTGGGGATGTATCCAAAGCAATGGACCATATTGCCACAACACAGCAGTAGGCTGTTGTGGGGAAGGAATAATACATAACTGATAAGGAGCATTTAAATCAAAGCGAACAAGCATAGCATTTTTCAAAGACTCTTCTACCATATCTAATACTTTAGCTGCCTCGGAGTCAAAGTGCGAGGGGAGGTAATAGCGGCCTCACCCTCAAGAATAGCAAATAATGGCTTTAAATCAGAGGTGGACAACTTTAAAAATGGTCGCACCCAATTTATATCCCCTAACAATTTTTGAAAATCATTTAATGTTCGTAAACCATCTCTCCTAATTGTCAATTTTTGTGGCTTAACTACTAATGGGGTTATGATAGTACCTAAAAAACTACCTAAGGCTCCGTCTTGTACCTTTTCAGGGGCTATAAACAAATTCTTGGTTTCTAAGGTTTTAGACAGGACTAAAAATGCCTCTTGTAGGAGCTCTTTATCAGAATAACACAATAAAATGTCGTCCATATAATGAACAACTCTGATCTTTTTAAACTGTTGTCTTATAGGCTGAATAGCAGCCGCCACATATAATTGACATATAGTGGGACTATTGGCCATCCCCTGGGGGAGTACTCTCCACTGAAACCTGCTGTCAGGCTCTTCATGATTCACACTTGGTAAGGTAAAAGCAAATCTCTCTCGATCCCTTTCATGAAGTGGGATGGAGAAAAAACAATCTTTAATATCTATAATCATAATATGCCAATTCTTGGGTAGGGCTGACAATAATGGTAAACCTCTTTGAATCGAGCCCATGACTTGCATCTGTTGATTTATGGCTCTTAAATCATGTAATAGCCTCCATTTGCCTGATTTCTTTTTTATAACAAAAATTGGGGTATTCCAAGGGGAATGGGACTGTTCTAGATGTCCGGCAAGCAACTGTTCTTGCACCAGAGCTTTTGCAGCAAGGAGCTTCTCGGAGGATAGCGGCCATTGTGGAACCCATACCGGGCCCTCCTTCTTCCAAGGTATGGGAATGGTCTCCTCAATGGCCCCTACGAAAAACCCAATCCGGCTCGATCATTCTTTTGTACCATGGTAACCGGACTAGTTCGTCCCTGCAGATATTTTCCTAATCCTTTCCCGGGCACACAGCCCATCTCCTTCATCATCTTTTGGCTCTGACTGGAATAATCATTGGTCAACCTATAGTTTAACTGTTTCAAAATATCTCTTCCCCATAGGTTAACTGGTAATTCTAACACATAAGGGGTAACGATGCCCTTTCTTCCTTCCATGTCTTCACAGGATAGAGGTCGAGCACTGATACTCGGAGTTGCCTTGTATCCCAGCCCTTGTAGGGAATGGGAAGATCTATTGAGAGGCCACTCTTTTGGCCACCACTTACTGGAAACAATGGAGGTGTCTGCTCCCGTGTCCAGTAATCCTATGAAAGGCTTACCATCAAGTTTTAAAGTCATCATTGGCCTATCATCTAACTGTAATGACAAAAAGGAACAAAGGCCTCCGGTGGAGCCAAATCCCGCCTCTCCTCGATTTACGGGGTGGCTAGGAAACTGGGAATGTAGACTAGGTAGCACCAGGAGTTGAGCTATTCTGTCTCCTGGAGCAATGGCACATATCCCCCTTGGAGAAGAGCACATAATCTTTACTTGTCCAGTAAAGTCTTGATCTATAACTCCTGGATGTACTATGAGGCCCCTAAGGGCGGCAGAGGACCGGCCCAAAACTATGCCTACTGTATTCTCTGGTAGGGGGCCTTTGAAATCTGAAGGAATAGGCTGACACCCCATGGTGGGTGTTAATACTGCACGGGCGGCGGCACGCAGGTCCAATCCTGCTGAGCCTGGTGTTGCTCTCCTGATACCTTCGCCTGAGATTGGTTCTGCGGTTGTCTCACTGCCCCATATATTTGTGGGCCCTGGGGACGAGGGCCCCTCTGCCCGTTTTTTGACTGACTGACTGTGATAGGCTTTCCATGTATGTCTTTTACTGATCTGCACTCATTTGCCCAATGTTTTCCCTTTTTGCATATAGGACATAATCCAGGCTGCTTAGGACTGCAGTCCGCGGGTCCTCGGGAATGGCATTGCCGTTGAAGGTGACCAAGCTTTCCGCATTTATAGCATCGCTTGTCTCCTTTCTGGGCAGCCAGGACGGCGGCGGCAAGGCCCGCGTTTGTTAAAGGGCCTCCTAACTCTCGGCAGGCTTTCATCCAGGCCGAGATGCCTTTCGCCTTCCAAGGAGTTATGGCAGTTCTGCATTCTTTAGTACACTGTTCAAAGACTAATTGTTCTACCAGCGGCATGCATGACTCTGGATCTCCAAAAATTCGTCCTGCTGCCTGCATCATGCGAGCCACAAAATCGGAGAATGGCTCGGTGGACCCTTGGACGATCTTGGTTAAATTTCCTGCAACCTGTCCTCTATTGGGCAAACGTTTCCAGGCCGCTATGGCTGCTGTATTAATTTGCTGATAAACCTCCCATGGATAGCCTGTCTGATTGGCAACCCACTGCCCTTGACCTGTAAGCATCTCATAGGTCCAATAGCGCTTATTTGGATCAGCTGCATTCTGTTTAGCCTGAGAAGCACACATTTCTTGAAAGATAGACTTCCAATCTAAATATTGTCCCATTGAAAGGCTCGCCTTCACGGTGTTATACCAGTCCTCGGGAGTCATCGCAGTGGCTGACATTCTTTCTATTAAACTTGTAGTATAAGCTGCGCTAACTCCGTAAGTCTGTACTGCTTCTACCACAGCTTTAAGAGACTTTAAGTCTAATGCTTGATATTGTCTCGCACCATTTTCCTCCCACACAGGAAATGCTCTCGAGATCTTTTTCCTCTCTTTCTCTGATATATAGGAAGTGGATGTTGGTAGCCAAGTTGGCTTCCTCTCCGACCTGGCTGTCTCCGCCCTTCCCTCAAGGGGGGGAGCTGAAGGGCGGTACCCCGGAGCACATGGAGGATCTGGTCTATACCGCTCCGCCTCATATTTTGCGGCTTCCTCCTCTAATTCTGCCTGCTCTTCGGGGTCTAGATCTCCCAACATCGAGTCATCATCGTCAGAGGACGTCTCCCCTTCTGAGGATAACTCGGCCCTGGGTTCTCGAAATCGCGCCAAACTTGGATATATTTTTGGCGGTTTCTCCTCTTTTTCTTCTCTAACTGGCCTCAAACTCTGCCTTGTTTTACTAACCCTATCTTTTACCGTCTTCTTCTGAGATCTCTCTTTCCTTCTAAACTCTTTTTCTTTTCTGCTTCTGATAGACTGTCTTGGTGGTCATCTAAAAGTCTCTGCCCCTCTTTAACTTCTTTCTCACATCTCTCGTCTGAAATGCAGGATTTAATCAGTTTGAATAATGGCCAAGTACCGGGCGCAGCTTCCCTTTCTCTTTCTCATTTGCCAGATCCCTTCCTAATTTTGTCCAAGACCCCATAGTCAAGGACCCAGATGTAATAAACCAAGGAGCGATCCTATCTACCTCCTTCAAGAAACTTATGATAACCTTTTCTGGAACCTTTAAATGTCTCCCTCGAAGCAGCGCCCGCACCGCTTCAGACATAGGCTTCAGTTGTTGGTTTCCCATGCTTCCTTTATCTACAGGAGCGGGAGTGCTTGCTCAGTTATCTACCTGAGACTTACAGCCGGCTATTCGATGTTACAGAAAGCGTACGTACAGATCTTGTCACGCTTCCCACAATTCAGACAAAAGCAGCAAAACAAGCCGAAAATGAAAACGAGCAATATAATCAGAATGACCCACACAAGACTAATCGTACCTTGCAGGAAAGCGCCTAGGCTCCTCACGCTGCTGGTTCTGAACCCTCTCCCGACGAGCAGTCCGGGGTCCTTCGAGTCGTTCCTTCGCCCGGGGTTCGGCCGTTCCCGGGTTTCGGCACCACTTTGTCGCGCCCAGCTCCGCCGAATAAGCAGACGCGGCAACACAGGATTCTTCCGACAGCACTCTTTATTGTTCAGCTCTGTTCCAAGATGGAGAAGGACCACGAGCTCGAGAGCTCGTCACTTATATAGGGCTTGGTGAGGCGTGTGCGTCTCCTATTGGTGCTTTAGCAAGGACCAATCAGACGAAAGCAGCTTGCATCACTCTGTGGACAACTGCGCATGCGTCAACTCTCGAGAAGAACCAGGAAGTAGGAAACCGGCGCCATCTTCTAATGGCGGAGCGGCTCCCGACAGAAGAGGACATCAGATCCCATTACAGATGGTTGTGAGCATCATGTGGTTGCTGGGAATTGAACTCAGGACCTCTGGAAGAGCAGTCAGTGCTCTTAACCACTGAGTCATCTTTCCAGCCCTTTAATTTATTCTTAAGTCCATTTTCTTATGTTTTCCAAAGCATTTGTCCATTTCTTTATATTAATACACGTTTTACCACACGGCTGCAATCTTGCAATGCTGTTATTTTTTTCCTATTTTTATTTGAGAAATATTTCATTTATCATAAAAAGTGACTGTGTGTGTGTGTGTATATGTGTGCATAAAAAAAGCCAGAAGTCGCCGGGCAGTGGTGGCGCACGCTTTTAATCCCAGCACTTGGGAGGCAGAGGCAGGCAGATTTCTAAGTTCGAGGCCAGCCTGGTCTACAGAGTGAGTTCCAGGACAGCCAGAGCTACACAAAGAAACCCTGTCTCACAAAACAAAACAAAAAAACAAACAAACAAAAAAGCCAGAAGCCTCCACTCTGCTTTTTCTCTTTATAACTTTAAACATTTTTATTTTCAACCAGGTATGGCAGTTCATATCTTTAATCCCAGCTCTCAGGAGGCAGAGGCTAAGGCAGAGGCAAGCAGATTTCTGTGAGCTTGAGTCCAGTTTAGTCTACACAGCAAGAGTTCCAGGCCAGCCAAGGCTACTTAATTAGACACTGTGTCAGAAATATATTTTATTTTTTAAAGATTAATTTGGCCTGGAGAGATGGCTGCTCTTCCAGTGGTCCCAAGTTCAATTCCCAGCAACTAAATGGTGGTTCACAACCAACTATAATGGGATCTGATGCCCTATTCTGTCATGCAGGCATACATGCAAATAGAACACTCATATAGATAAATATTTTTTTTTCTTTCTTTCTTTCTTTTTTTTTCCAAGACAGGGTTTCTCTGTGTAGTCCAGGCTGTCCTGGAACTCACTCTGTAGACCAGGCTAGAATCAAATTTAGAAATCCGCCTGCCTCTGCCTCCCAAGTGCTGGGATTAAAGGCGTGCACCACCACTGCCCAGCCTAAGATAAATATTTAAAAAAAAAAAAAAAGATTTAATAATTTAAATGATGTGTATGTCTGGGGGGAATGTACTCATGAAGCATGTGCTCACGGCATCAGACAGAGATGCTGGAACTGAACTCATGTCCTCTGTAAAAGCAGAATGTGTTCTTAACCACTGAGCCATTATTCCAGTCCTTTATAAATACTGGGGAACCCAGTTGACACATGGCTGTGTATACATAAATAAAGCAAAAGTTCCAGAAAACACATTTTATGGAACATGATACATGTATTTTTTCTAAACGCTTGCATTTTTCAGAGAGCTGCTTATGAACCCTAAATAGGTGTTTAATTATCTTTCTGTGCGCTCTGTTTATCAGCAAATAGAGGAGGGCAATTCATAAGCTGATTATATCTAAAAACACATCCTGAGGTAAACATCTCTGGGCTTAGTCAATACTGACCACCTATTGCAATCTGTTTTCCAAGTCCTAGGACAGCGTGCTATACATGTCTCCACTGCAGAAGCCCCACTAAGGGCTGAGCTGCCCTCCTGGAGAAACACATTTGGGCTCAAACCAAAGAATAATAATAATTTTTAAAAGATTTATTTTATGTATATGACACACCAGAAAAGGGCATTGGACCCCATTCCCAGATGTGGTTGCTGGGAACTGAACTCAGGACCTCTGGAAGAGCAGTCAGTGCTCTTAACTACTAAGTCATCTCTCCAGCCCTAAATTTTTTTTTTTTTTTTTTTTTTTGAGACACTGTCTCACTATGTAGCCCAGGCTTTCCCTGAACTCATAAACCTCCTGTGAACTCATAAGCCTCCTAGGTGTAAAGCAAGTCTCCTTGTTATGAAAATGATTATAAACAAGATAACTATTTGCAGAACTAAAACATAACTCAGAGTGGACATTTGAGTTTGATATGATTTTATTTAAAAATTTGCAAGGTTGAAGGAAGGATCTGAGTTTTTGTTAAAAGAAAGCAATTTTCGCAGTTTATATTCAGCCTTTTTAGCTTTATGTTGGATAACAGCAGAAAAGGAGATTTCTGTTTAAGATCCTCACTTCAGTATGAGAAACCAAGTTCCTGGCATTGTGCGGCAAGGTCACTTGGCCCAGCCTGGTCTGAGGCTCATGGCCAGCTCTCCTCCATACAATACAACAAGGACGTCTCCCCACCGCCGTCTGTACAGAGTCCTAAGGGTCCTGTATTTTACAGCTGGAAAATGTGAAAGGACTCTGTAACTCATCCCCTCCGACAAATCCAACTCCACTAACTCTTGAGGATAGCAGGTAGAAAGAGAGTGGAATGTGCGAGATGCTCCATGCTTAACAGAACAGCTCACATGTTAAAAATTAAGTCAAGAAGCATGCCTTAGTATTTTACAATGTGACTTAAAGAAACAAAGCAAGATGCACAGCACATTCTTGCTGTGGCACTGTAAACTCCTACGGACGATTGCTACTGGTAGCCAAACAGATGAGATGGAGCCACGCACACTGCCATATTGGTCGGCACCCAGTTTTTCAAATGGGTTACTGAACTTAGCCTGAAGGAAATGATGGTCTACAAACTAACAACTTTGTTACTCTAAATGATGAGGTAGATTTTTTTTTTCCTAATATGGTAAAGTGAAGATAAAAGAAAGTCTAAACAACATTTAGTCTTCTTTGTAAAAACTTCAGGCTATAACCACGGTCACACACAATGCAATTATAGAATTTGAGGTGGCGAGCTCAGAAGTTATATGCAGACACATTATTTGCTTGAGATGCTACTTGAAGAGTCAATAATCAGTCTTGGATCGATCAACTCTTTCCAGAGGACAGTGATCTAAGGAAACAGACAAAACACCAAATTCAATTCATTTTGACATCACATAAGCTAAAAATTGTAGTTTAGTTAAATAAGTTTCTTTGAGGAATAGTCAGATAATGAGAATACTTTCAAAGCTAGTAAAATTGAGTTTATTCACTTGAAATGCAGCTAACTTTTATGTTAAACATATTTCAACCTATGATTTAGAGCAGGGATTGGGGTGGTGAAAAGGAGAGTCTGTGGTCTCAGAAAGATTATAGACGGGTGGCTCTGGGAGCTAAGGGGGCCTAGCAGCCAGCACAAGGTGGCTGATGTCTTTTTTCTGCCACTGGGCAGTTCTTACCCTAATCTACCTAAGACAGAACAGTATACCACACAGTATACCAATATAGACGCCCCTGACACTCGGCAAGGCTGAACGATGAGAGCCATCTAGTGTCAACCAGGGGAAACTACAGGTTTCCTGCTTGCAGTTTTCTACATATTTTTTAAAAAGTACGTTGAAATATTGCAAACATAGAAGCACAGGAAATGAGGCCAAACCATCTGATGCTGCCACAAACCCTAAGAATGTGTTTCTAGGAAACACCTAAAAAGACCTTATACTTTAAAAAACACAGGCAAGTGCAGGGCATGATGGTGTACACCTTTAATCCCAGCACTTGGGAATCAGAGGCACGAGGATCCCTGTGAGTTCCAGGCCAGCCTAATCTACAAAATGAATCTGGGCAGCCAGGGCTCTGTAACCCTGTCTCTAAACAAACAAACAAACAAACAAACAAACAAAACAAAACCCAAAACACAGGCAAGCACAAAGTGTGGTTGAGAGTTCAAACAAAATGTGAATTTTCAGCACTGAACTATAATAGCAAATAAACACAATGTTCCAAATGCAAGCACACGAGGGAGTGTCGTCTTTTTTTTTTTTTTTTTTTTTTTGGTTTTTCGAGACAGGGTTTCTCTGTGTAGCCCGGGCTGTCCAGGAGCTCACTCTGTAGACCAAGCTGGCGTCGAACTCAGAAATCCACCTTCCTCTGCCTCCCAAGTGCTGGAATTAAAGGCATGGGAGTGTCGTCTTAACCACAATCATGCTGTCTACAAGTTACCACCAGCAACTGACTGCTGGCTCCCAACACAGGAAACCATGTACTTTCCAGGAGGTTAGGGCCGGCAAGATGGCTCATCAGGAAAGGTGCCTGCTGCCAAGCCAGACAACCCGAGGCCGATTCCCAGGATCCACATGGTGGAAGCAGAGGACAATGGGAAGCTGTCTTCTGACCTGCACATGTATGCAGCCATATAAAGTTGCGTGCACATGTGCATGCGTGCGCAGATACACACACAAATAAATCTAATTTAAAAAATGGAACATCAGAGGGCAGAACCACCACGTTATGTCATTCTTTGTGCCATCTATCTATGCTCCTCCGGGTCAGGACTGGGGAACTTGAGGACAGTAACAACTTGTAGGGCACATGGTGGAGGCTTCTGAGCTCCCATGTGACCTGAGCCTGGGCTCTTGGCTAAGCTCAAGCTATAGCAATGGCTCTCGAAGTGTCTGGCACTACAGAGTCTGACAAAAGCCAATCTCCTAAGGAAACCTACACGACTAGGATTTTAAAGCAGTGCTGTGCTTTTAAACGAGGACATAGTGTTTGTGTGTGTCAGGTGGGCTCTGGGAGGTCCATGATGGCACCTTGCTTTGAAACTTGGCACTTGTTGGCTATTCTGAAGGAAGACTAAATGTCCCCAGAGCCCTGCTCCTCTAGGATTTTAATACAAGCAGTTCAGGAAGCTGCAATGTCAGCTTTTGTGCCCACCCCCTAACCACCCCCGTCTATCAGTGGAAAGCATCAAGAGCATCGCGCCTACCCTCTTCTCCTGCGTCACGGCGTACTCCACCACCTCGGTCCCATTTTCATTGTGATAAACCAGATCAAACTTCCCAGGTTCTTTCAAAGCTGAAACCAGAGGGTAAAGACAGTAAGTCACTTCTCCATGGTTAATCCGTTCTTCATGGGGATTTCAAACCATTGGAAAACTGCTGTGTAAGCTGGGGACACATAGGAAAGGGCAGTGCACTGCTATAAAAGACACAACCGCCTTAGCGTTTCTGAGATGAGACTGCCTCATCAGAATGATGAGGTGGATAAACACACTGAGCACACCCTCGGAGAATGTGCAACTACAGGTATTCCCAAAAGGTACTCCCGAGGGAAGGTAGAGAATGTTGTTGTCATCAAGAATCACGCACGCCTAAGGTCAGAAACACGGGCAAGCTTCAGCCTTGAATGCTAATTTGAGATCAGAAAAATGCTGATACAAGCCGAAACCATTCAAACAATTGGTAACTGATGGGCAGAATTATGAACGTCTGAAAAACATTCTAAAAATATTCATCAAAACATTGACAATCTTGCCAGGGATGCAGCTCAGCTGGTAGACTGTTTCCCTAGCAAGCAGCAAGCCCTGGGTTCAGTCCTCCACTCCCCATAGAACTAGGCATGGTTGTGGTCATCTGTAATCCTAGCACTCAGGAGAAGAATCAGGTCAAGCTCATCCATCCATCACAGGCTACACAGCAAGTTCCATACAGGGATCTATGAGACTAGCTCAACAAAACAAAACAAAAACCGGGAGAAGGTGGAGCAGTAAAGGGCTCGCTTAGCAAGCAGAGGTGCTTGTAGCATAAGCCCAAAGACCTGGGTTTGATCCCCAGTACCCGCATGGTAGAAGGAGAGAACCAACTCTTCCAAGTTGTCCTGACCTCCACATGTCTAAATATACATACATACATACATACATACATACATACATACATACATGAATGATTGGGGAAAGACACAGAAGTTAAGGGTGGGAGAGGGATAAAAATTATGTGAATACAGTACCCATGTATAAAATTCTCCAAAAAAAATTAAAATAAACACAACAAAACCCCAAAACTTTAATCATCTTTAATGTATAAAGAAATTAAAACAAAACAAAACAAAAAAAAACCCAACCCAGCAGCAACCACACATTGTGTATTTGGATCTAGAAGAGCAGACAATGAAAAAACAAAGTGTTTCTTTTCTTTGTCAGGGGAACTGACCCCTGTCTCCTGCAGCCTTTACCACTTCCTTCCTGCGGGGCTCCTTCAGGGCTTGGATGCTGAGCTGCTAACACCATGCATGCAACCGCTCTGAGAGGCTTCTTTTTTCACTTGGCAGGCTTTTTGTTTTGGTCTGAGCCCTAGCTGACTCAAACTGGGAGTCCCCCTGCCTCAGCATCAGAGTGCTGTGACCCGAGCCACTCTGGAAAGCTCTGGGCTGGTGTGTCTGGAACACCATCGTGTTTGTCACAGCCGGCTCCATCCACTAACGTCAGGAAGTTCACAGGCACGGCACCACCCTTCCCACTGCTGGCCAAGCCTCACACAGCTCCACTCACTCCCAGCATGACCCCTCTGTTTCTATGCCCCAGTTTAGCTCCTCAGCACCATGTTGTTGTTTTAAGACACCGATTCCTATTGGGCGGGTTGGGCTAGCTGGTCACTGCGTCCTAGGATGCTACCTGTGCCCACTTCACCAGCACTGGGATCCTGGGCACCACCATCACGGCAGGCTTCTGTCTCACATGGGTTCTGAGGTCAAGCTCAGGTCCTCACCTTTGCAAGGCAAACCTTTATCATTTGAGCTTCCTGCAAGAACTCCCTCATCTACTTTAACCTTCTTCCTGGTTAGGTACCCAAGCTATATACAGTAAAAGCCCCGGTCCAGGCTATCAGGATCAATAGCTGTAGCTAACCAGGGATAAAGGAGAGAGAGCCATTTACAATAACATACCATCGTCTACACAGGCCCAGGGTTCAGCCAATCCCCAGCATTACAAAAATATAAGTAAAATGTACAAACTTACACATATAAAACGTCAGAAATGGGTGTATATTTAATACCCCAAAGTATGTTCATTTGCCAACCTTCTGAGTGGCTCTTATTCACTGAAATGATGGATTTTTTTTAATATATATAAACCATATCCCTATTATTTGTAACTTTTCCTTTTGAGTTTGTTTATTTTAAATTTCTTTTTCTTCTTTTGTTTTTTTGTGGGTTTTTTGGTTTTTTTTTGCTTTGTTTTGGTTTTTTGAGGCATGGTCTTATGTAGCCCAGGCTGGCATCTAACTTTCTGGGTAACCTCTAACTATGTGACTGTGACTTTGAGGATGACCCTGAACTTCTGATCGTCCTGTTGTAGGCCCCTGGGAACTGGGACTACAGGAATGTCCCACCAGGTTTAGGCAGCACTGGAGTTGGAGCTGGCTTCTTTGTACATGGTAGGCAAGCACTCCATCTCTAGTCTTCTCGCCATACGTTATAGCTTTATAAAGCATCTCACTTGACAGCTCAGGCTGCCTGTAAGCTTGTGATCCTCCGGCCTCTTCCACCCTGGGATCAGGGATGAGTGAGCACACCGAGTGTGTTTCTCTTGGAGCCGATATGGAAGGACAGGGAACAAAGCAGAGCAGTAGAGTACTGGGCTCTATGCCTACCTGTCCAGTGGGCAGAGGCCATGATTCTGATCCCTAACACAAGACACCGAAATATAACGGTTTTCAGTGATATCTGGGTGTAGACTCTTCTTAGCGGTTTTGATTGGAACCTCCTTGAGTCCCCATTCAGTTTAGGTTTCCTAGAAGAAAGTGCTTTCACACTTCACATTCACCGGAATGTACAATCTTCTGCCAGAGTGAATAATGACGGGATAAGAGCAACCAGCACAACAGCCCTGACAGCTGGCCTAAAGTCTCCATCCAAGGAGAAGGTGCAGAGGCCCCTGAGGCTACAGTGTGCTGGCAGAGAGCAGAGAATGGCACCTCGTCCCCGGCTGTGCAGAAGCTACTGTGGATAGGAGTTTAATGCTCCACATTCACTCCTAACAGACTCACCTGGTAAGGAGGAGAGGACTTCTATATCCACTTGCTGGGTCTCTGGATCGTGGCTTAATATTTTTCCTTCCTTCCAAAAAATAAAAGACCACATCAAAAATCTCTATGTAAAACACTATAATGTACTAATGGTCACTAAGACTTTAAAATGGCTACCTTTATGTAATATAAATTTATCTCCACAAATCAACATGTAAGGGAAGAATAAAAACAACAGACTTAGAAGCACTTTACCTGAACATACGAAAAAACTGTTAGAGGTAAAATAGGCACACATTAGTCATAACTGACAGATACCTACAGCACTTGACAAAAGGTGAAAGTGATTGTAGGTCCCCAGAATTGATGGGGTGTGGGGAGGAAAGCAGACTAAAGCCATGTGTTCAAGTGAGGAGTACTTCAATAGCTTTCAGTGGTGCTTCAAGCTAGCACTGCTGGGGACACTCCAAATCCCAGGTCCCCAGATGTCAAAGCTGGTTTTCAGATGCATGAAAAAGATGCACTGAATCTGGGTGTGATGGTGCATGCCTGCAATCCAAGCCCTCCAGAGGCAGAGGCAGAAGGGTTATGAGTTCAAGGCCAGTTTGGACTATACAGTTAAAACACTGACCCTCAAAATTATAAAGTCAGGGGGAGGGGCTGGAGAGATGGCTCGAGGGTTAAGAGCACTGTCTGCTCTTCCAGAAGACCTGAGCTCAATTCCCAGCACTCACAACTGCCTGTGACCCAGCTCCTGGGAATTTGACACCCTTGCATACATACATGTAGGCAAAACACCAATGTACATAAACTAAAAATTAAAAAATCATTAAAAAAAGGTAAAAAGAGGACCCATCGTCCTGTGCATATGGTTGACAATGGGAAGACAAATGGGAAGCTATGGGGCCATATACTGAAGCCAACCAATGAGATCTTTTTCGTTGTTGTACTTCAAGACAAAGTGTCTTCCAGTAAAAGCTGACCTGGAACTCCTTTTGTAGACCCGGCTGTCCTCAGACTCACAGAGATCCATCTGCCTCCGCCTCCCTCCTGGGTGCTGGAGTCATAAAGGCACACGCTACCTCACCTAGCTTCCAATCAGCTCTTTTTTTTTTAAAGATTTTATTTTTACGTACATAGGACATACATATGTATGTACGTACGTATGTATGTATGTATTGGCATTCTGGTGCTGGTCCCCTGGAGCTGGAGTTGCAGATGGGGTTTTGAGCCACTTGACATGGATGCTGGGAACCAAACTCCCGTTCTCTCTAAGAGCAGCAAGCAAGTACTCCTTAAAGCTGAGGTGGCTCTCCAGCCCCAGCACTCCGCACCTACCCTTACCCTCTGGGCACACACAAGAGGTGCTTTTATTTTCTCACTTGTTTTGTCTTTGCGTAGCTATGTATTTACTCTTGGGACAGTCCTGAGGTTGATTCTCAGAAGCACAACCGTTCTGTGTACCCCACATGAAGGTCACCATTCTGGTTTGGTTTTCTCAAGTATCAGCAACATAAGACTGGGAGACTTCACGGTGACACTTGTAACATCCACAGGGCTCTCACCTTCACTCTATGACATCATTTATCAACAGTGTCTACATCATCCATGCAAGTAGTAAAATATTATTTAAAGACATCAGTACTTTATTTATTTAATATATTTATTTATTTTATATATATGAATACACTGTAGCTGTCTTCAGACACACCAGAAGAGGGTATCAGATCCCATTACAGATGGTTGTGAGTCATGATGTGGTTGCTGGGAATTGAACTCGGGTCCTCTGGAAGAGCAGTCAGTGCTCTTAACCACTGAGCCATCTCTCCAGCCCACTTCATTTAATTAAATGCTTTTGAAAAGGGATCTATGTTAGCCCAGCTGGCTTCATATCCAAAACTCCTGCCTCAGACTCCTGAGTGCTGGGATCATAGGTGGGTGCTGCTATGTTGGACAAGTTTCTGATATACTAAATTTAATCTTTTTTTTTTTTTTTTAAAGAGACAGAGGCTCATTATACTGTCCAGGCTAACTGTAAATGATTTCCTGCCTCCGAGTCCTGGGTGATTTGGACAACAGGTGCACCCCACCACCAGCTAACTTCATGGTTTTCATCGAAACAGTCTTACCTTGTAGTCAGAGACATCAGGAGAGTAGTCGGATGTGAGCTCCAAAAGCTAAAAAACAAGAAAACTCCTTCAAATAAACAGATCCCCTACATTCTCGGTCACTCCTTCAAGTACACCACCTCCCCACCCCCCACCCCTATCCTCAGCCTCCTAGGACTCCTCTTTCCTACCCCAAGAACACTGGCTGTGCCGACCAGAGGTCCCCATTCCCACCCATCTGAGGCCCCACCATGACTCCTGACAATTGCAGACAGCTTTTGTAAACATCACTTAATAAGATTCACTAAGGAAGCTGAGGAGAGGGGGGTAATCTTGTTTTTGTTATGGTCAGTGATGTTTTAACATATACTTTTTTTTTTTTTTTTTTTTTTTTTTTTTAAGACAGGGTTTCTCTGTATAGCCTTGGCTGTCCTGGAACTCACTCTGTAGACCAGGCTGGCCTCGAACTCAGAAATCCGCCTGCCTCTGCCTCCCAAGTGCTGGGATTAAAGGCGTGCGCCACCACCTCCCAGCTTTTAACATATACCTTAAATGCAATCTTTTCTCCGACTTGAGGGGCAGCTGCCAACAGTGGTAATAGACTATAGTCCTTCTTGGGGGTCTCTACTGGATTCTGGAAAACAGACATGTGCAGTCATTACTGGGGAGGAAATGAGAGCCCACACCACAGGGCTGAGATAAGCTGCATGGGGGGGAAGGGAGGAGGCCAACTCACAAACATTAAACACTCACCTGGATCACCATGGATGTGTTTGTTAGAATATCATTTAACTGTTTCTGCTTCTGGCTCTCAGAGCTTCTATTTAAGATACAGGAGACAGCTTGCCCTCGCCCTCGCCCTCGGCCCCGAACACCCCGGCCCCTCAGTCCCTTCCCAAACAAGAAGTCCTCTCCTCGCCCCCATCCTCTTCCCAAACTGGTGGGGACAGGCACATTGGGAGGACCAGGACCTTGTCTGCCTCTGTTTGAGTCAGAAGGTTTCCATCCCATAATACCCGGAGTCTCCAATGACAGCCCTGGACTGGAACAGCCTTGCCCTGCAAAGAGGCCTGTTGTCTTTAAGAAGTCAGATGAGCCCTCGAGCATGTTCTTGGACACCAGGAACCCGTCTTCTGACTCTGAGCTGGAGTCTGAACTGGACGACGAGGTTCTGGCGGCCTTGCCCTTGCCGGAGCTAAAGGTAAAGCCGGGCTTTGAGGCCTGTCTGTTAGCAGCAGCAGTTTTTGTAATAGGTCCATCTTTCAACAGCTCAGCTGACAGTTTCTCTGAAAAGGTGACCTCCTGCATCGTGATACTGCAGTGGCCGTCGCTGACTGACTCTGGACAGGACTCAGACTCTGACAGGTAGATCGGGCTACCTTTTGGCCCTGTGCTGTTTCTCCTCCGGGCTTTAGCAAGGCTGCTTCTGGGGAGGCCTTGGGGAGGCCTTGGGGAAGCTGCAGTTCTGTGAGCCACCCTCTTTAGGCGTCTGTCGTTTAGGAGACTTGGAGGCCCTGGTCTGCTTCTTCTGTTCACATTTCTCCTTTCTTTTTGAAGACTTCTTTTTGGTCTCTTCCTCGTCCTCCTCGGCTGGGCTGCTTGTCACTTTGCTTTTTCTCTTGCTCTTTGTCTGCCCCATCTCATCCGGGAAGACTTTGGTTTCCAGGTCCAAGGCCTTCTCATTATGGCTGCTGTCCTCCTGCCTCTTCCAGTGCTTCCTCAAATATTTGTATCCCTGGTCCATTTCCTCATCCTCCATCAACTTAAAAGCCCGCTTCTTCGCCTTCCTACATGGGAAATTAGAGTCGCCACCATTGCTTACTATCAAATTCTCAGGGAGTCCTTGGTCTTCTAACTTCACCCTGTTGGAAGAGAGAAGGCTCAAATGAGCAACTGGTAAGCACATGTCCAGCAAGCACGGACCTGGCGTGCACTTGCACATGGCCAAGACTGCAGACTGTCCACACTGCTAAGGATGAAAGACTCCACAAAATCACCCACACAACGAAGCTCTTTCATGTGGCTGGTTGTTTTCTCTTTGTTGTTTTGAGACGGGGTCTCGCTCTGTTACCTTAAGTGGCCTGGAACTCACTATGGAGACCAGGCTGGCCTCCAACTCACAGAGATCCACAGTCTCTTCTTCCTGAGTGCTGAGATTAAAGGTGTGTGTCATCATGCTTGGCTCACTGTGACTAGTTTTACTAACTTAATGTTTCTCTAACTTATACATCACCATCAAACCAGGTCATCTTTCATTTTTGAGATCCCCAAATGGAACTCAAACAGGTAACTTGCCAAACCCCACAGCTGATGAGTAACAGAAAGATAGTCTGACCTTGGCTTACCTAACCTCAAAACTCTTTTTTTTTTTTTTTTGGTTTTTCGAGACAGGGTTTCTCTGTGTAGCCCTGGCTGTCCTGGAACTCACTCTGTAGACCAGGCTGGCCTCGAACTCAGAAATCCACCTGTCTCTGCCTCCCAAGTGCTGGGATCAAAGGCGTGCCACCACCGCCCGGCTACTTCAAAACTCACAATCTTTTTTTTACAATATAACTTTTAAAAAATTTATTGAGAATTTCATACATACAATTTATTTCAATCCCACATACAAACACCAGCTTCTATCTTCTCTCAGATGCCGCCAACTTCATGCCCTTTTTTCTTAACTCACAAGCTTCTTGCTATGTGTGTGTTAGCCAACCTAAAAGGTGAACATATTAACCATCTGGTTTCGTGTCAGAATGAGTAAAAACATAAAATGAATTTGAGTATTAAGTAAGGAAAATGTACCGCACATATACATAATGGAATATTACTCCAATGTAAAGAAGGTATATCATTTCCATTAATATGGAGGCAACTGACCGGGCGGTGGTGGCGCTCGCCTTTAATCCCAGCACTTGGGAGGCAGAGGCAGGAGGATTTCTGAGTTCGAGGCCAGCCTGGTCTACAGAGTGAGTTCCAGGACAGCCCGGGCTACACAGAGAAACCCTGTCTCGAAAAACCAAAAAAAAAAAAAAAAAAAAAAAAAATATGGAGGCAACTGGAGGACAGCATGCTAAATTAAATCAGCTATAGGGAGACAAATGCCACACATGGTCATTTATATGAAGAGTTAAAATAAAGGATCACAAAGAAGTAGAAAGTAGAATAGTAGTCATCAGAACCTGAGGAGGTTGCGGGGGAAGGTAAGACACTCCTGTACACTCTGATAGAAAGACTAAATTCTAACGTTCCTCTGTAGTGTAGGACAGCAATGGTGGACAATAATTAACTGTCCTCAAAGAGCTACATGAGAGGCTTTTCTCTTTCTTTCTTTCTTTCTTTCTTTTTTTCTTTCTTTGTTTTTCTTTCCTTCCTTCTTTGGAAGACACTGGTGGCTTTGGCTGGCTTGAATTCAGAGATCTACCTGTCTCTGCTACCCAAGTGCTAAGATTAAAGGTAAGTCTAAGAAAGGGCTTTCAATGTCCCCCCCAAATAAAAAACAGCACAAGGAAACAGATATGCCAGTCAATTCTGATCTGACCACCATGTATGTATGTATGTGTATGTATATCCTGAAATGGCACACCCTACAAATATGTATAAGAACTATATGCTAATTAAAGCACTTAAAAATAATAAAGTAAAGTGTTTTCCTATTCCTGTTTGGGTTCTGAATTGTTACAGCTACCCATAAGATCCATGACAGTTTGTGATGGTTACATTTATGTCAACCTGGCAAGGCTACGGGGTGCTCAGTTCAGATACTATGTCTATTGCTTGTCTAAAATACTTCAGATGAGATTCCCACTGAGATCTCAAGACTGACTAAAGGACAGCTTGATTTTGAGTCTTCTCCTCTCCAGGTAGCTTATGACTCTACTTTCTATGTCTGTTTGTTTATTTGTTTTTTGTGGGTTTTTTCTGTGTAGTCCTGGCTGTCCTGGAACTCACTCTGTAAATCAGGTTGGCCTCAAGATCAGAAATTCACCTGTCTCTGCTTCCCAAGTACTGGAATTAAAGGTGTGCACCACCACTGCCTGATTACTCTACTTCTCTCTCAGCTCTAAAGAGGTATGTGTGTGTGTGTGTGTGTGTGTGTGTATGTATGTATGTGTGTGTGTGTGTGTGAGAGAGAGAGAGAGAGAGAACATGCAAGTGAGCATCCCCTCTGGGAACAGAAGAGACTGTTGGATCCCCTAGAGCTGAACATTAAAGGTGGCTGGAAATCACTGTGTGGGTTCTGGGAACCAAACTAGTCTCCTACAGAGAAGGCAGAGCTCTGGACTGCTGAGCTGTCTCACCAGCCCCTCTCCTTCCCAATATATGTCACTGGCCATGGCCCACTGCCCTCGCTCCTCGGTCCTTGCAATGATGAGATGGTGAGCTTAGCTCCGACTCAGGAAACTGCTAACATGCTCACCTGGTGGCAGGTCTACCAAAACTACAATGATACCGAGAAGATTCATGTGGTTCCTGTACCAGGCTGACACACAAACGTGTTCCATCACCACCTCCAAGGCTCAGGGAACATCAGAGAGGAGAGGGGGGGAAATAACACAAGAGCAGACATGGCCACTGCATTCATGGATTCACTTATAGGAGTGGCAATCTGCAAACAAGCTACACAGGACTGAGCCCTCTCAACAGTTCACTGGGATGTGAGAAAGGTCTATGAGCCCCTACCCCTCCCTGAGGAACTATTAAAAATAAACAGGACTAAGTAAAGTAAATTGCTTCCCTCAGTGCCTCCATCAATAGAGTACTTGCTGGGCAAGCGTGAGAACCTAGCTTTGGAGCCCTAGTGTTCTGACATGTATCTGTAATCCTAGCACTGGGAAGGTGGAGCCCTAGTGTTCTGATGTGTATCTATAATCCTAGCTCTGGGAAGGTGGAGACAGACAGCAATAGACAGACCTCTGGAGCTCAATATCCAGACCAGTCTAACCTAGCTCCAGTTCAGTGAAAGACCCTGTCTCAGAAAACTAAGGTGATTGAGAAAGGTACAAAGTGTCCACCTCTGGCTTCTACACATAAATTTACACACATGCCTGCACACCCAATGTTAAGTGTGCACACACATTAAGTTGTAGATATATACACGTACAATGAATCTGTCAGGGAAAGACAGTTATAAGGAGGAAGAAACAAACAAATAAAAAAAACCTTTCACACTAGTTGCTGGTTTTTTTTTTTTTCCTTAAAATATTTTTTGAGATTTTATTTATTTTCCTTTGTATGGATGTTTTGATCGCATGTCTGTCTGTATACTATGTGCGTGCAGTACCCATAATGAACAGAAGAGGGCATCAGATTCCCCTGAGCCTATAGTGAGCTATCAGAAAGGCCCTAACCCTGAACCAGGATCCTCGAAAAGAGCAGTCAGTGTTCTTAAGCACCGAGCCATCTCACCATCCCTCACGTGTAGTTTTTTCCTATGGTCTACACCATTTACCACCAGGCTAGCTGCAATCTACTTTCTCCCTGGCCTGAATCCAGGGCCCCAGGCCTGAGCCAGGAAAGTACTCATTCACTCGCTGAGTGACATTCTCACGCCCAGCGGTAACTAACTTCTTTCCAGACACAAGTGTACATCTGAGGCATTTAGGAGAAACCTCCCTGTCATCTGCTGCAATTACTGCTTGTAACAGCTTTCACGATTGGTTTTTATATCATTAGCATCATTACAAAAGTGTAATTCTTGGGTGATGCATTAACTTAAGTATTAACTGTAGCCAGCAGCAAGTTATTAAGCCATTAGGCAGGGAACCATTCAGGAAGTAAACTTAACAGGTGGGGACACAGCCCTCTCTCTTTAAAGCGAACTGAGAATGGGCTTCTTATTTCTGTCAGTAAAACGGGAAAAGAGCCCTGGCTGCCTTTAGCCCCAGCACCTGGGAGATAGAAGCAGGCAGACCTCCGTAGCTCAAGGCCAGCCTGGTCTACACTGAGAGAACTTGCCTCAAAAAAGAGAGGGGGAGAGAGAAAGGGAAGAGGATGGGGATGGTGGTGGAGAGATAGAGAGGAGATGGGGGAGGGGAGGAGGGGAGGAGAGGTTTGAAATTTGGACTGTTTCAAGTTGTCACCTAAAGAAGAACAACTAATAAATCATAGTATTCCTGATTTAAGACCAATGAAAAGATACGGTCATTGTTTCTAATTAATTTCCCGGATGTTCTGAAGAAATCCTGCAAATGTGGCACTGTCTACAGAAAACAGTATTATATTAAACAAAGGCGAACAAGAAATAGCCTGGTTTATAATTCTGAATTCAATTCTCCACAGCTGAAGCTTAAAGGTGTGTGTGGGGCTGGGGGGGGGGTGGGCATAGACTAAATTAGCCAAGTACGAATGTCAACTGCAATGACCAATCCCATCATCCTGCCATCTGAGATAACCAAGCCACATGCCAACCAGTCACACTGCAGTCGCTCCCGGATACTCATCTCAGTGTCAACTTTTAAAATCTCCTTGTTGTTTTTGAGATAGGGTATCTCTACCTAGCCACCACAGTCTCACTATGTGTAGATGAGGCTGGCTTTAAATGGAGAGAGCTGCCTGCCTCTGCCCTTTGCCTCCTGAGAGTTAGGATTAAAAGTGTACACTACCATGTCTGGTGTTCCCCCCTCCCCTCCATTTGTTTGTTTTTGTTTTCCCAAGGCAGGGTTTCTCTGTGTAGCCCTGGCTGTCCTGGAATTCAGAGATCCGCCTGCCTCTGCCTCCCAGCTACTGAGAGCAAAGGTGTGCGCCATCACTGTCCGGCTATTACTTTTTTTCCTTTTTAAACGGGTCTCGCATATGCCAAGCTGACCTATGTAGCCAAGGGAACTCTGAACTCCTGATCCTCCTGTCTGTCTTCAGTTCCTCAGTGCTGGGATTCCCGTTGAGACGCTGGGAATCAAATCTAGGGCTTTGAAATAAGCAAGCAGTCTAACAACTGAAACACACACTCTGAAATGTGTGTTAACTGTGTGATAACTGAAATGCATTCCAATACCAATTCGAAGGGACCCAATGACACCTGAATGAAACACAGAATGACATCCACCAGAAGTGGACATTGCCAAGGAGCTAAGGTAGGACATTTCATACATTACTAAGAAAACATGTTACCTGCCTGCTTTGGTCTCCTTACTCCTGACACCAAGTACAGCCCAGAGAAGGTGGGTCTGTGACATATTTGCGCCATGCACACAGCACACAGAGCCTAGCTGAGTGAGCATTGGCCCTGCTCTTGAGCACCAGAGCTGCTCCAAGTCTTGTCTCCCTGGAATGCGGATGCTGCATCCCTGGCTGGACCGCTCAGGATCTTGCACGTGCCTTTCTGCAGCTAGCTCGCCACCGGGGTCCTTGATCGTGCGGCCCAGCAAGCGCGCCCCCCGAGCCGCGCGCCCCCACCCCCACCCACCCGCGCCCCGCGCGCCCCCGCGCACCTGAGGCAGTCGTTGTCTCTCACCAGGCGCGCGCTCTCCGTAGGGGTAGCATCCCCCCTTCCAAATAGAGGCCCAGGAGCGCCCCGGAACTGAAGCCGAAGCGCTGGCGGATGAGACTGATGAGATCCGTGACAACTCGGCATCTGTTTAGGTCAACCAGAAGCCAGAAGACCGTGCAGTGTGGAGTGGCCGGCGGCGGGTAGTCAAACTGAAGCCGTAGCCTAACCGTCTCGGAGGCTGCCATCTTGCTCATGCTCAACGGAAGCCGAGAGGTTCCACGGGGCTTCCCGCCCCCGGCAGCGACTAGCGTGCGCCGCCTAGGGGCGCAAGTAGGTCTGCAAGCTCTCATCGCGAGCTCCCAGTTCTTTCCCAGAACTGAAGGGCTGAATGTATATAACAAGTGACTGTCGGGATAGCTTTGATATCAGTTCGTATAATTAGACAAAAACAAGCCAATAATCTGTAAAATTAGTAAGCAGCCAGCCTGACCCAAAACTCTGTAATAGGATTTTTACCTTTCTACAAAAAAAAGGTCAGGAAAGCACCAGAATCCACATGTGGTGTGTATCCAGACAGAAAACGAGAGAGGTTCCTGGAGTTTTCATGAGACTGTCTAAAACAAACACACGCGTCCTTGGGGTCTCGGAGGGGAGGGGTGTCAGTGTGTGCTGTGCTCCTGACCAGATCAAGTGCTTTCCTTATCTTGGGGTATAACAATATCCTTTAAGTGTTGAAGGCACAGGAGAGAATCAGAAAGCTAACTAAATACGAGACCTTTTAAAAAAAAATTGATTAAAAACGAGGCTTGTTCTTTGAAAGCAATAAAAATCAAGAAGCACCAGATGGCACAGTCAACACAGTGATTTCCCTAGCATGCACTCGACCCTGGACTCCAGCCCCACCACAAAGGTATAAAGTAGGGGGAGTTTTTAAAAATTTAATGTTTAGAGAAGTTAAGCAACTCCGGCCGCCGGTGGTGGCGCACGCCTTTAATCCCAGCACTTGGGAGGCAGAGGCAGGCAGATTTATGAGTTCAAGGCCAGCCTGGTCTACAGAGTGAGTTCCAGGACAGCCCGGGCTACACAGAGAAACCCTGTCTCGAAAAACCAAAAAAAAAAAAAAAAAGAAACTAGAAATTTCCACTTGAATGGTTTGTTTCTGAAATTGGAGGAATGTTAATCTGTGTTTTCCACTGATGCAACAAATCGTGCCCCATAAATTTGTGGCTCTATTAGCCACAAATGGCTTTAAGTAACCTATTTCCCCTTAGGCCCCATACACCTGACCCATTTTTCACTTTGTTTTAGCTGAAATAAAGTTCCAGTCCCTAGAAGCTAAGTATTTATCTCCCGAAGAGGCCAATGTGGATGCCAAGATTTTGGTGAAGTTATTGTTACATCTGCTCCTGCATATATTAAATTATCCATTTCAATTCCATTGGTTTGTATTTCTGCTCAGGTATCTGATCAGGTATAGCAGTTTGCCAGAATATTTGTTTTCAAGTCTTCAGAATATGAATTTTTGATTTTATGTACTGAAGCTGTTCTGACCTTAAACACAGCCAGAGTGTAAGGAAGAGGGGACCATGCTACCTACCAGACAGGCATAGATGGCGCAGTGGTTAAGAGCACTGACTACTCTTCCAGAGGTCCTGAGTTCAGTTCCCAGCAGCCAGCAGCCAGCAGCCAGCAGCCAGCAGCCAGCAGCCAGCAGCCAGCAGCCAGCAGCCAGCAGCCACAAGGTGTTAGCATTCTGTCAAACTCCACCTCCATAGTTACCTGGCAACAGCCAGGTATGCTCCTCCCCGCAGCTACCAGGCAACAGCCAGGTAGCCCTGCCCACTATTTATAAAAGGAGATGTCTGGCCCCTCCTCTCTCTCTTGCCCCTTGACCTTCATCCCCTTCCCCTCTCCATCTCCACGCGGTCATGGCCAGCCACATCTCTCTCTCTTCTGCCCTAAATAAACTCCCTTCGTGGAACCTCTGGCCTGGCGTCTTCCCTTCCAAGCAGCTGCGTGTTAATAACAACACATGGTGGTTCACTACCATCTGTAATGAGATCTGATACCCTCTTCTGGTGTGTACTTTTTTTTTTTTTTCCTTCGAGAAAGAATTTCTCTGTATAGCCCTGGCTGTCCTGGAACTCACTCTGTAGACCAGGCTGGCCTCAAACTCAGAAATCCGCCTGCCTCTGCCTCCCTAGTGCTGGAATTAAAGGCATGTGCCACCACCACCCGGCAGTTTTTATTTATTTATTTAAAAATACAGCCAAAGCCGAGCTGTGGTAGGACACACCTTTAATCCCAGCACTTTGGAGACAGAGGCAGGTGGATTTCTGAGTTCCAGGCCAGCCTGGTCTACAGAGTGAGTTCCAGGACAGGCAGGGCTACACAGAGAAACCCTGTCTCAAAACGAACAAACAAACGAAAGACAGCTAAATCTTTCTTTCTATGTATTTATTATTGAGGAATGGGTCTCCAGAAGGTGGGCCTAGGCCCTCACTGAGCAACTTGTTCCTTAGCACTTTTTCCAGAAGCCTTCATCAGGACATAAAATAGTACTGGACGAGAATAGGGGTCGAAAGGCAGACCTTCAAAGACATCTTCTGTTCTGAAGGCCAGACCCACTGTGGCTGGAGCCTCTGGCTTTGCTACCTGGCTAGTAAAGCCACATTCACCCAGAGTTTTTGTCTCATCCAGCAGCTGGTCGTCCTTGAACAGCAGCTGCTCATCAGGAGGTCTCTTCAGGATGCCCTCAAACTATGCGTTTGAGCTCCAACACTGGGCTTGACTCCTTGGCCTCAGCAAAGATGGTGGTCTTCTTGTGTCGGATCATGAGAAACACAATCCATCCCTGTGGCTGCTTCTGGCTTGATGCACAGGACCTAAGCAGTGTCAACAACAAGCATTAAGTCTTTTCATTGCTCTGGGCAGAGTTTCTCTGACCTGACAGGGAGTGATTGAGTTCAATTTGATATCAGTGCCTGCAGGAGGCCCTTTAGGGTGTTGATAATCTGAATTCCTTAGTCTAATGCTGGTCTTTGCCACACCTTATGCATACTGAAGAAGGCTGAGGCCTTCTGGATTATTTCTAGGAAAAATAAAAGTTTCTAGGAATGCCTTGCCTATAATCCCGTTTCAAATGACCTTGCTTACCACAGTTAAGACACCTGACAGTTTGATTTTTCTTAAGACTTTTAGAAATTATTTCTATCAGATTAGCATTATAGGTTTGAGATCCAGTCTCTCTCTCTCTCTCTCTCTCTCTCTCTCTCTCTCTCTCTATCTCTCTCTCTCTCTCTCTCTTTTTGACACAGGGTTTCTCTGTGTAGCCCAGGTTGTCCCTGGAACTCACTCTGTAGACCAGGTTGGCCTTGAACTCAGAAACCTGCCTGCCTCTGCCTCACAAGTGATGGGATTAAAGGTGTGCGCCACCAGGACCCCGCTGAGATCCAATCTCTAATCCATTCCTCTAATAGTGTGGATGGTGCCTTTAAAGATCTAATCACCCGTTTGCTTTCTGAATTAGAATTTTTAAAAGACACAGGGCTGTGGTGGCCCATGCCTTTAATCCCAGCCCTTGGGAGGCAGAGGCAGGCGGATTTCTGAGTTCGAGGCAGCCTGGTCTACAGAGTGAGTTCCAGGACAGCCAGGGCTGCACAGAGAAACCCTGTCTAGAAAAACCAAAAAAAAAAAAAAAATTTTTTAAGCCAAGAATTCAATTAATATTCTTCAGACTTCTAAATATAATTCTGTTTACAGCTGCAATCTTTACAAAAAAAAACAAAACAAACAAACAAAAAAAAACAGGAAGGCTGCTTTTGGGCCTTGTGTGTTTTTAGTAAATGACTCAAACCTTTCTTGGTTCTTCAGCCTCCTCTCAAGCAGTTAAAGCTGCTAAATGACATAGCATCAAAGTATGATCAGCTGCCTTTATAACTCAGCATTTTGACCTTCCCTAACAAGTAATCTTGGGAATATTGATGCCTCTAGCCTGAGTCTGTTGTTCCATGGCCCCTAGCTTCCTCTTTCTACCACATTCATCATTGTAACTGAGGACCAGCTTCCAACACTGCTGTTGCCAATCTTACCAGAACAATTCTGTTCTGACTTGCCCATGAATTGAATATCTGCCTCACAGAGGGTGAATGCAAACCATAGGAAACAATCTATTCCTTAAATCTCCTCCAATCCAATAGAATTCCATTTTGTTTTGTTCATAACCTTGGGGATGCCTACTGTCTCCTGGTAAGTATTGTATACAGTAACTGGATAAACTAAGGTTGGTTTTCTAATAACCTTGGACCAGCCCTTTCAGTTTCATCATGTGACTAGCTGGTGGCATGGCAGGCTCTTGCCTAAACTCCTGTCTGTGTCTGTTTTTCTTAGGTCTTTCTAAGGCTTGTCTAAATGTCTGGGTCTGTGTCCAAGTATTTTTCTTATTTTCCTTTAAGTCTAATCTTCCTGCTTTGGCTTCTATCTTATCAATTCACTGTTTTTGAGCAGGTACAGAAAGCCATCTTGGCTATTAAGAATAGAGTATAAGCTGGACAGTGATGGCGCATGACTTTAATCCCAGCACTTGGTAGGCAGAGGCAGGGGGATTTCTGAGTTCGAGGCCAGCCTGGTCTACAGAGTGAGTTCCAGGAAGGCAGGGCTACACAGAGAAACCCTGTCTGGAAAAAAAAAACAAAACAAATAAAAAATTATAAAATACCAAAATGATAATAATCATAACCTGTTTTGAGCCAACTGGAGATAAGTCATCTAGCTTTTCATTTTCTGCTTCTGTTTGCAAGTCATCTCAGAGTAGTACTCTTCAGGGTTCTAAAGCCTTCTTTTATGCCACTTCTTATCCTTAAGTCTCTCCTTGAGGACTTCCCAGGTGACTTACCAAATCTGATGGCTTCTCAGGTTGTCCTCAGCAGGAGTGATCTCCCGGTGTTCTTGGGGCCTTGCCACAAGTTGGAGAGCCAAAATGTTGTTTTAAAATAAAAAATCCCAGCTGTTCAATTTTACCAATGAAGACTTAGGGGCCAGATGGTGGGGTACCCCAGAAAGCCTGCTGGCTCAGAAAGGCACAGAAAGCACTCCGCAGACCTTCCTACTCCACTCACTTCCCAGAAGGAAACAGCTCCTTCTGTTCTCCATGCTGTCTTAAATACCTTTCCTCTCAAAGACCCTCCTTTCTGTTCACTTCTATTCAATGCCTGTCAGCTGTTTTCTTGTTCTGTCTCTTGACTTAGGGTTGACTTTCTTTAGCTTCTGATTAAATGTGTGTGTTAGGTCTAAGCCACAATGAGAAACAGGATTTTTCAATTCACAATCTCAGGGATCACAGTATGATTCTGTGAGAGCAATCACTTCTACTACCAGCCAGCAGAAAGAAGACATCTGCCCTCTTTATCCCAATGTGCACTCATCTACTCTGCTCAGCCCTGGTTCCTGAACATTCACTTTGCAGTTAGCTATTTCCTGTTTCTTAATAAAGTAGCCAGGCTGGGAGATGTCTCTTAGTGTGTGTGGTGCTTGCCTGGTATGTTCAAGGCCGGGTGTTCACTCTCTAGCATTGCAAAACAAGCAAATGATGTTGCCAAAGTCACTGCATGGGAGTCCAGGCATGTATCTTAACCACTATGCCAGACATACTTGTTTCATGCACACACATTCACACATTCACAGATGAACACACATAACATAAATCTAGAAACACTTATTTGTGGGGTGGGGGCAGGGCAGGAATAATGTTGTTTAGTGGAAACTTCTGGTTTGTTTGGAAAGTCAGTTATGTCCAGTGATGGTCTACTGGGGCACACAGGTGAATGGATGTTTTGCTGAAGCAGACAGTTATGAGCCACCACCATGTGTGTGGAGAGAATCAAAATGTGTCCCCTGGAAGAGCAAGGCATCCTTTCACCTGTGTGTCCTAGTAGACCATCACTGGACATAACTGACTTTCCAAACAAACCAGAAGTTTCCACTCCACAACGTTATTCCTGGCCTAGGGAGAGCTCTTGGGGCTGCTTCCAGGATCTTGGTAAGAAGGTTTATATTTGACTAAGATAAAGGATTAGGCTCAGGCCAGACTTTGACATTGGGCTGGGACAAGGGAGTAGGCTCAAGATGAATTCAGATGAGGAATGTGTGTTCTCTGTATCTTTATCTTGTTAAGACCCTGTATAGTTATCCTAGGACCTTTGTTTATTGTCTTGTTTGTTCTTAGACTACTAGATCTTTGACCTAGAACTGGCCTGTACTTTTCATGTACTTAGAATGGTACAAAAGCAGACACTTTTGGAATAAAAATTTGGAAAAAAATAAACCCACTTCAACACTGTTTCCAGTCATGTTATAATATTGCCTAATTGTCTCTCTCTTTTTTTTTAATCCTCACTCCCTCCCTTGAGACCCCGTTGACTGACTGAGCTAGCTTAGTCAGATGATGCTTCAATCTGATGAAATATTTATTCCTATTAAAAACAACAATTAAATTGGTTATTGCAGAATACTGATATTTGGCCTAATGCATTGCAAATTTTTCAGGCACAATTGATAATTATTTTCCAAAAGACACAAGTTACAATTTGCCTCTATGCATATATTTCCTGTAAATTTCCCCATGCATCCCATAGAGAATGCACTTACTGTATTTACAGATGGCTCCTCTGATGGGAAGGCCGCATGTATAATTGGATCACATGTTTATTCTCTTGTGTCCTCTCCCAACACTCAGCACAAATAATTGAATTATACACTGTAGCCGCTGTTTTTGAAATGTTGAACAATCAAGCTTTTAATTTGTGTACTTGTAGCCATGGTTTGCAATTGCTGGAAACAGTTCCTTTTTTAGATACTGCTAATTCTTTTTTTTTTTTTTTTTTTTTTTTTTTTTGGTTTTTCGAAACAGGGTTTCTCTGCGTAGTCCTGGCTGTCCTGGAACTCACTCTGTAGACCAGGCTGGCCTCGAACTCAGAAATCCGCCTGCCTCTGCCTCCCTAGTGCTGGGATTAAAGGCGTGTGCCACCACCGCCCGGCGATACTGCTAATTCTTTAACAGGACAAGAAACTAAAAATGTAATTAGTCATTCACTGCCTATGCTGCTTTTCTATGTGGCGTGCTCGAAATCAGATTAAAACAGATAATGAAACAGGCTATTGCAGTCAAGCACTTGGGACTTTCTCTCAACAATTTAATATTACCCATGCTACTGGCATTCCTTATAATCCTCAAGGACAAGATATTGTGGAATGGGCTCATGGAACTTTAATACAATATTTTCATAAAATAAAAAAGGTGGAATTTTCTCTTCAACAAGGTGGTCAGGCAGCAGAGGCCAACATGCAGATCTCCATGAAGCCCTTAAAAGGCAAGACCATCACTCTGGAAGTGAGCCCAGTGGCACCATCCAGAATGCCAAGGCCAAGGTCCAAGAAAGGCATCCCACCTGACCACAGAGGCTGATATTTGCAGGCAAAGAGCTAGAGGATGGCTGCACCCTGTCCAACTACAACATCCAGAAAGAGTCCACTTTGCACCTGGTGCTGTGTCTGTGAGGTGACGTCATTGAGCCATACCTTCTTCCTCTTGCCCAGAAGTACAACTATGACAAGATGATCTGCCGCAAGTGCTATGCACGCCTGCACTCTCCTTCCCCCGCCCCATGCAGTCAACTACTGCAAGAAGTGTAGCCATACCAACAACCTGCACCCCAAGAAGAAGGTCAAATAAAGTTGGGCTCATACCTAGGATGGTGTGACCCTGAGGACCAAATAAAGTCCCCTTCCATCAACTGGAGCAGGAAAAAAAAAAAAAAAAAGGGCGGAATTATATCCCTATACACCACAAAATTATTTAAATCATGCTCTTTTTATTTAAAATTTTAAAAATTTGAATGCCTAGGAACTCTGCTGAGTGCCTATGGCACCCTACAACTAAACTAACTAGGCATACTTATGCCCAGGTGAAACGGAAAGATCCACTTACTTGCACATGGCATGGTCCCAATCAGGTACTAATGTGGGGAAGAAAGCATGTTTGTGGGTTGTTTTGTTTTTCTGCAGGATTCTGATGGAGCATGTTGACTGCCAGAGCAATTGGTGAGACATTCTGGTGCTGGAACAAAGAATGATGCTGACCATGAGCTTGCTGTGTGCCCTGACCAATGGTGACAGGGAAGGTGTATTGGACTTATATTCCTGACCCACCTTTGTTTGCCTATATCCCAGACTTTACAAGCTGCCTTGCCTCAAGCTTTTAGACCTTGTGGGACAGAGAACATAGAGACTGTAGGAACTACCTTTGAAAATTAATCAAATAGAGAAGTTATAATGACCCTTCTCTTCCTCTTAATGTAACCAGTTATTCTGACTCAGTCATGGGCTGGAAATCAATCTAATATTTGAAAAAAAGGAAAAGACAATGGGCTGGTTCAGGACATTTTCAGACACATATTTGAAAGTTCACAGATGCCTGTGTGATGTTAGGTTAGCAATAGGTAAAATTGGGACAGGATCTGGATTTCAAACAAATGTTAGTGCTCTTCCAGAGGACACAAGTTTGATTCTCTTCACTCACATGGTGGTGGCTCATAACTGTCTGCTTCAGCAAAAACATCCTTTCACCTGTGTGCCCCAGTAGACCATCACTGGACATAACTGACTTTCCAAACAAACCAGAAGTTTCCACTAAACAACATTATTCCTGCCCTGCCCCTGCCCCACAAATAAGTGTTTCTAGATTTATGTTATGTGTGTTCATCTGTGAATGTGTGAATGTGTGTGTATGCAACAAGTATGTCTGGCATAGTTGTTAAGATACATGCCTGGACTCCCATGCAGTGACTTTGGCAACATCATTTGCTTGTTTTGCAATGCTAGAGAGTGAACACCCGGCCTTGAACATACCAGGCAAGCACCACACCACTAAGAGACATCTCCCAGCCTGGCTACTTTATTAAGAAACAGGAAATAGCTAACTGCAAAGTGAATGTTCAGGAACCAGGGCTAAGCAGAATAGATGAGTGCACACCCATATAGGAGATAAGGAGGGCAGATGCCTTGTTTCTGCTAGCTGGAGGTAGAAGTGCCATGATTTCAAGGTATATTTGATCACATTGTGAACCCTGAGATTGTGAACTGCAAAACTCTGTTTCTTGGGCTGGAGAGATGGCTCAGCAGTTAAGAGCACTGACTGCTCTTCCAAAGGTCCTGAGTTCAATTCCCATGCAACCACATGGTGGCTCACACCCATCTGTAATGGGATCCGATGTACTCTTCTAGTGTGCGTCTGAAGACGGCTGCCGTGTACTCATATAAACAGAAAAATAAATCTATTTATTTATTTATTTATTTATTTATTTATGGTTTTTCAAGACAGAGTTTCTCTGTATAGCCCTAGGCTGTCCTGGAACTCACTCTGTAGAACAGGCTGGTCAGAACTCAGAAATCTGCCTGCCTCTGCCTCCCAAGTGCTGGGGTTAAAGGAGTGTGTCACCACCGCCCGGCAAATAAATCTATTTAAAAAAAAAAACCAAAAACCCTGTTTCTCATTGTGGCTGAGACCTAACACACACCTTTAATCCCAGAGCTAAAGAAAGTCAACCCTAGGTCAAGAGGCGGAGCAAACAACCAGCTGACAGGGAGTGAACAGGAGTGAACAGGAGTGAACAGAAAGGAGGGTCTTTGAGAGGAAAGGTATTTAAGACAGCATGGGAGAACAGAAGGAGCTGTTTCCTTCTGGGAAGTGAGTGGAGTAGGAAGGTCTGCGGAGTGCTTTCTGAGCCTTTCTGAGCTAGCAGGGTTTCTGGGGTACCCCAGCATCTGGCCCCTAAGTCTTCATTGGTAAAATTGAACAGCTGGGATTTTTTATTTTAAAACAACATTTTGGCTCTCCAACTTGTGGCAAGGCCCCAAGAACACCGGGAGACCACTCCTGCTGAGGACAACCTGAGAAGCCATTAGATCTGGTAAGTCACCTGGGAAGTCCTCAAGGAGAGACTTAAGGATGGGAAGTGGCATAAAAGAAGGCTTTAGAACCCTGAAGAGTACTACTCTGAGATGACTTGCAAACAGAAGCAGAAAATGAAAAGCTAGATGACTTATCTCCAGTTGCTCAAAACAGGTTATGATTATTATCACTATGATATTTTATACTTTATTCTTAATAGCCATGATGGCTTTCTGTACATGCTCAAAAACAGTGGATTGATAAGATAGAAGCCAAAGCAGGAAGATTAGACCTAAAGGAGAATAAGAAAATGCTTGGACACAGACCCAGACATTAAGACAAGCCTTAGAAAGACCTAAGAAAAACAGACACAGGCAGAAATTTAGGCAAGATCCTGCCATGCCACCAGCCAGTCACATGATGAAACTGAAAGGGGCTGGTCCAAGGTTATTAGAAAACCAACCTTAGCCGGGCGGTGGTGGCGCACTCCTTTAATCCCAGCACTTGGGAGGCAGAGGCAGGCAGATTTCTGAGTTCGAGGCCAGCCTGGTCTACAGAGTGAGTTCCAGGACAGCCAGGGCTACACAGAGAAACCCTGTCTTGAAAAACAAAAACAAACAAAAAAAAAGAAAACCAACCTTAGTTTATCCAGTTACTGTATATAATACATACCACGAAAAAGTAGGCATCCCCAAGGTTATGAACAAAACAAAATGGAACCCTATTGGATTGGAGGAGATTTAAGGAATAGATTGTTTTCTATGGTTTGCATTCACCCTCTGTGAGGCAGATATTCAATTCATGGGCAAGTCAGAACAGAATTGTTCTGGTAAGATTGGCAACAGCAGTGTTGGAAGCTGGTCCTCAGTTACAATGATGAATGTGGTAGAAAGAGGAAGCTAGGGGCCATGGAACAACAGACTCAGGCTAGAGGCATCAATATTCCCAAGATTACTTGTTAGGGAAGGTCAAAATGCTGAGTTATAAAGGCAGCTGATCATACTTTGATGCTATGTCATTTAGCAGCTTTAACTGCTTGAGAGGAGGCTGAAGAACCAAGAAAGGTTTGAGTCATTTACTAAAACTACACAAGGCCCAAAAGCAGCCTTCCTGTTTTTTTTTTTTGTAAAGATTGACTTCAGCTGTAAACAGAATCAGAAGTCAGAAAAATATTAATTGAATCCTTGGCTTTTGAATATGCTAATTCAGAATGCAAAAGGATGATTAGATCTTTTTGTGTTTTTTGTTTTAAAATACCACCTGGAGTGATTAACCTTTAAAGGCACCTTTGGTACCATTAGAGGAATGGATTAGAGATTGGATCTCATACCTATAATGCTAATCTGATAAAAGTCTTAAGAAAAATCAAACTGTAAGCAATGAAAAGACTTAATGCTTGTTGTTGACACTGCTTAGGTCCTGTGCATCAAGCCAGAAGCAGCCACAGGGATGGATGTGTTTCTCATGATCCGACACAAGAAGACCACCATCTTTGCTGAGGCCAAGGAGTCAAGCCCAGTGTTGGAGCTCAAACGCATAGTTGAGGGCATCCTGAAGAGACCTCCTGATGAGCAGCTGCTGTTCAAGGACGACCAGCTGCTGGATGAGACAAAAACTCTGGGTGAATGTGGCTTTACTAGCCAGGTAGCAAAGCCACAGGCTCCAGCCACAGTGGGTCTGGCCTTCAGAACAGAAGATGTCTCTGAAGGCCCACCTATCGACCCCCCTTCTCTTCCTGCAAAAAGTCCAGGCGGGACAGAGGCTTCTGGAAACAGTGATAAGGAACAAGCTGCTCAGTGAGGGCCCAGGCCCACCTTCTGGAGACTCATTCTCCACTCCTGCCAAAAAAAAATTGGCTGTCTTTTTAAATAAATTAAAAAAAAAAAAAAAAAACCAAAAACTTCTGCTCTGGTGTCATCTCATTCTGCCCCTCAGCTGGAGGTGTCCAGAAGCCATCAGCATGCCAGCCCTGAGCAGGCAGAACAAAGGCCTGAAGGGGAGTCCACAGGGGATGTTTCCCTTCAGGATGTCAGGGCCTGCTACAGGCAGGACTGGAAGGGGACCGTGGGGGTCTGGGATGAATGGTGTGGTTCTGAGTGTCCTCTCTGGGTACTGCTGCTGTACCACCTGGAGAGGAGTCTGGGATGGGGTGTCTTGCCAGGCAGGAGGGGGAAGCAGAGGGTGAGAATATCAGGGTTGGGTCTGATTGGGAGCCAGTGCCCAATACACAGGAGGTATGGGAGGAAAGCCTTTTGTGTGTCCCTCGGGTAACAGGCCTTCTTTGAAGCGATCTTTAATGAAGCAGCTCTCAGCCATTGCTTGTTCATACTGTTTTTTGGGGGAGGAGGCAGTGGACTAGGACACATACTTTATTGGGGTGAGTTAAGGATCATAACTCTTGAGGGAATGGAGAATACCCAAGAAGGGAAGGTCATTGGTTAAGGCCATCTGGATATCTCATTAGCATGGAGAACTCCTGTTGCTGTGCTACAGAACTGAGTGTCTGTTGGGGTCCTCTCGATTGGGTGTCCTGGTTTTGTGTTCAGGACAGGTACAGAGGCAAGTAGGAAGTGGCTCTGTTCCTGCAGTTCTCAATCTCAGATTCCAGGGTTTGAGCTCACTCAGTTTTTCCATTTCTTATGCCTGTCTGGTAGGTAGCATGATCCTACATATTCTACACTCTGGATGTGTTTAAGGTCAGAACAGCTTCAGTTCATAAAAGATTTCAAACTCAGGAGAGACTAGAAAACATGTATGTTGGCAAACTGCTATACATGATCAGAGACCTGAGCAGAAAATAAAACCAATGGGATTGAAATGGAAGGTTTAGTAGGGCACAGGAGCAGATGTAACAATTTCACCAAAATCTTGGCATCCAGATTGGCCTCTTCAGGCAATAATTATTTAGAATTTTAGGGACTGGAATTTTATCTCAGCTAAAACTAAGTGAAAAAATGGGTCAGATTTCCTAAGCGGAAATAGGTAACTTAGAGCCATGTGTGGCTAATAGAGCCACAACTTTATGGGATGTGATTTGTTGCATTATAGCAGACACATGAAAGGACCTGTGATGAAGGAGTCTAAATATGACCCCACAGACAGTGGGAGATGAGCACTGAGCACTGATTTGGTTTGCTTGGCATTCTTTCCTAGTGACAGGCATGTGTTGGTTGGCCTTTCATAGGGTTGTTGAGCTCAACTTGTAGTAACACTGCCATTGAGAGAATCTGGCTGGAGAACTGCCCCTATGGTTCTTGTAGCAACTTGATGTTTCTGTGGAAACTGGCATTTGTTCCTTGTGTCTGCCTTCTGAAAGGACTGAACTGTGACTACCAGTTTGTGTGTGGTATCTGCCTGCCCAGAAGGCTGGTCATATTTGATGTTTAATATGGGACTAAAGTGCTGAGAAAGAAGATCAAGCTTACCCCAAAGAACTACTGCTGGGCAGGTCCACTTCCCCCACATCCTAATAACTTCTCCATTCCCTCTGCTGGGTGCTGGGCTAGAGGAGAGATTGAACCCTTATTAAAAACACATTGAAAAAAAATTATGCCTACAAACCATAATTTAAATAATGCTTCTGGCCGGGCGGTGGTGGCGCACGCCTTTAATCCCAGCACTTGGGAGGCAGAGGCAGGCGGATTTCAGAGTTCAAGGCCAGCCTGATCTACAGAGTGAGTTCCAGGACAGACAGGGCTACACAGAGAAACCCTGTCTCGAAACAAACAAACAAACAAACGAACAAACAAAATAATGCTTCTGAAGAAAATATTTAAAGGTATTATCAAGAACAGTAACAAAATGCCCAGGCTGTCCATAAGCAGGAAAGGACAGATGTCAGTCTTCAAAGGCACCAACTGCCTTACCTTTAACATGGTTAGCAATCCTGTTGGACATCAGCCTTTGAATTTTCTTCTTAGAATGGATATGTTTGTTGTTGATCATTAAAAACACAGATAAGAGATTTACAATGTTCTAAGTAAATTCAATGGTTACCATAGTTCAAGCTTGTTTTCTAGGTCTCTAAGGGTTGGAGTTATTTGGAGCTCAATAAAATATTTGAGCAGGTGGTGGTAGCCCGTTCCTTTGTGCTTTTAATCCCACCAGAGACAGGCAAATCTCTGTAAATTACTTGGTTTCTGGAGTCTAGAGCTACAGTGAGCAAAGTGGTGGTGGTTCACACCTTTAATCCCAGCACTTGAGAGGCAGAGACAGGAACATAGGAATTACAGTGGGTTAAATTTAAATTTAAAAACCACCTGCAAAAGCAAAAGGCATGTTGAAATTCAAAGTGAATGTCTTTTGTGTTCTAAAAGTAAATATACATAACCCTTGGGGGAAAAATATATCCTCGAAGGTATATTTAGTTTTCAAGTTTTGAAATAATTTTTAAATTTTTAATTGAAAGATAATACTTTTTCTGTTACCAATTTTTCCCCCCTAGGAAGGATATAACCTGTAAAAAAGAACACTGTCCAGAGTTAGGGTTGGCGCAGGGTTTTGTCTTTATCTTCCCAGGGGAAGGAAAGCATCCAACCTAGGAATCTGGAGACTACTGAACACGTGAAACACATGAAGAAAAAGGACGGATCATCAAGAGAGCATGTCCCAAGAAAAAATATGAATTGGCCAAATGGTTTCCAAGAAGATGATGGGGCCCCGAAACAATGAAGAATCCACCTGTATTGTAGTAATGCTATCACTGGGCAAAACTGCCTGGTGCCCCTTCTGCTGCCAGGTTCTGCACAAACAGTAGACACCTTTGGGATAACTTCCTTTTTTTTTTTTTGAGACAGGGTTTCTCTGAACAGCCCTGGTTGTCCTGGAACTCACTCTGTAGACCAGGCTGGCCTCGAACTCAGAAATCTGCCTGGCTCTGCCTCCCAAGTGTTGGGATTAAAGGCGTGCACCACCACTGCCCGGCTGGGATAACTTACATTCTACCTAGCCAGGATTGTCACCATGCTGACAAAGACCACCCACAGCTCAGCTCACCCACAGATATTCAAATTGCTGAGTTCATATGAGACTGACATGAACATCCTACAGAACTTTGAACTCAAAAATACCTAATCCTAAAACTGTGAAATACAACCAAGTTGGACATTGTGAAACACTTGGCGGAAATAACTTTATTATTGTAATTGGTTCCACTATGAAAGGGGGAGTATAGGAATAATAGGAAAAAGGGTAAGTTATTAAATCTATTCTTATAGATCTTTGTATATTGATGCAAAATTTAGATGACATTTGGTTACACTGGCACAGATTTCTGTATATTGATACACAATTAAGGTTATACTTAGGTTACAACATACTATGTATCTGTTATGGTCTGACCTCCACCCCCAAACACACCAGAATGAATAGCTGTAGCCATTTTGTTCCATGCCTGCCAGCTATTTCATATTGTTGCTGTAACATGCCCGCCAGTCATTGACACAGAGAAGTGACTTGGCTCAAGGACATGCTGACCACAACCTTGTTTTGTTTTGTATGTTCTGAATATGCTGTATGAGGTTTGCTTATCTTAAATTCCACAAAACCTTGTGTGGCACCCATCAAAACAAAGGTCAATATGAACTGCGATGTCTCAAATGGCTTGAGTCAGAGCTAACCACTGAGCAGCACTTCCTGCATGTATGTATGAGCTCATATGTATGTATGGTGGTGTTTTATGGTTGAAGAATGCTACTAATAAGCCAAAAAATTATGATACTCATGCTCTGTTATCTCAGTGTTCTGAAATCCCCCTGTTCACCACCCACCCACTGCCCCCCTTACTTTGCTCAGAACCAATGATAATACTTTGGTTAGATGATAATACTTTGCCTGGTAAGGCAACTGCTCCCCTCCTTGCTCTTTAAACTTTTGAAGCTTTTTTCTCCTATAAAAAGGCTACCATGAGGGCAGACTAGAACCACCATCCTTTTTGAGGTTCTGGATATCCAGTATTATGGTGTGTGTTCAATAAATTATTCTTGCTTACCTGAGATGAGTGTCTATTTGATTGAGTGGCGATTCCTTTTTTTTTTTTTTTTTTTTTAAGATTTATTTTATGTATAAGAATACACTGTAGCTTTCAGAACCCCAAAGAGGACTCAGTCCATTCAGATGTTGTCAGCCACCAAGTGGTTGCTGAAATTGAACTCAGACTTCTGAAGAGTGGTTATGCTCTTTAACCATGAGCCTCTCACCAGCCTTTAGTGGTGATTCCCCACTGTATCACTTTTTTTTTGTTGTTGTTTTTTTTTTTGTTTTTGTTTTTTTTTTGTTGTTGTTGTGTTTTCGAGACAGGGTTTCTCTGTGTAGCCCTGGCTGTCTGGAACTCACTCTGTAGACCAGGCTAGCTGGAACTCAGAAATCTGCCTGCCTCTGCCTCCAAGTGCTGGGATTAGGCGTGCTCAACCATGCCGGCTTTTGTAATTCTTAAAATGCAATGTAAGTTGTGTCCTTTTGAAAGCTATCATTATGACTGTTCAGCATAATTAAAATGCAGATTAATTGTGATTAATCAATCAACTTGTGGTTTATTAGTTATATTTAGTTAGTCACAGATGTTTTCAAAGTTAATCAGATATAATAGTAGAAACAAGTAACATTGCTTATTCAAATATGCTGAGATAGTTAGATGGTCTTCAAAAACTAAGAGGTCTGTAGAATATGGCATTTAAAGATACTTTACTAATTTAAGACTTTTGTAACAATGAGAGCTGTAGCTCCTGGCAGCATCCCATGCTACTTCAAAGAAGATGATGAACATCAGAGATGTCCTCATGGAATTTACTTCAAATGTGGCAAGCTGCCACTGGGCAAGGAGCGGCCCTTGCTTCAGCTGCTGACAGTATGCTGTCCAAGCTGAAGATAGGCATGCCACAAGAAAGTGGACTGAGGAATTCTTCCAGCACATGTGAAAAGTCCTTCATGATTCCTGCTTCACAGAAAAATCTGTCAGGTATTCTGGGACAGTAAATGGAAGACATGGAAGCTCCAACATTGCGAGGAGTCTGGGAGACTGCTCAGGTGCCAGTAGTCTCCGTCATTTCTAGAGTTTTGGAATCTGCTTTGCACTTCCTGTTTATTCAGGTAATATTTATTATTCTTTTTTTTTAAATATTTATTATTCTTAGCTTGGATGAGGTTGAAGACTAGATAGTTATAGTCTCACAGTTAAGCTTAAGTTGTTTCAGATTTAAGAAAAAAATTTTAAGATTTATTTATTTATTTCATGTATGTGAGTACACTGTTGCAGTCTTCAGACACACCAGAAGAGGGCATCAGATCTCCATTACAGATGGTTGTGAGCCACCATGTAGTTACTGGGAATTGAACTCAGAACCTCTGGAAGAGCAGTCAGTGCTCTTAATCTTTGAGCCGTCTCTCCAGCCCAAGAAAATGTTTTAAGGTCTAAAAAGGTGTTTTTTAGGCTGAAAAATGCCAGTTATGATAGAAAGTAATTTAGGTACAGAATTTTGCACTCACCAAGACAGGATAGATAGCACTTTCTCCAAGGTTGCTAAATACAAATGGACTGGACATTGTGAATATAATTCTTTTTTTTTTTTTTTTTTTTTTTTTTTTTTTTTTTTGGTTTTTCGAGACAGGGTTTCTCTGTGTAGCCCGGGCTGTCCTGGAACTCACTCTGTAGACCAGGCTGGCCTCGAACTCAGAAATCCGCCTGCCTCTGCCTCCCAAGTGCTGGGACTAAAGGCGTGCGCCACCACGGCCCGGCGTGAATCTTACCAGACAGTATATAGTTTATTTTTTATTTATTCATTTATTTATTTATTTATTTTTTGGTTTTACGAGACAGGGTTTCTCTGTGTAGCCCTGGCTATCCTGGAACTCACTCTGTAGACCAGGCTGGCCTCGAACTCAGGAATCCGCCTGTCTCTACCTCCCAAGTGCTGGGATTAAAGGTGTGCGCCACCACCGCCCGGCTAGTATATAGTTTATTAATGTTAAAGAAGAAGTATTTTATTTTAGGCAAAAAGAAAGAAATGTTGTAGGATATTTGAACACATTGTGAAACCCAAGATTGTGAACTGAGAAACTCTGTTTCTCACTGAGGCTCAGCCCTAGCACACAGCTTTAACCCAAGAGTTTTCTGTTGATTATAAACAAGGACTTGTGGTGTGGCCTAGCCCAAGCAACACATTTAACCCAAGAGCTAAATAGAGTCTGTTAGACTTTGGTGCGCAGATTAGAACAGGTAACAGAAGACCAGACAGTTCCACGAGGGGGGGAGTTATTTAGGGCAGAGGGCAAAGGTGAGGAGAGAAGCAGAAGAAGATGGGGGGGGGGGAGTGGAGGCTGGCCATGACCACGTGGAGAGAACGGGAAGGGAAGGGGAAGAGGCAGAGGTGAGGGTACAGAAAGAAGCTAGAGGCAAGGGAGTGAGAGAGCAAGAGAGAGAGGGAGGGGCAAGCAGCCCCTTTTATAGTGGGCAGGCCTACCTGGCTGTTTCCAGGTAACTGTGGGGAGGAGCATACCTGGATGTTGCCAGATAACTGTGGAGGTGGAGTTTAGACAGAATACTAACAGAGTCAACCCTAGGTCAAGAATCAGAACAAGCAATCAGCTGACAGAGTGAACATAAGTAAAGAGAAAGGGGGGTCTTTGAGTTGAAGGGCATTTAAGATAGCATGGAAAAGGAGAAAGAGATTTTTCCTTCTGGAAAATCCTCGGAGTAGGAAGGCAAGCTGGGTGCTTTCACCACAGAGTCTGGCTCCTGAGTCTTCATTTGGTAAAATAATGGCTGGGATATTGTTTTGTTTTTAAAACATCTTACTCTAGGTTTCATTCTGGCTACTCTATGCAAACAGGCTACAATTAACTCAGTAGGCTCTGGGTCCTGGTTTACTCTCTCATTGGGGTTTGGAAATGTAACAACTAAACTTTATTTGGATGTAGCTAAATATACAGGTAAATTACTATTCCTGTTATCACACCTATGACAATTTAAATTTAGATGCTGAAGTTGACAGTAGGGCTCCACAGCACCTCTGCATCTAGCAGTCCATCATCATACATCTTTCAGGTCACCTGTGACATATACACAACAGTTTGAGGTGCCATTTAGTATAAAGCAAGCAATAAAGAGCATGTAATTTTAAAAGACCCATTCGCCGCCTAGCCTTCTGGAAAGTCACAGAGGAAGACCAGAGCCCCAGATATCTGTCTAGTCCTTGTGGGTTTCTGTGCAAACCATCATCTCCATCATATTTCATCTCTGATAGTTTTCCATTATGACCTTTGTCAATCACATTTACCATTTGCCTCTGCCTTGGCTGGGGGCTTAATTTTTTTTTTTATGTGTATGAACGTTATTCCTGCAGCTACATATGTGCACCACATGTGTAACTGGTGCCTGAGGAGCCCAGAAGAGGGCATTTGATTCTCTGCAATTGGAGTTTTAGACAGTTGTGAGCCACCGTGTGAGTGTTGGGAATTGAACCCTGGTCTTCTGCAAGAGCAGCAAGTGCTTTTAAACAGCGTCATCTCTTCAGCTTCAGAATCTCTCCTAATTTAAAAAGCTAATCTTCCCTACATTTTATTATGAAAAATTTCAAGCATATAGAAAATTTGAACTTTTTTGCCGCAAACACTCTGTGACTCATAGTCTCCCACTAACTATCTCACTACAATACTTTATTTCTATCTATGTATTCATGTATTCATTCTCTCTCTTGCGATGGAGGTCTTGCTATGCCGCCCAGGTTAGAGAAAACCTCATGGAAATCCTCTTGCTGCGGCCTTCTGAGAATAAAGCGCATACTACTCCATCTGGTGGTTAAGTGTGTTTGGCTCTGGCCAGAAAGAACACAGAAAACCTTAGGCCAGTCTTTGCTATATAGTTAGTTGTTTTTATTTAACTTAATTGTTTTTGAGACAGGATACCATGTATCCCAGGCTGGCTTTGTATTCCGGACTGTCCTTCCTCTACCTCTGATTCCATGTCCTATATTATGTAGAGCTAGGGATTGACCCAGAGGGCAAGCATTCTACTCACTGAGCTATTTTTTTGTTGTTGTTTTTTTTTTGTTTTGTTTTTTTGTTTTGTTTTTCGAGACAGGGTTTCTCTGTGTAGCCCTGGCTATCCTGGAACTCACTCTGTAGACCAGGCTGACCTTGAACTCAGAAATCCGCCTGCCTCTGCCTCCCAAGTGCTGGGATTAAAGGCGTGCACCACCACCACCCCGCCTGGCTTGCTATGTTAAAACAAAAATTCCAGCCATTTACCAAATCAGGAGCCAGAGGCTGTGGTGAAAGCCCACTAGCTCAGAGAGGCAGAGGCACCCAGCCGACCTTCCTACCCCACTGACATCCCAGAAGGAAAGGCTCTTTCTCCTTCGCCACACTGTCTTGAATACCTTAAAGACTCTCCTTCTCTGTTTAATTCTATCCACTCTCTGTGGGTTTGGTTGCTTGCTCTGCCTCTTGACCTAGGATTGACTTTATTTAGCTCTTGTGTTAAAGGCGTGGGCTACGCTTGAGCCTCGTTACAACAAGGTTTTTCCAGATCATAATCTTGGGGCTCACAATGTGATTAAATATCCTGCAACAGATCAACATTCTCCATTCTGAGCAGTGTGCACCTCTGTGTCTTACCAATGTTTCCGAAGGAACCATGCTCAAAGGCTAGACTTTTCAGACATTTGGACCCACCCGTGTTTGTGGAGAGCTTTTGGGGCTGCTTGGCAGGAACCTGACTTTGAGCCATGACAAGGAAGTAAGCTCAGGCAAGAATTTAATGTTAGGCTAGAACAAAGAAGTAGGCTCAGATATCTTAGTCATCCTGATAAGCCCTTAGAAACAATGATCACTGAAGTAATAATGGGACTTTATTTATTGTCTTGCTAGTTCTTTGCCTATTTGTGTTTATTGTATTGCTTGTTCCTCAACCTAGAACTGACCTTAATACTTGCATGTAATTAAAATGATATAAAAGCAGACTGGGAAAAAATAAACCTGACTCAGCCTCAGAACTGGCTGGGGTCATGCTATAGTGTTGTCTAATTGTCTCTCTCTTTTTTTTAATCCTCATTCCTGCTCTGAATAACCTGTTGACTGACTGAGCTGGCTTGGTCACATGTTGGAGCAGGAGAAATGGGAACAGCAGACTCCCAGTTCTCAGCACCACAGCCCTCAGTAGCACAATAGGACAGGCACCACACTTTCTTTTTTTTTTTTTTTTTTTTCTTTGGTTTTTCGAGACAGGGTTTCTCTGTGTAGCCCGGGCTGTCCTGGAACTCACTCTGTAGACCAGGCTGGCCTCGAACTCAGAAATCCGCCTGCCTCTGCCTCCCAAGTGCTGTGATTAAAGGCGTGCGCCACCACCGCCCGGCCTGCAGTCAAGGCTCTTAACCACTGAACTATCTCTCTAGCCTGATACCTTCTTTTAAATGACTGCTTTGAAGATACTATATCAACACACAGCGATGTTGACCACACTATCAAGAAAGGCACATTTTTTTTTTGCCGTGTTTAAAATATATAACCAAAAGTTATTGGCTATGCATAATAATTTTTTAATGAATTTCTAATATATTGCCTGGCGGTGGTGGCGCACGCCTTTAATCCCAGCACCGGGGAGGCAGAGGCAGGTGGATTTCTGAGTTCGAGGCCAGCCTGGTCTACAGAGTGAGTTCCAGGACAGCCAGGGCTATACAGAGAAACCTTGTCTCGAAAAACAAAAACGAAATAAAATAAAGAATTTCTAATATATTAATGACACATGTGATTTAATAATAATATTTTAGATTCACTTTATTTTATATGTGAGTGTTTTGCCTATAGGCTTGTATATGCATCACATGTGTGCCTGAGGAGGTCAGAAGTTGCCAGATCCCTGGAGCATGAGATGTGGAGTTCTGAATCGTTGTGAGCCACCATATAGGTCCTGGGAACCAAACTCTGGTACTCTGGAAAAGCGACATTGGATGCCCTTAACCTCTGAGGCACCACTTCAAGAGTAATGAGTTTCTGAAAATGGAATCTAGTCTTAAACGACCTGTTGGTTCGTGCTTTAATCTGACTTATCTTTGCAGATGCAGTTTTTAAAAATTCTAGGCCTGGGACTATTGAGATGGCTCAGTAATTTAAGAGTACTTGTTGCTTTTCCAGAGGACCCAAGTTCAGTTCCCAGCATCTACACTGGGCACTCACAAATCCCTGTATCCTTAGCTCCAGAGGAACCCACTCCTGCATAAGCCCACACATGTGGCATACACACTCACACACATATATACATATAAAATAATAAAAAACAAGTCATACAAAATAAAACACTAAGCCTTTGTCGGAGAAGACAAACACGGGCCGGGCTAAAGGGATGGTGGTTATCCAGTTGTAGTTTCTCAATCCTCCCCTACTTTGTAACCAAGTCAAATGATACATTAACTACCTCTTTCTGTAGCTCCTCCCTCGAGAGCCCTTGTGGGAGGTCCTGGGTGGGTCGGACCAGCAGAGGGAGCGTGGAACACTGGGAGCCTCATGGCCCACTTAGGCTCCGCCCCGACCCCGCCCAGGCCGTCACGCGCAGGCCTCTGGCTCCCGCCTGTTGCTGATGCTGCGGCGGGGTTTTCATCATGGAGCTGTCGCGGCGGGTCTGTCTCGTCCGACTGTGGCTGCTGCTCCTGTCGTTCTTACTGGGATCCAGTGCGGGTAGGTTCGTTAGAAAGACGCACCAACGGTGGGTGCCTCCTTCTCGAATTTGTTGATGCGTTCGCGTTTTTCTTTTTTTAAAACATATTTCCTTCCCTCGCTTCTTCCCTTGCGAAATTTATATTGCTTTTGAACCTCTTAATTTTTATTTATGTCTTAATTCAAAATGCCTTTTTCTGCCCTTTCCTGATGCTGGGTGATTCCTCTTCGTGGAGGTAGAAGTGTTGAATGTACATAAACGTATGGTTTCAGGAAACTGCTGATGAGCGAGACTTCACTGTCCAAAGGCCACCTCCCCTTTCTCCTGTGGTTGGCTGTCTAGTTATAGGTCATTTGACTGAGCTGAGATTGGAGACCAAAGAGACCCCTACAAATCCTCTCTTTGAAACAATGCCTGCCCTCTCTGCTGGTTCAGACCAGACATAATATCAGCTGACTCCACTGGCCTGTTTTTGTGCAAAAGCAAATTTGTTTTGTGGGATGACTTGCAAATTGACACCTTTTCCTTTCCTTTTTTTTTTTTTTTTTTCCAGACAGGGTTTTTCTGTTTAGCCTTGGCTGTCCAGAAACTCCGTAGACTAGACTGGCCTCAAACTCTTTAGAGATCTGCCTGCCTCCGCCTCCCAAGTCCCGGGATTAACTCTCATTTTATTTAAAACAAACAAAATTTTTTTTAATTTTGTTTTGACTGCATGTCTGTCTGTGTACTACTTGTATGCCTGGTGCCCTAGGAGGTCGGAAGAGGACTTTGGATCCCAGGGAACTGAAGGTACAGAGATTGTGAGCTGCCAAGTGAATTCTGGGAATCAAACCCAGGTCTTCTGGAAGAGCAGACAGTGAAAGAGTGCTCTTACCAGCTGAGCCATCTTTCCAGTCTTTTTTAATTTTTTCTTGTTTTTTTAATTTGTTTTGTGAGTGTCAGAGGGTGTATGCGCGCATGTGTGTGTGTGTGTGTGTTGTCAGAGAACAACATGGAAAAGTCATTTCTCCGATGATGAGGCTGCCTTCCTTTGACTGAACTAAGGTTGTCAGGCTTGGTGGCCACTGTCTTTTATCTCCTGAGCCATCCTACCACCCCCCTGATTTTCAGTAATTCAGGAAAAATACTTCCTGGTTTGAGTCAAGAGCTGAGAATTCCAGTTGGTCCCTATTGGCCCTTTGCTCTTAAGAAGCTGCATGGTAGCTCTGAATTTCTCTTTGGAAAATGGGGACTCCGTTAGCCCTACAGCTTATGATTGGGAAATGACAAATATGTCTCTTCCCACCTCTACCCCTTATGTCTTAACAGTAGTTAGTACCAGGGAAGGGAGAAAAATACCAGGGCTTAGATTATGAGGGACTTGAGCCTTATCAGTCATTTTCAAGGGAACTCTCTCTAATTTCATGTTATTTGTTTGTTTGGTTTGGTTTGGTTTCTTTTTTCTTTCTTTTTTTTTTTTTTTTTTTTTTTTTGGTTTTTTGAGACAGGGTTTCTCTGTGTAGCCTGGGCTGTCCTGGAACTCACTCTGTAGACAGGCTGGCCTCGAACTCAGAAATCCCCTTGCCTCTGCCTCCCAAGTGCTGGGATTAAAGGCGTGTGCCACCACTGCCCGGCTTTTCTTTTTGTTTGTTTGTTTTGTTTAATTTCATGTTATTTTATAGATATAGCCACACCTGTAATTTTTCAGCCTGTTTTTCCTTAGATGCATCCCCACCCCGACCCTGTGCGCATGCCTGTGTGTGTGTACATGTGTGTGTGTGTGTACATGTGTGTGTGTGTGTAGATATGAAGGTCAGAAGAGAATCCCATGTGTTGTCCCTGAGGAATTATCTACCTTTTTTCTTTTTTGGAAGACAACGATTTTCTCTGGTCTGCAACACCAGTAGGTCAGACTGGCTGGCCAGCAAGCCCCCAAAATCCCCTGTCTCCAGCCCCGGAATATTGAGCAGAAACAGCTAGAGATGGAATTCTGGTCTGTGTGCTTCCGAGGTGAACACTTAGCTGACCTGTTTCCTCAGCTTCTTTTTGTTTTTGTTTTGTTTTGTTTTCTTAATCGTCTTGTCTTTCTCCTCCTATTTTTTTTTTTTTTTTATATACTTTTTAAAGATAGGGTTTCTTGTTGCCCTAGCTGGCCTCAAGCTCACTGTGTGCTGAGGCTGGACATGGACTCCTGATCCTCAATCCCTAGTCTTCCACCTTTCCTGGCCCATCCTAGTCCTCATGCCATCTGCCCACTTTGGCTGGGACTTGAACCCAAGGCTTGGCACAAATCAGGCCAGGGTTCCACACCTGAGCTTCGCTCTCAGCCCTCTTCTTTTACTGCTAGTCTTACTGTGTTGTGATTTGTGTGTATGTGTTTATGTGTTATTTGTGTGTTTTTGACATAGGGTCTCGTTGTGTAGCCCTGGCAGACCTGTAACTCACTTTATAGACTGGACTGGCCCCACTGAACTCACAGATATCCACCTGCCTCTGCTTCTTAAGTGCTGGGATTAGAGGGGTGCACAAACATGCCCGACTGACTTCTCTTTGTGTGTGTATCTTTCTTTTCCTTATGGGCACAATATACTGAGGTAGATGAATCACCTCAAGCATAAAGCAGCGTCTCCAGCCTGAATGACCGTCTCAGCCAAGCTTGGAACTCACCTGGAGTTCTCTTACCTCATCTTTACCACCTCGGAACTCCTCAGGAACTGACTCTGAGCTTCTGTTTCAGGAGCTGTCATCGACTGGCGGGCACAGGAAGGCAAGGAAGTATGGGATTATGTGACTGTCCGAAAGGATGCCCACATGTTCTGGTGGCTCTATTATACCACCAACCCTTCCAAGAACTTTTCAGAACTGCCCCTGGTCATGTGGCTTCAGGTAAAGTAACTTCTTTGCCTGGCCTCCAGGTCAGGTCTCTAACCTCTTTGCTTGGTTTTTAAGAGTTTCCAGTTTAGCAGTGACTGACTCGTTTTGGTCCAGCCAGTCCTGGGGGTTCACGTGCTGCTGAGACAGCCTGAAGCAAGGGTGTAGCAAAGGAAGCCCTATTTTTTGGTCTTAATTTCTTTCATTTATTCTTGGAGATAGGATCTTGCTGTATGGCCTTGAACTCGTGGCAAGCTTGCCTCAGCCTCCCGAGTGCTGAAGTTATAGGTGTGCAGCTCATCCCTTACTTTCTAGACTCTTTTTATATTGAGTCCTGACAGTTTTAAGGTCCCTTAGTGAAAGCTGTCTGTGATACAGTTGGCTTCTGAAAAACAGAAAGAGTTTGAAAAGTTCTGAGCCAGAGGCTGAGGTATCCCAATCCTCCTCCCTTCTTCCTCTCCACACAGTCCTGAGCCCCAACTTCTCATCCCCAGATAAGCCTTTTTTTTTTTTTTTGGTTTTTTGAGACAGGGTTTCTCTGTGTAGCCCGGGCTGTCCTGGAACTCACTCTGTAGACCAGGCTGGCCTTGAACTCAGAAATCCACCTGCCTCTGCCTCCCAAGTGCTGGGATCAAAGGCGTGCGCCACCACTGCCCGGCTCAGCCTTTTGTATCTTAGCATGAATGTGAGCCCCTACCCTTTTCCCTAGTGTGTTTGTATTTTAACCCTGAGTTCTGTCTCTGGGGTTAAAGGTTTAAAAAAAAAAGCCTTGTGAACTGTTTAGGGATGGGCAGAGATCCTGCTGCATTCTTCAAATGGCGCCGACGGTGGCCTCACCCACCTGGAAGACTCGTCTTCAGGGAGGGACTGAGGAACCTTGAGGTTCCTGATGCCTCACCAGTAACTAGGGCACCCTGGTACTCACCTCTGTGGGATATAGGGCGAGGCTTCCTTCACAAATGCCTGCCAGGGCTGAGGCTCTGCCCCAGGGCCTGTCACTGCAGACTTGATGTGTGGATGAAATAAGAACTGGGTGAACCTGCTGCAGGATCCTCACAGCTGCCCTGTTGGAGGCTGAAGATAAACGGCTCAGCCAGATAGCACTAGCTGGAAAATGTTCCAGGGCGGAATCTGTGTACCCAACCCGATCCATCCGGCAGCTGGTGGTGAATGCATGGTTGCCCGGAAGAGTCTGGTTGTGGAAAAGCCTGAGCCTGCTGGTGGGGACACTTGGGTTTTCAGCACCTTCCTTCCACTATTAGCTATAGCCAGACACTTCCCTTCTCTGGGCCATACCATTCTGAGCCGTTTTAAAGCCTTCAAAGGAAGCCAGTGCAGGGGAAAAAGAAGAAGTGCTAACGCTGGGGTGGGGCAGCTGCTGGGTCCTAGGTTTGTGGCTGCCTCTTTGTCCCCTGTTACTCTCAGGCACTCTGGGCTTTCCAGAAACCAGGAAAAAAAAAAAAAAAAAAAAAAACACACACACACTGCATTTCATAGGCTCAGGATTCAGCTCTGCCAGGGAAAGTTTGCCTAACCTGCACAAAGGCCTTGGGTTCTGTCCCCACCACTACAAAACACAAAATGAAACAAAAACCAAAAGTTGCAAGCTAGCCTTCCGCTTGACCACAGATCTGTTGGGGGCCCCTAGCATCTGCCTGGCCCTCGAAGTTGTCTGGTGTGTGGCTGTTGGTAAGGTTAACACGCACACACACACTCACGCACGCACCCCGGGCTAAGTCACTGTATGAAGGTTAATAATGAAGACACTCAGCTGCTCTTCCTTATTTCCCCAGAGGCCCAAGGAAGAAGAATAAAATACGTAAGGAGGAAGCAGTTAATTTAGATGAGAAGATCTAGTTAGCAGCCTTCCAAAGACTGGCGCAGTAACTTCTTTGCGGAGTGGCGGTCTTTGAGAATTGAGGTCACGTCATGAGTGGAAGAGTGAGCTATTTCAGGAATCGTAAGCTATTTTTCAAGTCATTCCAACTCACTTACCAACACATTTATCTTATCTCAGAGGAACTGTGAAGCCGAGCTTCAACTGTCTATACCACTTATTTCCAGGGTTTCCGATGAAGATTTTGTGATCCATTTATTATTATTATTATTATTATTACTATTATTATTCTATTTAAATAGCAAGGGCATAAATAACTCAGTCTGTAAAGTGCTTGCTATGTAACCATGGGGATTTGAATTTAGATACCCTTACTCATATAAAAGCTTTGTCAATGGTACTAGTTTGTAACTGCAGTGCCTTGGAGGTAGAGACAGGATGATCTCTGGAGCTCACTGGCCAGCCTGGTAGTAGAATTTATGAACTCCAGGCTCATCAATAGACCCTGCCTTAAAAAATAAGGTGGAGAGCGATTGAGATAGACACCTAATGTGGCCTTTGGCTTCCACATGCGCTTGTGCATGCACACGCGTGCGCGCGCGCACACACACAACACACACACACACACACACAAAGTGAGATCTTCCCTGTAGTTTCTCCTAGCTACCAGGAAAGGAGCACAGAAAGATGGAGCAGAAATGGAAAGTGGAAATTCTCTTACAGTGGCCCAGGCTTCTAGATTCTCAGGTGTGCTTTCCCCAACTCTGGTTTTCATCTAGCCCATACCGATAAGTCTCCTTGAAAGAAGGGATCCACCTTCATTTAAGGGTGCACTCTTCCTTTCTGTTCCTTGTATTTTCTCAGGAGCCACAGCATTTTCTGGGGTTTGTGATTCTTCTGAGTAGCCACTTGATACATCTTGCAGATGCGATGTCACACCCTCTTCCCTATGGGAGAACGTCCCGGTTGCGCCCCGCCGCTGGTTCCTATCAGTGGCTCTGGGATGAGTATCTCCAGCTGGTTTATGGACTTTCTGCCACTGAATTAGGAAATCTTAACATATAATCACGGGGGAGTTGAGCCTGTGATTTTTATCAAGGAGGTTACTGTCAGTTCAAAACATGAGTATGGGGGATATTTAGCAGGTAGTGCCTGTTGCCTTGTCTAGCCGGTCTTAGCCTTGTTTTCACTCCGCTGTCTCTCCTTATGGGAGGGGCAGGGTCTTGCCCTGATGAGCCTTCAACTCAGTTAATAATTCTCCTTCCTTTGCATGCAGTGCAGGGATTATAGGTGTCTGTCACCACGCCCCAGTCAGTTTCTTTTCTTCAGATTGCCCTGGCTTCCACTGTGCCATGTACTTCTTCCTTTTCCTTCTTCCTTTGCCACCTGTCTTTCTATGCGCTGAGAGACTGTACACCCTGGCCTGTCTCTGACTCGGCTGCTAATGTTTTCCTCATCCCTGCCCCCAGCTCATCTGGGTCTCCTAGATCCATTTGGAAAACCTCCTTCTTCTCTTTTTTTCCCTGATCATCAGTCTCCCAAAGGACCTTTTCCCATCAAGTCCACCTTACCTGTCCCAGGTTCACCTGTTTGCTTCTGCCCACCCCTCCCCCTCTGAGCCTTTCAGAGCACACAGAGCTTGCCCTTTGCAGTTTGGAGGCCCCAATCCTGATCTTCAGTTTAGAATCCTGCCACTCTGCTGCCCGCGTAAACACGCCATGATGTCACCTGCTCCCACCAGAGACTTCTGTGTTGGCTCTGATATACGCAGAGGACAGGCTTATCCACTGGGCCCCAAAGGAGAGTCTTTCAGCTTTCTGTTGAGGGGTAGAAAAGAGTCAAAAAGCTCAAGTTCTCATTCAGATGGAGACTGCAGTTGCTAAGAGGGCCAGGGCTAGCCTGTTCTATCCCTCCTTGTGCCTTTATGATCTTTGAAATGAGATTTAGTGAGCCCCAGGTCAGGCCCAAGTTTAAGTCCAGAGAACCAAAAAACAGGAAGGGACACCTAGAATCTTCCCCCAACCCGCTTCCGCTCTGGCTTCAAACTCCGTGATCTGCCTGCCCTGAGTGCTGGGGTTAAAGGTTTGTGCCACCGCTGCTTGGCTCACCTAGGACCCCTAAAATCATCACCATCCTTTCAAAGAGAGACTTGTATGGTTCCTGCAGAAGTTTGGTGGATGCAGACGCTCCCAGAAAACATGGAGCTGGAAAAAAAAAAAAAAAAAAAAAAAAAAAAAAAACCCACATCCTTTGCTTTTAAGTTTTTGTTTGTAGCTCAGAATGACTTTGAGCTCCTGATCTTGCTGCCTCGTCCTCCTCAAGGGCTGGGATTATAGATGTGCATCTCCTCATCCAGCTGCAAGTGTGTCCTTTGTAGGGGTGATTGTGGCCCTCGTGGGTTCTCAGTTGTCTTCCTGGGTGTATACATCATTATAACAGCCAGGGCTTGGCTGCATTCTCTCTGGTTAATACCTGCTTCTTTTTCTTCCACAGGGTGGCCCAGGTGGTTCTAGCACTGGATTTGGGAACTTTGAGGAAATTGGCCCTCTTGACACCCAGCTCAAGCCACGAAACACTACCTGGGTACAGTGAGAACAGCCCTCATCCTGCCCTTCATCCTCTCAGAGGCTCCACCCAGGGCAGGGTGGGGTCACAGAGTTAGCAGTCCACCTCGGCCGGCTTTCTTGAGACCCTGAACACCTGCCCTTCCTGCAGCCAAGCTTCTTCCCATCTCAGAATGAGTGTCCAGTGGTTGTCTCTGCCTTTTCCATCTTGGTGATCTTTCTCCACTTAACCTTCACAGACTTCTAGCCAAGACTAGGTGGCAGTTCCTTCCGTGAATACTATGCTTCCCTAGTGTGCACAGAGTCCCCGAGCAAACCTCCGCGCTGTATAAACCAGGCTTAAGGATGAACACCTGTAATTTCAGTTTCCAGGACATAGGGGCCGGGAGGGTGAGGAGTGCAAGATAATCCTCAACTGTGTACCAAGTTTAGGGCCTGCCTGGGCTATGTGAAACCCTATTGGCCGGGCAGTGATGGCCCACGCCTTTGATCCCAGCACTTGGGAGGCAGAGGCAGGTGGATTTCTGAGTCTGAGGCCAGCCTGGTCTACAGAGTGAGTTCCAGGACAGCCAGGGCTACACAGAGAAACCCTGTCTCGAAAAAACCAAAAAGAAAAGAAACCCTATCTCAAAACAAGTGAAACTGAAAATCCCTGCAGCTGCCACTGGCTGGCAACCTTGTGCTTACCCACATGGTAGCCATCTGCAACCTCAGACCTTGAGTCCCACCATCTGCTACAAGTTCTGACTTTTCTCTCTCTCTCCCCACACATCTGGCTTCATCAGGCTTGCAAGTTCCTTGTCCTCTTCCCCTGTGGTATCTTGCTAGTGCTTTTTGTCTCCCCTCCCATCCCTTCCTTCTCAGTTCACAGCCTGGCGAGTCCATCCTGCTGACTAGCTCAGCCTGGGCTCCCCACACACTCTGCCCTCTCCCTTCCCAGCAGCACCCAGCACTGACAATGTTCTCCAGTGTCCTCGGGCTCCTCTAGTCCTCTCATCGGGTGCTAACCCGTTTTGTCCTCCTGTGACTTTGTCTCTTGGCCTGAAGTTGTTCTAATCCTGCAGCTATGGCTGGAGAGTCGCTCCCCTCCTCCACCCCTTGTTCTCACACTTCCTGGAACCAAAAGCATGAGACAGGAGCGGAGCCTGAGTGGGGAGTGAGGGGCCTGGGTCCCTGTCTTGGTTCCGCTGTCCATTTCTGGCCCTTTCAGGGTTTCTCTTTCCTCATCATGAAGCACATGGCACGTACTCATCCCCGAGGATCCTTCCAGATGCCCAGTTGAGAATTGTCAGCTTCTCTGATAAACACAGTAGAACACAGTCTGTTCTTGCGGCATAAAAGGGAAGATGGGCCAATGTGGAAATTATTCATCTGGAAGAAAACCAATGTGTGATATCCATATTTCTTTAGAGGGGGGGGGGACAGACAGACAGACAGACAGATAGATAGCATCTCATAAAGCCCAAGCTGGCCTCCAGCTTACTGCGTAGCCTCAGATGTCCTTTAGCTTCTGATCCTGTGGCCTCCACTTTCTGTGTGCTAGGATCGTGGGCATCACCCACCACCCTCAGTTTATGCAGTGCTGGGGATAGAACCCAGGGCATCAGGCTCGCTAGGCAAACATTCCAAGACCTGAGCTACATCCCCAGCACGTGATGTCTGCATTTCACACATATGCTCAGATTCCTTCAGCTGACTGCTCAGACGCATGCAGCTTGGTGCTCTCTGTACTGTCACCACCAGCGTCCTTCTGTGCGTGACCCGTAATGGCTTAAAACTGTTCCTTCGTGTGTGTGTTCATCTCATCTCTCCTTTCTTCACTGGGGTCTATACTCATGTTCCCTTAAAAAAGAAACTTTTGCATTATTTTGTATAGTGTGTGTGTGTGTATCCGCTTTGATTTGTTTTGAGACATGGTCTCTTATTCTGTAATTGGCCTAAAACTCACCATTTAGATTACACTGCCCTTTGAGACCCAGGTTATCTGTCTCCACCTCCTCAGCACTGGGGTTACAAGTGTGTATTTGCTACTTTGCCTGGCTTTTTTTTTTTTTCTTTTCTTGAGACGATTCACTCTGTAGACCAGGCTGGCCTCAAACTCAGAGATCTGCCTGCCTCTGCCTCCCGAGTGCTGGGATTAAAGGCATGCCCTGCCACCAGGCTTGCCCAACTATTTTTTTTATATGAGTTCTAGTCATGGAACTCAGGGCCCCATGCTGGGCCATTTCTCCAAACCCCCTCTCCCCCTAAATCACTTTGAGCAATAAGATAAAATTACCACACTGATGTTACCATAAACGTTTTGCCAAGTTGCTAGGAAGATAACTGGTAACTAACCACCGATTGCCATGCTTGCTTCTTGGCGGCTGCAGCTGCAGTGGGCCAGTCTCCTGTTTGTGGATAATCCTGTGGGTACCGGCTTCAGCTACGTGAACACAACAGATGCCTATGCGAAGGACCTGGACATGGTGGCTTCCGACATGATGGTTCTCCTGAAATCCTTCTTTGACTGCCATAAAGAATTCCAGGTAATTTTACAGCTTAAGCAGGAAAGACCAGCAAGGGGGACAAGGTATTCTTCAGAATACTGAGTGCCCCCAAGAGCTGAGTGCCATAGGACATCTGGGACTGCACAGAGAGACAAGCAGTTCAGTGGCAGCTAGTTTTCAGAGCCTTCCTCTTTCCTTCCTAGGTTGTAGGCTTTGACTTTCTTCCATCTAACTAGACATCATTCATCAGATTTGAGGACAGAGACAAAAGCAGATTGGTTTTATCTAGCATTGTACACTTTAGAAATTTGAAGATAATTTGTGTGAATTGAAAGGTAATCAGGGGCTGAAGAGATGGCTCAGGGGTTAAGAGCACTTGCTCTTCCAGAGGTCCTGAGTTCAATTCCCAGCAACCACATGGTGGCTCACAACTGTCTGTAATAGGATCTGATGCCCTCTTCTGGTGTGTCTGAAGAGAGTGATAGTGTACTTATATACATAAAATAAATAAATCTTTAAAAAGAAAGAAAGAAAGAAAGGTAATGAGGGATCTGGGCAGGGTAGAGCACACCTTTAATCCTAGCACTTGGGAGTCAGAGGCAGGTGGATGGATCTCTGTGAGTTCAAGGCAAACCTGGTCTACAGAATTCAGTTCTAGGATAGCCAGGGCTACACAGAGAAATCCTGTCTCAAAAAACAAAGAAAGGAAGGAAGGAAGGCAGTCAGGATGTTTTAATTCTTTATACATTCCATTTCTTGCTAGACGGTTCCATTCTACATTTTCTCAGAATCCTACGGAGGAAAGATGGCTGCTGGCATCAGTTTAGAACTTAACAAGGTAAACAGGACGGCGACTCTGTTACTGTTTTGAAACAAAAACTTGGTTGTCACTTTCATATATACCTGGCTGATACTTTCATATATACCTGAGCAGACCTTAGTTATTTAAAAAGTTTCTTGTGTGTGCGAGTGCTGTGCTATGGGGTGGGTGTGGGTGGAGGTGAGAAGGCAGCTTCCTGGAGTCGTTTCCTCCCACTGTGGGATTGGGGAATCAAATCAGGTTGTCAAGCATGGCGTCACACATACCTGCAGGCAAACACTCATACATACTAAATCAGAATACATAGATTTTTAATAGATTTCTTTTGTTCCTTTGAAATTCTTAATGTGTATTAGTGCTTTGCCTGCATGTACATCTGTGTGTCATAGACCTGATTATTTGTATATGTATGTATGTATGTATGTGCATGCCTGGTATCTGCAGAGACTAGAAGAGGGCACTGGATCCCCCTGGAACTGGAAATAGAGCCAGTTATGATCTGCCATGTGGGTGTTGGGAATGGAACCAGAATCCTCTGAAGGAGCAGTTAGTGCTCTTAACCTCTGAGCCATCTCTCCAGCACCTAAATCTTTGTTTTTAATGGCAAGACTACAAACTAGCTAGTATAGTTATATACTACATATAGTATATAACTACTATGTATAGTTATATACTATACTATATAGTATAATAGCATAGTGTAGTATAGTAGTATACTGTAGTATACTAGTATATATAGTTATAAAACTACCATAAACTGTAGAGTTCAGACATTAGGAAGGAGGCTGAGGAAGGAGGTTATGAGTTTGAAACCAGTTGGTTTTAAGACAGGGCTGCACTGTGTCTCAAAAACAGAAAGAAAAAAAAAAAAAACAACCTCATCTACTAGACAGCACTTGCCACTGTTGAGAACTTAGTAATACTTTCCACTCAGATACCTGAAATCCTAACCAAAATGCAGTCACACTGTGTGTGACCTGTCTCCATCAGTGGGTCCCCTCCTTCTCCCTGCAGCACTTTAAACCCCTTGTATTCAGACTGCTTTAGATGGTCCCAACATGTCTTTTAAGATAGCTTGTCTAAGCTAATGCATAGTCCAGGTGCCATCTAGCTGTGAAGTCCCTAAGGGCCCTTCATCTAGCACAGTCCCCTTTTCTATGTGTGTATTTATTTAATTAGAAATAATATCCTGCTATGTAGCCCTAGCTGGACTGGTAGTAACTTGCTACATGCTGTGTAGTCTGGCCTGGCCTTGTTGGAGTCTACTATTAATGGCTTTCTGAATTCTTCACCTTCTCTTCCTCCCTCCTTCCTTCCCTCCCTCCCTTTGCTCTGCTCCCCTTGGCAGCCTTCTAGTCTCTTTATTTTTCCAGTTACGCATAACTATGTAAGCTAATTCATATGCGTTTTTCTCCCACCTTTGTACACGTGCTATCATTATATGATACCCCGGCTTATGTTCTATTTTTTTAGTGATCAGCAATAATATTCGGTGGGAATATTCTCATTTCTGTTCATAAGGCGCTTTCTCCTGAACTTTATCATGCATGATGGTTCGCGTGGCTCATCTTCCCGGCGAGTGCTGAGGTTATGAGGAGGTTATGAATGAATGAGCTTCCTGTTTGGGGACAGGTGCAGAGAAGGATGAACTTCCTGGCCTGTGTGGGCTCCACCCTCAAGGATGTCCCGAGGAGCCCCAGTCAGCGACCACTGCTTGGCAGAGGCCCCTGTACCCAAGGAGCTCCTCAGCACCTCAGGCTTCATGACATGGATATGCCTAGGCTCTCAAAGACAATTTAGGGACACATCCCATACTTGTCCCGCGGACACAAGTTAAGCAAAGCAGTAGCCCCTCCTCATTAAGTGCTCAATAGCCCTTCCTCGATTTACCAGTGGCGGTAGGCAGGGCATGGTCTTCTGATGCCTAGGGAAGCTAGGTGGTGGGTTAGGAGAAGCCTTGAGTCTGTGCCTCTGTGGAGGAGGGATGGAGGCCTGGGTGCCCTTGGTCAGAGCATCTCTTGGCTTTTTCTCAGGCTATTCAGCAAGGAACCATCAAGTGCAACTTTTCTGGAGTTGCTTTGGGTGACTCCTGGATCTCCCCTGTGGGTAAGTATGGAGTTTTTAGTCATCTCTCTCTTCTAACCCTCACCCTTCCTGTGACTTTGGACTTACTGTGTGACTTTTCTGGGGAACCATGGAAGTCCTCAGTACCAACAGACTGAAGGATTCCATCCAAGTCCTGCTTGCTGGGCTAGGGTATATATGAGTGCTACTTAGAAGAGCTTAGGTGACTCTTGTAAACCTGGACACTGACAAGTCCCATACTTACCAAATAAAAATTAAAAAAAAAAATTTTTTTTTTTGAAACAGGGTCTTTCTATATAGCCCTGGCTGTCCTACAACTCACTAGATAGACCAGATAGATAGACTCACTAGATAGAGAGCTCCTGCTGCCTTTAAAGTGCTGAGATTTAAGGAGTGTTCCACCACACCCAGCGCAGCCAATATTTAAAAATTAGTGTTGATGATAATAATGGTGATGGTGAGCCGGGCAGTGGTGGCGCACGCCTTTAATCCCAGAGGCAGGCGGATTTCTGAGTTCGAGGCCAGCCTGGTCTACAGAGTGAGTCCAAGACGCCAGGGCTACACAGAGAAACCCTGTCTCGAAAAACTTTAATAATAATAATGGAGATGGTGGTAATTGTGTGTGTGTGTGGTGCCATGATGCATATATAGAGGTCAGAGGACAACTTGGTGGAGTTGATTCTTTTTTTCTACATTTATGTGGGATCTGAGAGTTTGAGCCATCCTGTTGGCTCCCCCAAGGCAGTCTTTAACATCATATGTTTTAATATTTCTAAGATTGTGTTTACTAAGGTGGGGGTGGGGCTGGGGTAGTGGGCTTGGAACTAAATCACCACAACCACTCTGCCTGTGGTGGTGACCATGTCAAGCCAGAGAGAAACAGCCATCCCTTGGGGCTATGCTGTTCACATCAAAGAGGACAGCAGAAGTTTCTGGGTTCTTGGAGAAGCCATCACAGAAAGCATCCATTCACCCCAAGAGGCGTGGGCATGAACCGTCTTTGGCACGGCCTCTACCACCAGGCTGAGTCCTCTGAAGGGATTTTCCCAGCAAAGGAATCAAAGTCTACCGCAGGAAATGCTCCCAGCATTCCTGCAGATGATGAAATACACCCCCACACAGTGTGAGTGGCCTCATAAAGAGGAGCCCCAGTTCTGTATGAGTCAGCACAGGGTGGACCATGTCACCAGCTCCCCCCCCTCCCCGGCATCCTGATACTAAAAGAACATCTGCAGTGAACTTTCCTTCCGTGGCTGGTGCTGGTGTGGGTGCTGGTGCGGATGCTGGTGCGGATGCTGGTGCAGATGCAAGGTTGGCATCGGGTCTTGCAAGTCTGAGGTCTGCACTTTCGTAATCCTTTGGGAACACAGACAGGAGTGGTCTCTTGCACATAATCAGGGTGTGGCTTCAGGCATCACTGATCATCTTGGCCGGGTTAACTCTCAGGTTCCCTCAACCTCAACAACCACAGCTATTTGGAGTAGTACAGGTTGTAGATGTTGTTGGGAACGATTCTGAATATTAAGGACTTTAAAAAGGTTTTGTCATGTGTATGTTGGGGGCAGGGGAGCAGTATGTGTCAGAGGTATGTATGTGGTATGTTACTACATGTGTGCAAATGCATGTACACATGCATGCATAAGCCAGAGGGCAACATCTTTCTCTATCACTTTATCTATCTTTTGTCTTTAAAAAAAATTCTTTTGAGATTTTATTTATTTTCATTTCATGTATATGGGTGTTTGCCTACATACATATATGTCTATGTACCATATGCATACAGTGACCTCAGGGGCCAGAAGAAGGCCTCAGTCCTCTGTTACAGGTGATTGTGAACACATGAGCTGGGTGCTGGGAATCAAACTTGGTCCTTTGGGAAAGCAGCAAGTGCTTTTAACTACTGAGCTACCCCTCCCCCAGCTCCCCCACATTATTATTATTTTTTTTTTTTTAAGATTTTTTTTCTTTTTTCTTTTTCTTTTTTTTTTTTTTTTGGTTTTTCAAGACAGGGTTTCTCTGTATAGCCCTGGCTGTCCTGGAACTCCTGTGAGCTGGGAAATGAACTCAGGACCTCTGGGAGAGCTGCTGAGTCATGTCTCCAGTTACCACAGAATTATTTCTTAAGATAGGGTGTCTCCCTAAACCTGGAACTACGTTGGTAGCCAGTAAGCCCAATAGTCTTCCTGTCTCTGCCCCCACAGTGCTGGGATTATAGGCACATGCAACCAAACCTGACCTTGTTTGTGGGTTTGAGGATTTGAACTCAGATCCTCATGCTTGTGCAACCAGCACACTTACCTGCTGAACCATCTCACCAACCCTCATGTTTGGATATTTGTCTGTAGCATCCCCATCCTCTGGCCATGAAATGCCAGTAGGATCACTCAATGTGACAAGAAATGTCTTAAGATATTCTTTTGGGGACTAAATAGCTCCTAGTAAGAGGGTTCTAAGCAGCAGAGTGACAATCTCAAATGTGTTCGGTCCATGTAGGTCCTTGATATTTTGTTGGCACTTTCTAGTAGCTTGCATCTTACCTGGTGGGGATGTGGTAGTGGTAGCCACAGACTTGCCCCAACAGTTCACAGCTTACTATGTTCCCAGAAGGTAATCGTCTCTGTGTGTGTGTGTGTGTGTGTGTGTGTGTGTGTGTGTGTTTGAGACAGTGTTTTTCTGTGTAGCCCTGACCATCCTGGAATTCACTCTCTCGACCAGGCTGGCCTCAGACTCAGAGATCCACCTTTCTCTGCCTCCCAAGTGCTGGGATTAAAGGCCTGCATCACTACGCCTGGCTGTCTTACTCATTTTGAAGTCTCCTTGAACCTGTTTGCTTCCCTTAGCACCTTTAGTAGTTTCCCAGTGTATAGAGTTTGCAGAGGTAGCCACAGACAGTAGTTAGAGTCATGTTAGCTTTCCTACAGTAGGGTGGGAGAAGCAAATGCCTCCGCTGGAGGAGTAAATAGATTGCAGAGGCAGTGTGGGTGGGGAAATCTTTGATGCTGTCGAGAATATAGAAGGCTGCAGAAACAAGCAAGCCTCCAGGACACACCCGCCATCTAGCTGTGTGGTGTATCTGCCCAGAACACCCTGCTAAGCAGAATCAAATCAGGTCAACATGCCACTGGACCTTAGAATTGGCGGGAAGGCCATCTTCCAGCCACGGAGATGTCATCCATTTCTGCTTGGATACTAGGGGCCGCAGGAGTATTTACCCTCAAAGTCACTGGGTTTCTTGCTCCTGTCCCTTTGTGCTTTGAAGGAAAGCCATTGTGGGGTAGTCTTTTGGAAAGATGTAGCTAATTTGTATCCATCTGGTTTTCTTTAGATTCAGTGCTGTCCTGGGGGCCTTACCTGTACAGCATGGTAAGTAGGGTGGGTCCTGCCCTCTGCAGTCTCCCTGGGAAACGGCCCCACTGACTTCTCAGAGCTCTGATCTCCTTTGGTCTCTGGGGAGAGTGTATTAGTTATTATTGTTGTGAGCTGACAGGAAGCAACTGAAGGGCAGAAGGATTTGTTTTTACTTACAGTTTGAGAGGGTGTGGTCTGTAGCAGCAGGGATGGGAGGCTGCTTGCTTGTATCTGGGTGAACAGGGAGCAGAGAGAGGAATGATGGCCCTCGTGGGGCATTCCTTTCCCCTTTATAGTCAGTCTGAGACCCCAATCGATGGTTGTCCATGGCATACCCAGAGTCAGGCCTCACTGATTCCCTAGGGATTTCCTTTGAAAAATTGTGTGTGTGTGTCTATGTTTTGTTGCTGGGAATCAAATCCTCCCTCACACATACAAAGCAAGCACTGCCAACTGAGCTTAGCCCTGGGGGTGGGGGATTGACCTGTAGCTTCTTGTCTACTCTACCAATTGAACTACATCCTTAGCCCCCCAAACCTGTGTAGACCAGGATGACCTAAACCTGCCTCTGTCTCTATTCCAGCCCAATACACAATCTTGAATTCTCTTGTTCTGACACAGCCTTTTATATACCTCTCCTCCAAAGCTGAAAGCTCGGGGTAAATTTTCATGCACCCAAACTCTTGATTCATTTAATGGTCTGCTCTGCTTCTCCCACCAATAAGTATGTGAGCTGGGGCTGGAAGCTATAACGTGTTGGTAGAGTACTACCTAGAATGCACAAGGTCCTGGGTTCAATCCCCAGCACCTTTCTGAGACTTCTGACAACACTCTTCTTAGCTAAGCTCCCATTTCTCTCCCTCCCTGCCTCCTTACCAGCTGCAGTGGTACCAGATTCTCAATTCCTAATCAAGTGGGCTTTTTGTCCTCTGTTTATCTTCCAGTCTCTCCTTGATAATAAAGGCTTGGCTGAGGTATCTGACATTGCAGAGCAAGTCCTTGATGCTGTAAACAAGGGCCTCTACAAGGAGGCCACTCAGCTGTGGGGGAAAGCAGAAATGATCATTGAGAAGGTAAGGGGCTGAACTAGGCCTATCAAGACGTGGCTTTTTCCCAGTAGGGTGGGCGAATGGAACTCATAGTTGATGTTATCAGGATCTGAATTATCCTGCCTCTCCTGCAGATTTGGAACTGCTTATATGCTGAATGATAAACTTATAGGGTCTCAGCAATGACATAGTGGCCCTTTATAGGGTCACAGAACCTCCTAGGCTTGAAAGACATATCCCAGATTGAATGTTTGGATTCTGTAAGAAAGACTGGTGGCCCAGCGCAGTAGTCCATGAGTGTAATCAATCTCCCAGCACTTGGGAGGTAGAGTCAGGACGATCAGAAGTTCAGGGGCACTTTAGCTACATGGCAAGTTTAAGGTCAGCTTAGGCTACGTGAGACCCTGATTCAAAAACAAAACAACAACAGAAGTCCAACAGACAAAAAACATGACCCAGCGGCTTAGCATGGTAGCATACATCTGTAACCTAGCACTTAAAAGAAGCAGCAGGATCAGGAGTTCCAGTTATCTCTGCTAAATATCATGTTTGAGGCCCACTTGCACAGGAGATAACATTGCAAAACACCAGAGATAAGGGACTGCCTTGCTGGGAGGGGGGGGGGGTCGGGGATTGGGGACAGACACAAAGACAACTCGTTTTCTTACCAGGATCCTTGTTAAGTAACATTCTTCCTTGAAATGGAAGGAAAGTGAGACGGTCAAGAGCACCCTCCGTCACTCCGGGGGTCCTTGTACATTGACACACAGGCCCTTGGGTTCCGCTGGTGCCAGGGTTCCCGTGAGCTGTGTGCTGCAGGCACATGGGAGGTCACAGCTGTTGTCTACACCTTCCGAGTGGCTTTTTACTAGTCCAGTAAATTTACAAGCTCAAGGTCATCCTGGGAAAACCAAGCACTTTCTGTGTAGACAGGGAAAGAACCCATCCAAATGCCCTCTTGATTTCAGAACACCGACGGGGTGAACTTCTATAACATCTTAACTAAAAGCACCCCGAGAACGCTATGGAATCGAGCCTTGAGTTCCTCCGGAGCCCCTTAGGTGAGTGGACCTCGCTGCTCTTGGTCCCTAGCCCAGCCTCTGTGCAGGAGGACCTGTCCTGTCACTAGCATGCCATTTATGTAACAGGATATTCGCGCCTTTTAAGTGTAGCTTGCAGTGGCTTTCACAGAATTGCACAGTCACTACCACAATCCAGTTTTAGAATATCCCCATCACCCCGAAAAGAAGATCCCACACATCTGCTTGCATCTACTTCTCCTTCCCACTCCCAGCCTGAGGCAATCACTAAACCTCTTTCTGTTTCTTTGTTTGGCTTAACATTCTATATAAATGGAATCCTACAGTAGTTTTTGCCTTTTTTTTTTTCATGACAAGAGTTTCTCCATGTAGCCCTGCTTGTCCTGAAACTGGCTCTGTAGCTCACACTGGCCTCCAACTCACAGAGATCCTCCTGCCTCTACCTCCTGAGCTCGGGATTAAAGATGTGCCACCACCACTGCCTGGCCCTTTGTCTGTTGTTTGTTGCTTAGCATACCTAAGGGCCAGGAAGCAATGGGAAGTGCTTTAAGCGAGTGAAGGAGGCTTGGCTAATGCCCAGCACCTAGTACACGCCAAGTACCTGCTCTCCCATTGAGCTGCAGTTTCTGCTCACTTAAGTGCAGTGTCAGGTCCCTGCAGGGCTGATGCTCTCTCAGCTGACCCAGCTTGGCTTTGATTGTAAAATGCCTCAAACCCTCCCCCAGTAAGTAAAAACCACACAAAACTTGCTAAATGCCTCTGGATTCATCTTCTCAGTTGACTTTGTTTGTTCTGGGTAATCCCAGTGGCCCTAAAGTTCACAGAATACGGTTATCAATACTAACAGATCTCCTTTCAACCTGCTTCCGTTCTCCTTCCTCCTTTACTTGGATCAAAGTGACACTTTCTCCTTTTCCAGGAAAAAGTCTCTCTCCACTGTGTGTCTTCCCCCAGCAGCTTGGGGAGAATCGTCTGTGAGGTTCTGATCTAGCCCTTGGACTCACAGTATACCAGTTTGCTTTCAGTTCGTCTCTGTCAGCGCCATGTGAGACACCTACAAGGAGACGCCTTAAGTCAACTCATGAATGGCCCCATCAAAAAGAAGCTCAAAATTATCCCTGAGGATATCTCCTGGGGAGGTATGAAAGTGCCCTAATCAAGTGTTGTTTGTAGTGGGGGAGGGGTGGTGGTGGTGCAGATTCAGAGCCCTTAGTATGTAGAATGGGTTTCCTCGGTGATGATGGTGGTTTTAAGTAAAATGATCTTACCATCTGCAGCAGATGTAGAATCAGCGATGTGGCAAAATCGATTCATAATAAGGAGTTGGCAGAGAAGTGGGTAGGAAGAGACATGGCATGTGGTTGGTTGTGATTGGCCGACGGTATGGGCGCATGGGGACTATTGCACCCTTTACCTTTGTAGCACATTAAGAAAATATGAGTGGAGCATGGTAGTACTTGCCCGGAAATCTCAGTACTGAGGAAGCTGATACAGGAGTGTCACAAGTTTGAGGCCCGCCTGGGCAACTTAGCAAAATAGGGTCTCTTATAAATAAAGGGCTGGGGAGATGCACAGGGATTAAAGGGGCTTGCCATCAAGCCTGATGACCTGAATTCAGTCTCTGGGACTCACATGCTGGAAGGAAGGAACTGACTCCCAGGTACACTACGTGTATCTATCTCCATCCTCATGTCTCCCCCACCCCACGCCCACACTGCCCAACCATCAGTATTTGTCAGTAAATAAATAGAAGTTTTAAAATTGTGATTTTTAAAAAAGGTTACATATAAAGCCACAGCTGGTCATGTTGGAGACTTCTAGCCAAAGGTCCTTTGCAGGACATCAGACAGTCCATGTGCATAGGCTGGTTTTGGCCAGTTCCCGTGCTGGCCTTTCAAACATACTAGTGCTAGATATGGTCTGCCACGTGTGTTCTGCTCTGAAGGTCACCATGTGGAAATACTTGAGTCTTTGGAGACCAAGTCCAGATAGAAACCCTGGGTGAGTTCCTACTCAGTCCCGTGGGGGAGCCTTTGAACAAGCAGAGTAGCATTTGTTTGGTTTACATCCAAGATACCCCAGGTCAAGGAGTCCTTTTCTCCTGTGTAGCTGCTGGGGGCTATGTGTGGTAACTCTATCACAACCTGCATTGTAGTGGGTTGGCCTGGTGCTGCTTGTGTTCTAATGCTAGTACCGGTTCCTCAAGACCTGGTTGCCCCAGAGAGAAGAGAGTCTGCATGTAATTTTTTTTTTAAAAGATTTATTTATTTATTTATTTATTTATTTATTTTATATGTATGAGTACACTGTCGCTTTCCTCAGACACCCAGAAGAAGGTGTCAGGTCCCATTATAGATGGTTGTGAGCCACCACATAGTCGCTGGGAATTGAACTCAAAAGCAGTCAGTGCTCTTAACTGCTGAGCCATCTCTCTAGCCCTAACCAATAGTTTTAAATCAAGGAACAAGGTGTACACAACAAAAGCTTGTAAACATGAGCAGCCACTCCTTGGCCTAGACCTAGAGGTATAAAATTTAGCATTACAATACATCACACACTGACCTAAGTGATACTATGTGACCTTGCCCCCAAGTAATTTGTGATGCTGACCGCCAATAGTTGGGCAGATATCTACCCTCTATGCTATTAGAATCTACTTGACTGTCAAAAACCGACAACCTAACCGTGAGTTATTTCTTACTGTTTCCTCAGGGCTGCTCTTAACTCCAGTTGGCCAGCCCTCAGGGCCACGTTTTCATGACTCACCTAACCCATGTGGCTTCTCCTCCATTTATCTTCTTCTCCTCATTGTGGTTCTCCTCCAACATTCCCCTGCCCCCAAGCCTGGGAATCCTAAACCCCACTATGTCCTCTTCTCCCCAGCTATTGGCTATAGGCATCTTTATTTACCAATCAGAAATAACTTAGGGGCGAGGTCTCAAAGTGTCACTTAGGTCTACGTGTGGACTGGGCAGCCAGGTCTTGAGGAACCAGCATTAGCATTAGAATACATGCAGCCTCTGGCCAACCCACTACACTGCATCCATCACTGGGGCCTCCTTCCTGATTTAGTGTCTTCATGTCTCTGAATCAAATAAAAGGCTTCTGATGCTTCACTGGGCTGGGTATAGTGGCAGACACCTGCAGTACTCAGCGGGCTGAGGCAGGAGGATGGAGAGGTCAAGACCTATATGGACTACATAGCAAAATCTTGTCTTTAAATAAATAGCAGGGTGTACTGGCTGCATGTGTGAACGGAGCATTTGGAGTGCAGAGGTAGAAATATCACAGGGGGATCTAGGTTAGCCTGGGCAAGAGAGGCCTTGTCTAAAAAAAATAATCAGGTGAGGACTGGAGAGATGACTCATGGTGGATGTTCTTGCTGTTCTTGCAGAGGACCTGAGTTTGGTTCCCAGCACTCACACTAGGTAGCACACAACCACCTATAACTCCAGTTCCAGGGAATCCGATGCCCTCTTCTGGTCTCTGTGGGCACCACATGCATGGGGTACACCTAAATATACACAGGCACACGTATATACACGTAAATAGGAATTAATCTTTTTAAAAACACAAAGAATTAAAGCAGATAAGCTGTCTTTGACTCTGAGTTGCAGTTGGTCGGTCATTCCCAAATTCAAGTCTTAGAGTGTCCTTGGCTCACCCAGCCTTTGTTCCTCGGCCTCTGAGCCCTGTTTACTTGACCTTTGTCCAGCCTCTTTATCTTCCAGGGTAGTGATGAAGAAGTGGAAAATTGCTTCTGTAATGTGTATCTAGCCCAGTGCTTGTCAGATAAACAGAGAAGCATAGGTGTCATCCTTTACGATGATGGAGCAAGCGGTCGAGCATCAGCAGGAATCTGTGCTGTCTGCTCTCTGGCCTGGCACTTGTTAGGCATTTGCCTTTCCTGAAGGCCTGCTCTAGAGTAGCTCAGGTCTGGTTTGGTTTGTGGTAAGATAGCTCCCTGTCCAGGTTCAGAACAAGGGACATGGCCTTGGCACAACATAGCACTCTGGCCCAAAGCACAGTTTAGTTGGAGCAGCTAAATGTTTTCTGGGCCTCTGCCTCTCTGTTTCCTTCTGAGGATTTTAACTTCTCATTGCACATGGCATGTAGCCTCAACACAAGCGCCCAAGCAAAGGGACAATATTTTTATTTCCTTCTTGCTGGCCAGTTGGTCCCTCTGTGGAGCATCTGTCATTCAGCATTGCTTCCTAGGTGTAGGGGTGAATATAGCTACACCACGTTGGCTCCTTGCAGGTTGAATGTACACACCTGCCCAGGAGCTATCTGGATTCTCAAATGAAAGACTCATATGCAAGCAGCAGCCAGTTAATTTTAATGTGCCTTGACTCGGTCAAAGGCTGGACAATTCAAATCCTCTGCCCAGCTAGCATACGTTTCCCTCCAGTATTCCTGGCTTCTAAACCTTCCCCTTCTACCCCAGACCCAATCAGGAAAGTGGCCAGTAGCTGTTGGCTCTTTATTGATGGATCAAAAACCAGTTGGGGATAAGAACCTTCCGGGTTTGGACACGCAGATTCCAGAATTGGGGCTGAAACAATTCAAAGCATTAGAACCAATCCCCAACACCTAGGGACTTTTAGGAACCATAGTTTAGGATGCTTGGGCTGAAAGATAATTCTTAATTCCAACCTGCCTCCTCTTTCTCCTTCACCTTTTGTAGCCCAGGCGTCTTACGTCTTCATAAGCATGGAAGGGGACTTCATGAAGCCTGCCATCGACATCGTGGATAAGTTGCTGGCAGCAGGGGTCAATGTGACTGTGTACAATGGACAGCTGGATCTCATCGTGGACACCATAGGTAGGAACCAACTCTGAGGAACATGGAAGCAACCAAGGGTCAAGCTAAAAGGAAATGGCTTTGGATGCATTAGCCTTGGGATTGGTGGAATCAATGCCAGGAGGGATACCATTTCCTGCTACATCATACATTCCTGATTTTGACTCTTGAGCTGTGATGCATGAGAGAATTTTGGGGCTTTCCAATTCTGGGGTACCTGGGTATGTTAAAGAATAAATATCTACCCCACCTCCTGCCAAAGTCTTCTTGGCTCTTGGGCAGATACTTACTACTTAATTGAGGGAAAGTTTATTTTTGTGTTGTTACAGAAAATGTTAAACACTAACTTCCACAGCTCTGTTTCCAAGGCCCCAGGAGAATTGGGCCTAAGGAGCTACGTAGTGTCTCAGTATCCCATGCCTATGATTATAGCTACTGAAGCTGAGACAGTATGATTACAATCACAAAGCAACAGAGTGAGTTCAAGGCCAGCCTGGGACACTTGACAGTTAGCAAGATAGTCTCAAAAAAAAAAGACTGAGACATTTAAAAGCTTAAAAAAAATAGCCAGCTTCACAGCTGTGGGGTTTCTCGTCCAGCCTAAGTATTGATAGAACTCTGTAGGAAGAGGGTGGGTGCCCAGGCCCCACCAAGAACTGCTATGATACGATCCCAGTGAGCTTGGTGCACGTTACAGTTGGGAAGCACTGTTTTAAGGCCTAGATTTTTCCCCCCTCTGTCCTCCACCAAGCCCTTAATACTGATCTGATCACTGGTCCCCCTCATTAGGTCAGGAGTCCTGGGTTCAGAAGCTGAAGTGGCCACAGCTGTCCAGATTCAATCAGCTAAAATGGAAGGCCCTGTACACCAATCCTAAGTCTTCAGAAACATCTGCGTTCCTCAAGTCCTATGAGAACCTAGCCTTCTACTGGATCCTAAAGGCGGGTCACATGGTGAGTGCTCTGCCCTCTGTTGTCGATTTAAGGATGCTGTGTGGGAGCCACAGTGTATCACGCACATGTGCACTGGCTGGATTGGCCTTCAAAAAAGAGCTTCAGGCTTAGAGTCTCCCTCTCCCCCTCCCCCTCCCCCCTCTCCTCCTCCCCTTGCCCTTCTTCCCCTCTCTCTCCCCCTTCCCCTCTCCCTCTCCCTATCTGTCTCTCTCTGTCTGTCTCTCTCTCTCTCTCTCTCTTTCTGTCTCTCTCTCTCTCTCTCTCTCTCTCTCTCTCTCTCTCTCTCTCTCTCTCGTGTGTGTGTGTGTGTGTGTGTGTGTGTGTGTGTGTGTGTGTGTGTGTTTTGCATTCTTGCATACGTGTGGAGGAGGCCTGGGTTGATGACGGTGTGGTCTTCATCACTTCTCCACCTTGTTTGTTTGTAGGCAGAGTTTCATCACCTAGCTTTGGCTAGCCTGGAACATATATGTTAGGGCTAACCTCTCTGTAGACCAGGCTGGCCTCGAACTCAGAAATTCGCCTGCTTCTGCAAGTGCTGGGATTAAAGGCATGCACCACCACTGCCTGGCTCTTTTTCCTTTTTTAATGATTTATTTATTTTTCTTTTCTGTGCATTGGTGTTTTGCTTGCATGTAGGTCTGTATGAAGGTTTCAGATTGGACCCCATTACAGATGGTCGTGAACCACCATGTGGGTACTGGAATTGAACTCAGGACCTCTGGAAGAGCAGCCAAGTGCTCTTAATCACTGAGCCATCTCTCCAGCTCCTTATTTTTATTTTCAAATGTCTATATGAATAGATACCACATATGTGTGGGTGCCCATGGAAACCAAAAGAGGGTGTCAAGTTGGCATTACAGTGTGAACCACCCAACATGGGTCCTAGGAACCGAACTTGGGTCCTGTAGAAGAACAGCAAGTGCCCTTAACCTCTGAGACACCTCTGAGGCCCTGCTATTTTGACTTTAACGTATTTTTTCTTACATTTACTTTTGCAGAGATTGAGGGTGTGATGAACTCGTGGAGGTGGAAAGATAAACAACGCAGTTCATTCACTTCTCTCCCTCTGTCTGGTGTGTCCAGAGGATCAAAACTCAGGTTGTCAGGCTGAGCCGCAGCTGCTGTCTCTGCTGAGACTGCTGCTTCTTAGGATTAAGAAATGAAAATAGTAGAAAGAATTAGGGTGATTTAAAAATTGATTGGAAATTTCGTCCTACATTCCTTGGTTTTTCTTTGGTTTTGTTTTTTGTTGTTTTGTTTTGAGACAGTGTCTTGCTATGTAGCCTTGGCTAGTCCACAACCCACTATATAGACTAGGCTGGCCTCAGACTCGGAGATCTTTCTGCCTCTGCTGCCTGAGTCCTGGGATTAAAATTGTAAGCCACTACATCCAGCCAGAAAAAAAAAGTTTTTAATGTGTGTTCATGTGTGCACATACAAGTCTGTGCAAGTGCATGTGTTCAGGAGGGTACATGTGTATATATACAAGTACGTGTGTAGAGGCCAGAGGATAACCTTTTTTTTTTTTTTGGTTTTTTCGAGACAGGGTTTCTCTGTGTAGCCCGGGCTGTCCTGGAACTCACTCTGTAAACCAGGCTGGTCTTGAACTCAGAAATCTGCCTGCCTCTGCCTCCCAAGTGCTGGGATTAAAGGCGTGCGCCACCACCGCCCGGCAGAGGATAACCTTTAACATTATCGGTTAGGCAAGGCTGGCTGGCCAGCAAACCTCCGGGATCCTCCTGTCTTTGTGAGTGCTAGGATTCAAAGCACATGCCACCATACCCAGCATTTTCTTTTTTTCTTTTGAAGATAGGGTTTCCTTGTGTAGCCCTGACTGTCTTGAACTTGCTCTGTAGACCAGGCTGGCCTCAAACTCACAGAGATCCACCTGCCTCTGCTTCCTGAGTGCTGGGATAACAGGTGTGCACCACCATTCCTGGCACACCCAGCCTTTTTATGATGGTTCTGGACATCAAACTCGGATCGTCATACTTGCAGGGCAAGCTTTGTAGTGATGGAGTATCTCCTCAGCACCATATGGCACTAAACTCAAGTCAACAACTCAAATAGATTGTTTTTGAATGTTTGTTTTGTTTTTGAGGCAAAGTCTGGTTTAGCCCAGGCTAGTCCGAAATGTGCCATGTAGTGAAGATGATGTTGATCTCCTAGATCTCATGCCTCTGCCTCCTAAGTGCTGGGAGTACAGGTGTCACTGTCACATCCTGCTAGAGGGTCCTCAGTTACAGAGTGAATTTGAGGCCAGCCTCAGATAGGACTCTCAGAAAAGGGGGCGGACCACCTGCCCTTTGAAAGGCAAACACAGGAAGTAGTGGAGGCCAGGGTTAAGGTGGCTTTTGTTGTATGGATCTGTGCGTGTGAGGTGCCTTCACCTCTCTCTGGCCCCCAAATTTTTTAAACATAGCGATTTTCATTTGTTTTTGGTTTTTTGTCTTGGTTTTGTTTTGAAGCTGGGTTTAATATTAGCCTAAGCTGGCTCCTGACTTTCTATATAGCCAAGGCTGGTCTTGAATTCGTGATCCTCCTGCCTCCGCTCTCTTACAGGCATGTGCAGTCTCACCCTCTTTTAGGTGGTGCCGGGGCTGGAACGCAGGACTTGTGGATGCCAGGCAGCGGCTTTACCAGCTGAGCTACATCCTCAGCCCCTCTCTGCACCACCTTCTTTCTTTCTTAAATAGGCTGGGTCCCAGTCCCTGGGCTCTGCTCCCGTGTCTCCAGTCCCAGCCAGCTCAGCTCAGCTCTAGGCATCCTCCTGCTGCTGAAACACAGCCTCCATTAGGAAGGGACCAAGGGCTAGGGTGTGTGACTTGGTGATAAAGCACTTGCCTAATGTATGTGAGGTCCTGGTTTGATTCCCAGCACTGCTAAAGAGAGAGGGAGGAGGGGGAGCACGGAAAGAGACGGGGCGGAAACATCAACAGATGATCCCCGAGTGGGGATAGAAGACTTTCCTAAATGCCAACTTCTTCAGGCCCCAACACACTGGGAGCCCAGAAGAACTTTGGTCTAGCAAAGAGGCCCCTTCTTACAGTCAGCTGTCACCAATCTTGCTGGATCTTGCTTTGGAAGGAGCATGTCAGTCACCCTTGACCTTGACCCAGTCATTTCATCAGGAGTACTAATTCAATCCTTCTTGCTTCCAGGTTCCTTCTGACCAAGGGGAGATGGCTCTGAAGATGATGAGGATGGTGACTGAGCAGGAGTAGCTGAGCTGGCTGGCCCTGGAGGCACTGGAGCAGAGCCCAGGATACAGGTGCTAATGTGTATCCCCAGGGCTCTTCTTGGCTCTACCGTGGGATGTGACTCTGAGAGCACCTGCCATCTCCTGTACCAAAAGACTGTGGATTTCTGTATCTACTTAGAAGTCAGTTCTACTTCGTAAAGAGTATTTAAAACCAGACTCATTTAATCAAAGTGGAGAATTGCAATCAATTGGCCTCTTAGTACAAAAGCAATTGACAACACATGTAAATCCCAGCACTTGAGAGGTAGAAACAAGAGGGTCAGAGGTTCAAGGGCATCCTCAACTACGTCGCAAGTTCAAAAGCAGCCTGCACCAAACGGTAGTCCCCCGTCTCCAAAAAAGAAAAAAAAAAGCAAACACAGTGACATGATTTAAAAAACCTACTGAGCTGCCAACTAGGTGTCTATGACTATGGGTCTTTTATTTGCTACATATATATTTTTACAAAATGAAATGCATATTGTATGTCATTTTGCTGACTGCTTTGTTCCCATATCAGCATGACCTGCACTATCAATAAATATGCCATGATATTTTTAATGACCGCTGAAAATTGTGTTTTGTGATCGTTTCAATGTTTATTCAGCAAATTCCCAATGGGTTCCCGAGGGTTTCCAGTTCTTTCCTATCGTAGAGAGCCCTCTGATGAGTCATCCAACTAGGTAATAGTTTTAGGCACACTCCGTTTCCTTCTTGTAAACTTGTGGAAGGATAAATGTCTAATCAAAAGATTTCCACGTTTCCTTAAAATTAGCATGGTAAGCTCCGAGCTTACTTTTAAACCACAGCTTGAGGTATGAATAAGTGATCAGGATCAGTTAGTTTTCAAAACAATCTCAGACAGCAAACTCCAGCTCTGCATACAGAAGGGGGAGGTTTCCTCACAGATTACAGCAGCATTATCTAAGTTCCCTGGACAAAGACTCATCTCCTTTGGGGTCACTGTTCTCCTGTCTCTTATTCCCCTTAGAGAGACCATTCCTTTCTTTGTTAGAAGCCAATGCTGGATCAACCTGTACCTTCCTTTTCTCCTGCTGTGTTTGCTTTGCATTTGTTGTTAAGGAAAGAGGCAACTCCTGAGAATCTCTCACTTAGGCCCTTGCTGTGTCTTTATTCTATCCTATGCTTAAATCTATGTATTTTTTTGTTGTTGTTATTGTTGTTGTTTGAATTTCTTTAGGCAGGAGACATGGCTCAGCAGTTAAAAACATGTATTACTCTTCCAAAAGGACCAGAGTTCAATTCCCAGCATCTTTACCAGGATTGCTCACAGCTGCCTGTAACTCCAGCTCCAAGGGATCTACAATCTCTGGCCTCTGTGGGTACCCATCATCATGCCGCTAAAATAAGTTTTTTTTGCTGGGCAGTGGTGGCCCACGCCTTTAATCCCAGCACTTGGGAGGCAGAGGCAGGTGGATTTCTGAGTTCGAGGCCAGCCTGGTCTACAGAGTGAGTTCTAGGACAGCCAGGGCTACACAGAGAAACCCTGTCTTGAAAAACAAAACAAACAAAAAAAAAGAAAGAAGTCTTTTTTTTTTTTTTTTTTAAAGATGTATTTATTTAATGTATGTTAGTACACTGTTGCTCCCTTCAGATACACCAGAAGAGGGCACTGCATCCATTATAGATGGTTGTGAACCACCATGTGGTTGCTGGGTATTGAACTCAGGACCTCTGGAAGAGCAGTCAGTGCTCTTAAGTGCTGAACCATTTCTCCAGCCCCTAAAATAAGTCTTTTTACAAAATTAAAAACAAACCTTTAAACTCTACTTTGTTGGAAGGAAGGAAGGAAGGAAGGAAGGAAGGAAGGAAGGAAGGAAGGAAGGAAGGAAGGAAGGAAGGAGGAAGAGAGGGAAGAAGGGAGGGGAGGGGAAAAAACAAAATGGTAAGTGTGTAGCCCTTCTTGGGTCTTATTGGTCTCTCTAGTGAGTTCAGAAAGCATTGAAAGACACATTGGAGATCTTTTCTATTGAAAGTGTGTTTCCTGGGGGTGTACTTTAGCATACAAGTGTCTATTTGACATGGGTGAGACCCTGGGCTCAATCTTGTGTCCAAAAAAATAAAAGTACATTGGTTGGGAAGACACATTACACTAAACACTGGAAAGGTCATATAGAGAGATGCTAATGAACTTTGTAAGTCAAGCCCTTTTTGGCTCTTCCATCCTTGCCGAAGGAGGTGAATCTTTTGCCCTGAGGTCCTATGCTTAATTCCTAGAGTTGTTAATGACCCCCCATTCCTGCTTGCTGTGGTTTGAATGTCCCCCTTCAAAGCCAGCATTGCAAAGTCATCCTTCTGTGACAGTCTTGGGGGTGGGCCTTAAGAGGCTGATGAGAATGTTTTTGTCATGGATGTGTCAATGCCACTCATGGTTTAGTTATCATAGGAGCTGAGCTTCTTTGTTGTGAATATAAGAAGAAACTTGTTACTCAACTCTCCAGTCTAGTATTCTATTACAGCATAAGACACTGCTCTGTTAAATTGGCTCCTACTCCAAAGCATGCCGTCATAGGGAATTCCCAGAGAGCCACAGACTGAAGAAGGCAACTCTCAGGCTTGGTTTACACATCCCCTGAAGATCCAACAGCCATAGCCTTGCCCTGTGGCTGCCTTGACAGATGGCCATTCTCCCAGGGGGTAGAACCTGGAATTGTGTGCCAGCTCCACATCATTTGAAAGGACATGGATAGTGGAAAGGACCAGGACCAAATCCTTGTTTGACAGGATATCCCAGACCCTGGAAGACTCATAACAGCAACACCAATGACGAAATCTGAGGAAGATATTGGAGGGAAGCGTGAGTGTAAATGTCCTGTACTCCATGTGAATTCCCATCCACAGGTAAAGAAAGATTGTAATAATGGAGTGTGTAGCATGACCCATACCCTTGCATACAACAGTCTTTTGCAGGCACTCCTGCAGATGGATGGTTCATGAATGTGTAACAATTGAGTTATTCATGGGCTCACCTGCATGGACTTGTCACTCAGCAAGGCTGACTACAGCCACTGCTGGGGACCTATCTGCCAGCAGCCATCTGTAATGTTCCACCATTGCCTGGGGTTCAGCCAGCTGCCTAGGGTGAGATTGATTACCTTGGACCACCTTCATTATGGACGAGGCTATCCTTTATTCTGTCTGGAGTAAACACTTGCTCTGGATGTACATTTGCCTTCCCTGGTCACAGCACTTCTGCCAAAACTACCATCTGTGAACTTAGTGAATGCTCACGCTCAGCCCAGCCACTCACAGCAGAAGAAATGTCACCGTGTATTCTAGCAGGATTGGTTATTTGCCATTGCTGTGACAAGGCTCACAGCTTGAGGGTACAGTCTATCATGGCAGGGAAGACGTGGTGGCAGGAGTATGAGGTCTCTGGTCACATTGTATCTGCAGTTGGGAATCAGAGAGAGAGAGAGAGAGAGAGAGAGAGAGAGAGAGAGAGAGAGATGCTGATGCTCCTCTGGCTTCTTTTTATTCAGTCTGAGGACATCAGCCTATTGAAGGTGGCATACACACCTTCAATAACTCAGAGTGGGTCTTACCTCCTCAGTTAAACCTCTCTAGAAAAACCCTTATACACGTACCTAGACGTATGTTTCCACGGTCACTCCTAATCTTGTCAGGTTGGCAGTCAAGGTTACCCACCAGTGTTTCCCCTTGGAACTTAGTCTCAGCGTGTTCTTTTTCATCCAGAAGTGACTGCCTTGGCAGATGGTTGAATGGGTCTTTGAAACATTTGGTCCCAGCACCGGCGAGGTGGGGATGCTTGGCAGAGCTTCAGTGTTATCTGTCCTCCAGTATGTTGTGTGTGCTCTGTGAGTGAGCATCTATGCTTTCACTGTCAGGATACAGGAGGCTTACCATCAAAGGATCAAAACAAACATGACCATGGGCCCCCAGTTAGTAGTGGGTTTTCACTTCCTACCTCTGCAGCTGGAGCTGTACTGGCCTAGAGGTCCTGGTTCCAGTGGGAGAAATGTTTTCCCTGTTGAACTGGTACTTGAAGCTGCCATCTGGCCTCTTTGGACTCTGCTGTACCAGCAGGTAAAGGACCAGTTGAGGTGGCTGAGCTGACTGTGCAGAGCATTATGGGTAAATCAGGATGCTGTTATACAACACAGGTGAGGAAGAAGAATGCAGAAAAGCCTTTGGGCCATACTATCTGAGTAAGGTCAATAAGGTGTGTGTGTGTGTGTGTGTGTGTGTATGTGTGTTCACGTGTAGTCTGTAGTTTCTTTCCATGCACAGAGCTCATGGATTCTACTTTATGCTTAGATTCACGTTTTCCGTCCTTTTCCCTCTTTTTACCATTGTCCTTTCCTGACTGCTTACACTGCATACTTCAGTCTCTGGGTCTGAAACAGTGGCCTTATCAAGACTGGCTGGCCATCTCCCATACCATCTAGGTCAAGACCTGCAGTGGATTTATGAAAATGCACGTGTGGGCGAGTGCGCGCGCACGCGCGCACACACACACACACACACACACACTTCTCCGTTTCAATCCTGATGATATATTTATTTAAACTTAATTATTTTAATGTATCCCAAATCCCTTATAGTTGGAATCTGAATATTTGAAATATTTTAGGCAATGACTTGATTAGACATAGGGACTTCTTTCTTCCCTTTTTGGGGTGTTTGGGGGTGCTGGGATAGAACCTGGGGCATCATGTATAGGTGACAAACACGTATCTTTGAACTGCATTCTTCAGTTCACATTTTCCCTCTTATTGGCATCTGATGTTGACGACAAATTTGGAAATAATACATTTACTAATTTGTACTACAGACCTCAAGCTCATAAACTAGTAACTTCAGATGGTTATCGTGGTGGTTCTGGTATTTAATGTTGAGCATTGGTTTATATTCGGCTTCATTTTTAAGACCTATGTCTCATGCATCCCAGGCCGGCCTTGAAAGCATCAGGAGCAGAGCTTTGGATCTCCAGAAACCATATAAAAAAACTGGGCAGGGCTAGAGAGATAGCTCAGCGGTTAAGAGCACTGACTGCTCTTCCAAAGGTCTTGAGTTCAACTCCCAGCAACCACATGGTGGCTCTCAACCATCTGTAATGGGATCTGATGCCGTCTTCTGGTGTGTCTGAAGAGACAGTGTACTTATATAAAAAAAAATAATAATAATAAAATAAAAAACAAACAAACTGGCATGGGTCAGCAAGAGGGCTCAGTGGGTAAAGGCCATGAGTTCAATTACTGGAACCCACATAAAGGTGAAAGAAAAAAACTGACTCCAGACTGAGGGGTTGAGGCAGCTTTGAGCCGAATGTGTAAGGAACAGTTGAAGTACTGAGTGAATGTGTTTTGGTTTTTTCGAGACAGGGTTTCTCTGTGTAGTCCTGGCTGTCCTGGAACTCACTCTGTAGACCAGGCTGGCCTCGAACTCAGAAATCTGCCTGCCTCTGCCTCCCAAGTGCTGGGATTAAAGGTGTGCGCCGCCACCGCCCGGCTAGTGAATGTGTTTTGTTGACTTGGGCACAGCCATATCAAGAACCCCGATGACTCCGACTCATGGGGTGGCAAAGCTTTCCTAAGGTGAGGCTCCTAAGCTTTCTTCCTGTCTGAGTTTGGATGTTAGAAGATATGCGCGAAAAAACTAGCAACTGCAGCTTCCTCCTCTCAGATGACTGCAACCTGAGACTGTCCCCCTACAGAGACTGCCGACTGAGACAAGCTAACCCCTCCTCGGCTGTACACCATAAACGTACTGAGGTTTCCGGCTGTTACCAAGTTGGTGCTGCTCTGGTAGAGCAAGCAGGGCCCACCTGATTCCAGCCTTTCTGTGCATGCCTGTGTGTCTGTCCATTCTCATTCCCTCATCATCCTAGTTAGGTGACTAAGACAAGCTGTGAGGGACAAGGTACCAAAGAATTGTCCTATAACCTCCACATGTCCGCTACGGTACATGTGCCCCCCCAAATGATGATGCAAATCAATCAAACAGGTCCACACGTGTCTGTGATTCCATTACTAGGGTGGTGGAGACAGGAAGATCCCTAGGGCTTGATACAACAGTCACTTTAGCTGAATCTGTGAGCTCTGGGTTCAGAGAGAGACCCAGCTCACAGAACTGAGGTAGGTAAAGAGTCAGTGAGCAAAGGCATCTACCACCGAGACTGATGACCCAAGTTCCATCCCCAGAGCCTGCATGTTGGAAACGGAGAACTGACTCCTGCCAGTTGTCTGCTGCCCTTCACCTGCATGCTGGGGCACACACACACACTTCTCAAATAAGTAAATTAGAAAAAAAAAAACATTTTAAATGAGATGAGACGCAATCAAGGAAGATACCCAATGTTAAGCTGTGGTCTCCACATGCACACAAGTGTAGGTGCACCCACACCCACATATACAAACGCTCACAACCACAGGGGAGGGGCGATTGCACAATTCTTCCCAGTGCCAGCATGGCTGGGAGGAAGTATGCCCAGAATGCCAGCCATTCTGCTTTTGTTGTAAATAAGTAAGCCTTGGCTGGTCACAACGTTCACCTGTGTGTAGGTTCAGGAAATGTCTGAAGTTCTAATTCCTATTCAGGTTACAGAGTTCCCTTCTAGAGCAATAGTCTCCAATATGGCTATGACATCCATACTCTTTGGGGGCAGAGAAGTCAATGAATGTCACTTCAGTCAGATGGCTCTTTCTAAACAGCCCACACAGCATAACATCCCGTTTTGTTCTGCCAGGTTAACGGCTCTTTGTCTCCTTGTGTTCTTTCTTTACAGGCCACCTGCCTGTTGCCGCAGTCCCTGGGAATTGCCTTTCTTCCTGGCTCACTTTCCCTTTAAGGGTTGGAGCAGTTTAGCTGGCTAAGACTCAAGTGCCCTCTGGACTAATTGGCACAAGGTGAGGATTTTCCAACTTGGGAGAGAAGGAATGTTTGCTGTGAAATCTCTTCAAGGTAATTGCTCTCCTGGAGCCGGTGCTGCTGCCTTCTGCAGCCTTCAGGGACAAATCCTTCTTGCTCCTGAAGGGGAGAAACCCACAGATGGACAGAGCTCAGGGATGAGACCTTTGAAACTAGTGACCTCTGGAGAGGAGGAAATGGGGAAAAGGCCAGTTCAGACAAAGACAGCTGAAGCACTGCTTCCTCCAGAGCAGCACTGGGCTGTGCCAATCCCATGGCCACAGCAGGTCCGAGGAAGGATACTGTAGCCAGAGACCCACACTTCTGTGGAGGAAATGCATGGACTAAAAATCCCACCCTGGCAGGATGGTGGTAGCACAGGCCTTTAATTCCAGCTCTTGGGAAGCAGAGGCAGGGGATCTCTGTGAGTTTCATTCAGGTCGGCTTGGGCTACAGAGTGAGTTCCAGGACAGCCAGGAATACATGGAGAAACCTTGTCTTGAAAAACCAAAAAACCATTTCTGAGTTCGAGGCCAGCCTGGTCTACAGAGTGAGTTCTAGGACAGCCAGGGCTACACAGAGAAACCCTGTCTCGAAAAAACAAACAAACGAACAAACAAAAAAACCCAACCCAAAGCCGGGCGGTGGTGGCGCACACCTTTGATCCCAGCACTTGGGAGGCAGAGACAGGCGGATTTCTGAGTTCGAGGCCAGCCTGGTCTACAGAGTGAGTTCCAGGACAGCCCGAGCTACACAGAGAAACCCTGTCTCGAAAAACCAAAAAAAAAAAAAAAAACCCAACCCAAACCAAGAACCTACACTGAGACTTCATGAAGAAGGATGGTTGCTAACAGGCTATAGCTCCCAGAGGAGGTGTTGTGTGTGGGGGGAGGGTGAGGGAGGTGGAGGAGGGAGAGGGGAGAAAAGAACAAGGAAACAAAAGTCAGGTCTGAGCCACTCCCTCCCACTGAAGTGGGGGTGGGGTGATGAGACTAAGAGGGAGCTGGCAGGATAGCTTAGTCAGTAAAATGCTTGCCATTCAGCCGGGCGGTGGTGGCGCACGCCTTTAATCCCAGCACTTGGGAGGCAGAGGCAGGTGGATTTCTGAGTTCGAGGCCACCCTGGTCTACCAAGTGAGATCCAGGACAGCCAGGGCTATACAGAGAAACCCTGTCTCGAAAAACTAAAAAAAAAAAAATGCTTGCCATTCAAGCATGGGGACCTGAGTTCAACCCCAGAATCACAAACAAACAAACAAGGCCAGACCTGGCAGCTGGTGTTATAATCTCAGTGCTGGGGAGGTAGCCGCAGGCAGCTCCCTGGAACTTGCTGGCCAGCCAGCCTACCCTACTTAGTGTACTCTGGACCAATGTGAAACTCTGTATCAGAAAACGAGGTTTAGGACAGAGAGGTTGCTCCAGAGTTAAGAGCACTTAGTATTCTTTCACAGGGACCAGAGGTCATTCAATTTCTACTGGCTTGTAAGTGCCTGAGGGCAAGGGGATCTGCTGCCCTCTTCTGGCATCCACGGGTACCCACACGCACACACATAGATGTATGCACACACATACATGGAGGGAGGAAGGGAGAAAGGGAGGGAGGGAGAGAGGGAAGGACAGAGGGAGAAAGGGATTCCACATAAATAGCTAAAACCAGAAGAAAAAACACACAAGGTGACAGATGCTCCCTAGGAATAACATTCGATGTCATCTTCTTTTTTCCCCCCTTCCCTTCTCCCTCTTGCTCTGGCCCTGCTCACTCTGGCCTAAAGGTTTCTATTTATTTATTATATGTAAGTACACTGTAGCTGTCTTCAAACACCCCAGAAGAAGGCATCAGATCTCAGATGGTTGTGAGCCACCATGTGGTTGCTGAGATTTGAACTAATGACCTCCAGAAGAGCAGTCAGTGCTCTTAACTGCTGAGCCATCTCACCAGCCTCCTTGATGTCATCTTCTTAGCTTCATCCACATGTGTACCTACACATACACCCACATGAACACCCATACATATATATGAACAAGAAGGGGTAGGGAGGGGGAGGGGGCAAGAGAAAGGGTGCCAAACACGCCAGAAGAGGGCATCAGATCCCATCATAGATGGTTGTGAGCCACCATGTGGTTGCTGGGAATTGAACTCAGGACCTCTGGGAGATCAGTTAGTGCCCTTAACTGCTCAACCAGTTCTCCATCTCTCTCTCTCCATCTCTCTCTCTCTCTTCTTTTCTTCTTTCTCTCTCTCTCTCTTTATACAGGGTTTCTCTGTGTAGCTCTGGCTGTCCTGGAACTTACTCTGTAGACCCGGCTGGCCTCGAACTCAGAAATCTGCCTGCCTCTGCCTCCCAAGTGCTGGGACTAAAGGCGTGTGCCAAAAAAAAAAAAAAAAAAAAAAAAAAAAATTTAATTAACCATTAGTATAGGGGTGATACCTGTGTGTGCAGGGGTGATACATGTGTGTGCATGTGTCATAGCCTGCACATGTAGATCAGAGGACAACTTGCAAGAGTTAGTTCTCTCCTTCCACCACGTGGCTTCCTAGGACCAAATTCAGATCCTTGGGTTTATGTGGCAATTGCTTTTCCCACTGAGCCATTTTAAAGGCCTTTCACTTATTGTTTCTCCTGCCTCTGTCTCCTGGGTGCTGGGAGCAAAAGCATGAGCCACCAATGCCCCAAGGCCTCTCAGTTCTTAATTATCTGTCCTTCCTCCTACTCTGGGTTCTGGAATGGCTGTGTTCATTCACACCCAGGGAGCTAGCTCTTGATTCTGAAAAGAACAGAGAAGAGGGGTAAGACTCAGGGTTTGAGCAGATTCTGGGCAGTTATGGTACCTTTTGGAAAAGTCTTGATGACAGATAATGAGACCACAGGAATGGGCTTATGGTAAAGGTTACAAGCCAGTTCCACTCCAAACTGGAATCTCTGTATTCCTCATCAGTGAGATATAAGTTGGGCCTGAAGCTCCAGCTGCCCCTCCTGTCCTGTCAAAATGGGCTGATCCCTCAAACCATGAGCCAAAATAAATCCTTCCTTTCCATTGCTTCTTGTCAGGTATTTGATCTCAGTGACAGAAATATATATCTAGTCCAGATGTTCAGAACACAGCATAGAACATCATTTTCAAAATTGGAAGAGACAACGTCCTTTTTTGCCCATATCTTATACTGCTTACTCTGGAGGGAGGAATCAGTGTCTTCTCCAGACAACTTCGTGGAGAGTTGCACTTCCAGGAGATGAGGATGCAGAGCCAGCCAGTGGCCACCGCCACTGCCACCGCCACCGGAGGCAGAGTCTCCTCTCACTGAGCTTTGGGGTGAGACTCAAGGCTCAGCGGATAGCTTGACCATGACATCATGAAAAGCCAGAGGCAGCTTACTAGGCCTCACCAGGACTCCTGACCTAGAGAAACCATCAAGTAACAAATGTTCTGTTGCTTTAAAGCACGACCTTTTGAGGCAAACTGTTGCACAGGAGGAGGCAACCAAGGTACAGCCTTTTCTCAGATTAAAAGAATGGTGGTTGGTGTTAAACTGGATGTGGAGGCAAAAGGATCAGGAGTTCAAAGCTAGCCTCAACTACATGGATGGGGCTACAGGAGACTGTCTCAAATGACAATAATGAAGCCTTGGAAACAACAGAGCCTGGAGTAGACAAGAAATGTTAATGAAAAGCCTGCAGGGCTTCAGCTTAGTGTGTGTGTGTGTGTGTGTGTGTGTGTGTGTGCGCGCGCGCGCGTGTGTGTACACTCCTGCTCTGTGAGATGCTAACAGAAAGACAAATGAGGCAACTTCTTGTCTTTGGGGCACATGTATCCAGTGGTATAATTTATTCTTATTCTCTAAGAGAAGAATGGCCATACAGAAAGTGCCTTAACTAAGAGGCCCGAAGCTGGCTCCCTTAGTTTGGGTGTTTTGTTTTGTTTTGTTTTTTGCTGTGAGGAGACACCATGACCAAGGCAACTCTTGGGGTTGGCTTACAGTTTCAGAGGTTCAGTCTATTATCACCACAGCAGGAGACATGCCAGCATGCAGGCAGACATGGTGCTTGAGGGGCTGAGAGTTCTACATCTTGATCTACAGGCAACAGAAAGGGACAGACCTCCACAGACAGCCAGGAAGAGGCTCTAATTTCATACTGAGGGGAGCTTAGGCAGTGGATACCTCAAAGCCCACCCCAAAAGTGACACACTTCCTCCAACAAGTCTACACCTCCTGTGGGCCGAGTATTAAACACATGAGTCTATGGGGGTCAAACCTATTCAAACCACCAAGGTGGTCAATATGACTTTTCCCATCATTTAAAGAAGATGGCATACTTTCTGAGCCTGTAGGCTCTGAGTACAACAGTTGGCACCAAAGTGGAAGTCTGCAGTGGCTTATCTAAGGACTGTTGGGAGAAGAAGCAAGTCGCAGGGAAATCTGGGTGTAATGGGACAGGCCTGCGGTCTCGGCTACTTGGGAGGCTGAGGCAGGAGAGCTATAGGTCTAGAGGATGGGATCAAGGCCTGCTGGAGCAGTTGAGATGCTGTCTCAAAGAGCGAAATGCAGGCTAGAGGGGCTGGCTTGTCAGCTGCTCTTCCAGAGGACCCAGGTTTGAATTTTAGCTTGCAATTGTCTGTAACTCCATTCTAAGGGAGTCCAATGCCTTCCTCGGGCCTCCGAGGGCACCAGGCACACACCTGGTGCAGACATAAAAATAGATGAGTAATAAATAAATAAATCTTAAAATAAACAAGCAGAAAGGAATAAACCAAACATGGAAAAGGAAACAAGCAGGTGATGATTCGGCGGCACACACCACACGGATAAAGGGAAGGAGCATGAAATCATCTCATCAGTTATTCAGCGGTCCTTGTGGGGGAGGGGATGTGCGGAGGCAATTGGGAGTCTGAGGAGCTAATCCTGATGATGGTACACAGGGGTCCCTCAGTGAGTGTGATATACCTAACAATAAATTTAATAGCAACAGGAACTGTTATGTCGAAGGAGAAACGTTCTGGGAGCTGCCGTGCAGATAGAGCCCCGCCCCTCGTCCTGTATGTGTGTTGATGACTTTGACTTTGGATGTCTTCTTCAGTGGTTCTCATACCAGTTTTTGAGACAAGGTCTCTCACTGAACCTGGAACTCCGGGATTCAGTAAGGCTGGCTGGCTAGCAAGACCAAGAGATTCTCCTGTCTCTACCTCTCTGACAACTAATATTACAGATGCTAGGGGTTGGGGAACTTGGGTTCTGGCTCTCCTGCCTGTGCGGCAAGCACTTATCCATTGAACCCCAGATCCTCTGCCTCAGAAATAGGAGTCTTTCTTATATACCCCAGAATGGCTGGGTGCTCACCAAGAAACCAAGGATGACCCTGATCACCTTCCAAATCCCATCTCCCAAGCGCTAGGCATGTACCAGCACACCTGGTCTCTGTGGCGCTGGGGGATCCAACACAGGCCTCACTCACGCCTGCTAGGCAAGCACTCTGCCGCCTGAGCTACCTCCCCAGCCCAAGGCCACTCTTTTTCAGAAAAAACGAGACTATAGTAAAGTGTTCGTGGTTCAGCAAATCTCCCACGGTGGTTTGCTATCGTGTCCTTGATGTGAGTCACATCTAAAATAAACTCTGAGTTGGACGGAGTTGGAGCATCTCACCGGTTGACACAGCAAGCATGAGCAGGTGGAATTTGGCTCTTCCTGAAAGAGCTGCTGAAGACTGAAATTCGATTCTCACCGGAGCAGCCAGCAGCTGCCCTTGGGATCTCCACAGAGCAAGGAGCAGCGCATACCTACCGAAGGCTGAGGGGAAGCTCCTTCCCAGGATACCGTGATGATGAATTACGCTGTCCCAGGTTCCCTTGCAAGACCCTATTCCCCCACCCCCCACCTTCCAAAAATAGTAGAGAGTAGGCTGGAGAGTTGCTCAGTGGTTAAGAACACATACTGCTTTTCCAGATGACCTGAGTTCAAGTCCCAGCATCCATTTCAGGAGGCTCACAGCTGCCTACACCTCCAGCTCCCAGGGACCTAGTGCTCTCTTCTGGCCTTTGTGGGCATCTGCAACCATGTGCACATACCCACATCCTCATACACATAATTAAAAGAATTTTTTTTTTTGTTTTTTTTTTCTTTTTCTCTGTCTCTGTCTTTGTCTCTCTCTCTCCCTTTGTCTCTGTCTCTCTCTTTCTCTCTCTCTCTTAGTTTTTCAACACAGGGTTTCTCCATGTAGCCTTGGCTGTCTGGAAACTTGCTCTGTAGCTCAGACTGGCCCCAAATTTACAGAGAATCTACCAGCCTCTGCCTCAGCACTGGGATTAAAGGCGTGCACCACCACTGCCCAGCAAAAAATAATTTTTAAGGCAATTAAGATAAGGCTTTGTTAGCCGGGCGGTGGTGGCACACGCCTTTAATCCCAGCACTTGGGAGGCAGAGACAGGCGGATTTCTGAGTTCGAGGCCAGCCTGGTCTACAGAGTGAGTTCCAGGACAGTTCAGGCTACACAGAGAAACCCTGTCTCGAAAAACCAAAAAAAAAAAAGATAGGGCTTTGTTTGGGACTTTGAGGCAACCTCAGAGATAATGGGAGGGGTTTGAAGTCAGACTGTGTCCTTAGGGAGGTGTAAGGGTAGGTATCTGGACCAGAACATGGCTTCATATGTTGTTCTAGCTCTTAGAGTGTCAAGCTGGTTCTATTCCACCACACTCTAGGAAAGATGGAGTTTTTTATTTATTCTTCTGAGAAAAGACTCATTATATATAATCTCGGCTGTCCTGGAACTCATTATATAGCTAAGACAGAACTTCTAAGTTGCAGCAATCCTCCTGCCTCTGCCTCTGGATGTTATAGATGGTGAAACCACTCTTCCCCAAGTTCCCTCCAGCCCTAACTACAATAGCAGTCTTAGTTCTTGAACTTCAGGGAGGAAAGAATTCTCCCCAGTAGGACATGGGTAGAGCAAGCTGCAGAAGTTTATTTTTAGCAGGAGAGAAAGCAAAAGCAGAGTGTTCACCCTCCTGAGTGAAGAGGACGCAGCGCTGACCAGCTGCCTCTAGTATCTGGACTTAGACTTAGTCCACCATTTCTCCTCCCCTTAGCTCCTGGGGTTACCTTCTTGGAATACGTGGAAGCTTTCTTATACACCATTATTGCCCACTGCTCAGTCTGTTACATTTAAATGGGAGAGTGTGTATAAAAATGTAACTATCCATAAAGTTGAGACCTTTAGTAGAGGAAAAGGCAGCCGTCCCTTGAGACATTTGGGCAGGAGTCAAAAGGAGCCTTCAAGCCTGCCAAGACAAGTTTTGCTGTAATACCTCCCACCCTCACCCTTTCCTCTTATCTAGTTAGCTTAGCTGTTTTATATTATACTTCAGCTTTAAGCCCTCTTATTTACCTTCCCCAATGTACCTGACCATGCCATTTTCTTGGAAGCTCCTACCCCACTTGTTTATTTTTATGTGAGGTATATGTCTACTGTATATGGGGGTTCAATGCTCCAGTACACTTACAGAGGTCATTAAGGGTTCTCTCTCACTCCCTGCCTTATTCCTTGGAGACAGGGTCTCTCAAGGGACCTGCAGGTCATACTTTTTGGATCTGCTGGCTACCAGCAATCCCCAGTGATCCTGGTTTCTGTCCACTTCAGTGCTGGGGTTACAGGTGGTATGTCCAAGACGATGCCTGACTTTGTTACATGGGTGCTGCGATCCGAACATCAGTCCTCAGACTTTTGTGTCAAGTGCTCTTGAGCACTGAGCCATCTCTCCAGCTCCTGCTTAGGTTTTTAAAAGACTTTCTTAGCCGGGCGGTGGTGGCGCACGCCTTTAATCCCAGCACTTGGGAGGCAGAGGCAGGCGGATTTCTGAGTTCGAGGCCAGCCTGGTCTACAGAGTGAGTTCCAGGACAGCCCGGGCTACACAGAGAAACCCCGTCTCGAAAAAACCAAAAAAAAAAAAAAAAAAAAAAGACTTTCTTAGTCAGGCATAGTGACCCAAGTCTGAAACCCCAACACTTAGAAGACAGGCCAGGAGGCCAGGAGGATCATTCAAGTTCAAAGCCACCTTGGTCTATATAGTGCATTTCAGGCCAGCCAGGGCTACATAGTTAGGTCATTCTAAAACTTCCCCTTACATACATCTATCTATCTATCTATCTATCTATCTATCTATTAATTCATACATATTTGAGAGGGTGGATGTATACAGTGTGGAGGTCAGAGGATAACTTTTAGGAATTAATTCTTTCCTTCCACCATTTGGATTCCATCCATCCAACTGAGGTCTTCAGGCTTGTGCCTTTAGAACCTTTAGTCACTGACCAGGGCCTCTATATAGTTAGGTTTTGTTTAAAAAAGCAAAATAAAATAAAACAAGCCTAAAAACACTAACATAAAGAAATGAGTGAATAAAATAAGTAGATAAAGCAGAAGAGGATGGGGAGAGGGAGGATGGGAGAGAAAGACAAGGCAGGAGGACGAAGGGCAGAAGGAAGAGATGGGGTCGAGGTCACAAGGTGAAGGCATCACGGTGCTGGGACCAAGGAAACCAGACAAACTGGACTTCGTGAAAATCTAAAATCTGAGCATCAAGAGCCTGTCACAACCCCTTGAGTCCTTCCTTTCCAACCTGGGCCCAGCAGGACGGCTCCCACAGGAGACTTGGATAAGAAGGCCCTTCTACCATCCGTGAGTGTAGCGGTCTAACAGCCATGAATGAACTGGGTTTACCTGAAGGAGGAACTGGAAATTGGGGGAGGGGAAGGGGGGGGAAGAAGCATGAAGCCAAGACAAGGTTCTGACCAAGGCTCAACATTTAATGTTCAGCACTGCTGTTATATAGGGGAAGCCCATCGAACCCATCCTTCGTTTCAGCTGGGTAATGTTGGAAAGCAGGCTCAGCAGGCAGTCTCTTCTTCTAAATTCTTTTTTTTTGTTTTAAGATTTATTTATTCATGATGAATACAGTAGTCTCCTACATGCATTCCCAAAGACCAGAAGACGGCACTAGATTTCATTACAGATGGTTCTGAGCCACCATGTGGTTGCTGGGAATTGAACTCAGGACCTCTGGAAGAGCAGTCAATGCTCTTAACCTCTGAGCCATCTCTCCAGCCCCTCTTCTAAATTCTTGCAGGAAGTTGCAAGTGTAAACAAAGTGGCTGGCTTCACCTAGGTGTTAAAGTCCTGTGTGGCGAGCAAGGTCTGTTCTGTCTGCTCAAGGCTGGGAAGGGTCCAAGTGAGGTAGTGACCAGAGAACACACTCACATGCAGAAACACATCCATGTTCTGGGCTCTGGAAGCCTGTCCTGAATACTCACAGAAATCTGGAAATTTGCCAGATGTACACACTGACAGCTAGCTCTACGAAGTCATTTGGGCCAAAGACATTTGGGCTGGAGAGATGGCGCAGCGGTTAAGAGCTCTGACTGCTCTTCCAGAGGTCCTGAGTTCAATTCCCTGCAACCCCATGGTGGCTCACAACCATCTGTAATGGGATGCGATGCCCTCTTCTGGTGTGTCTGAAGACAGCTACAGTGTACTCATATACATAAATAAATCTTTAAAAAGTTCCATATGTATCCATGTACATTTTTGTCCAGCACACGTAATGAGATGAGGCACTGCTAAACAAGCTCTACCTGTGGTAGGTAACCTATGCCCTTGCTACCATGTTCAAAAACCACAGAGTTAATATGGTAGAGAAGTAGCTGCTGAGTGTCCAAAGTATAAAGTTGCTGCTGCGTGTGTGTGTGTGTGTGTGTGTGTGTAGGCATGCACTCACAAAATAAATGTTATTTTAAAATCCTAAAACAAAACTAAATACACACCTAAGTGGCCTACAAGCACAGGACGAGTCAAAGCACAGTCCCAGGTGTGTGTGAGTGTGTGTATGTTTGTGTGTACCTATGGGAGCACCAGACAGCAGTCATTAAGATGAAAATTACTAACAAAGAAAAACACAAACAGGAAATAGCAGCTGTTGCTAAGGGTGAGGAGAAATGGGGTCAGCATAGCTGCTGGGAAACAGAATTACAGTTTCTAAAACATTAAGAACAGAATTCCCACATGATTCAGCAAGTTCATGTCTGGGTCTATACTCAAGTGTAGGGTCACAAAAAGCTGCGTCTATGAGTGTTCATTTCAGCACTACTCCCTATAACCCAAGTGCCCATCCAGAGCCTGGATAAACAACCTGAGCTTCTACTTCCAAGAAGTACTCAGAGTAATCAAAATTATAAAGACAGAAAACAGAATGAAGTAGGCGGGAGACATGGCTCAGTGGTTAACGGCACTTGTTACACAGTTGGGAAGACTGGAGTTTCAATCTCAGCACTTAAGTAGCAAGCCAGATGTCCAGCCTGTGCCTGTAATCCCAACTCCAAGGTGGGTGAGGACAGAACACACCACTGGGGTTTACTGACTGACTTCTTAGCCTAATTAGGAAAACCCAAGCCCCAGGTCTGAGAAGAGACCTTGTCTCAAAGGAATAGATAAGGATTGGTAGAGAAACACCCGAACCCTTTTCTGGCTCCGACATGAGCACATATACTCAAACAGACATGTATACAACATAAGAAGGGCTGGAGAGATGGCTCAGTGGTTAAGAGCACTGACTGCTTTTCCAAGGTCCTGAGTTCAATTCCCAGCAACCACATGGTGGCTCACAACCATCTGTAATGAGATCTGATGGACTCTTCTGATGTGTCTGAGATGGCTACAGTGTACTCATATAAATAAAAAATTTAAAAAAATCCTCCCCCCCCCCCAAACAGGGTTTCTCTGTGTAGCCCTGGCTGTCCTGGAACTCACTTTGTAGACCAGGCTGGCCTTGAACTCAGAAATCCACCTGCCTCTGCCTCCCAAGCGCTGGGATTAAAGGCGTGCGCCACCACTGCCCAGCAAAAATAAATCTTAAAAAAAAAAAAAAAAAAAAGGCCGGGCGGTGGTGGCGCACGCCTTTAATCCCAGCACTTGGGAGGCAGAGGCAGGCGGATTTCTGAGTTCGAGGCCAGCCTGGTCTACCGAGTGAGTTCCAGGACAGCCAGGGCTATACAGAGAAACCCTGTCTCGAAAAATCAAAAAAAAAAAAAAAAAAAAAAAAAAAAAAAAAAAAAAAAGAAATAAGTAAGGATACAAACAAATACCTCTTCAAAAATGAAAAATGAACGATGGCTGGCAGGGTCGGGTGAGGGGGAATGGGTTTCATTACAGAACGGCTATAAAGCTTCTGTTTTATAAGATGAAAACCAGTTCTGGATAGATACTGGTGATGCTACCATAACTTCATGAGTGTATTGAACATCACTAAACTATGCGCTTATACATGGTTAAGATGGCTGGGTATGGTGGTATACACCAGTATTTAATCCTGGTGAGTTTCAGGCCAGCCTGGTCTGGTCTGCATAATGAGTTCCAGGCAAGCTAGGGTTACACAGTGTGACCCCTGTTTCAAAATAAAATAAAAACAAAAACAACAAACTAAATAAAACAACAACAACAACAAAATGGTTAAGATAGTAAATTTTAGGTTTTGAATACTTTGTAATGAAAACAAAATAGAAGGCAGGTCTCAGCTCTCAGGAGACTGAGGCAGAAGGATTCTGTGTTTGAAAGCCACCCAAAGATCAGAGAAAGAGGAGGGGAGAGGAGAGAGCAGGTAGCTAAGGAAAGGGGAAGGAGAAATTTAAATTCATACTTCGGAGAGAAGACAGTCGAATGAAAATACCGTATGATTCCGATTCTCACCTCACAACATAACACGTGTAATAAAGATCTGAGCAGGAGGATTGGAAATTCAAGGCTGGTATTGGCTACACAGTGAATTCAAAGGCAGTGTGACTGAATGAGACCCTGGCTGAAAAAAAAAAAAATAAGTAAACCAACAAAAACTAGAAAATGGGTGCTGGGAACCTAAGCTCAGTTAGCAGAGTCTTGTTCCGAATGTCCACCCTCAGAACTGTGCACGGTGCCACAAGCCTTTAACTCCAGCTCACGGGAGATGAAAAAAGGGGTCTGAAGTTCAAGGCCATCCTCAGCCACAGGAGGAATTTGGTACAGCCTAGGCAAAAGACCTGTCTTGGAGCAAAAATAAAACACAGAGAAACCCTTTCTCGAAAAAAACAAAACTCAAAAATCTGGCACTTCCCCTCCTCCGAAGCGAGTTTCTGTATTCCTGTATCTGCTGCCTGTGTTTTATGGGTCTGTCGGAGCCTAGCGGTCTAAAGGGATGTGCAGAGAAGCCCTGGGGATACAAGGGTGGGCCTGAGAGGGAAATGCACCCTACTGACTCAGGGTTTGGGAATTGCTAGCACAGGGCTGAAATCTGAGCTGCTGGAAGCCTCGCAGCCCTTCCCCTTCCACAGAATGGCAAGGGTTTGTGCTTAATCCCGGGGAACTTGCTTCCTGTCAGGTGTCTAGGAAGACACACCCAGTTCCTGGCCCTTCTGAGACGTGAAAGTGAAAGGTTTTTGTCTTGGATCTGAGGACAAACAACTCTGTAGAGACTACAGAGCAGCAAAGGACCCAGAGGGAGAGGCAGTGTGTGAGTTAAGTGCTAAGAACTTAGACAAGTCTGTCACCCCAAATTTCCCTTTACCCTTTTAGTTTTTTGAGCTCGAAGCAATCAATTTTGGTAAGGGAGAAAGGTGGAAAAAGGGGATGTAGTAGGAACTGGCTTAAAGGCTCCTCAGATAAAGGAACGTTGCCAAGCCTAATGACCTAAGTTTGATCCCTGGGACTCACAATGGAAAGAGAAAACCACCCCCCACAAATTGTCCTCTGACTTCCACACAAGTACATAAACCACACAGTGAATAAAATGTAATAAACGACCATATGAAACCAGCATATATTCAATGCACACACAATTGGGGAGGGGGCTGTTCAGATAGGTAGTCCCAGGCTGGCTCCAAACACAATATGTAGCTTAATTGCCTCCCAAGAGCTGAATTACAGGGGTGAATCAACACACCTGGCTACCAACAGTTTTACTTATTTATTTTCACATATACATTGTATTACAAGTAACACCATTAAATTAATAAGCCATCAGTCAAATCAATAACAACCCCATCATCATCCAACGATATCTATCTGTGAGTATGTATGCACGTGGGTGGTGAAGACCCTTAAAAATCTCTTGTCTCAGGATGTATAGGCACAAATCTATAATTTCAGCTCTTGGGAAGCTGAGGCAGGAGGATCTTGAGTTCGAGACCAGTGGAGGCTACATAGGGAAATCCTGTCTCAAGAAAAGAGTACAGTATTCTTTTTTTTTTTTTGAGTACAGTATTCTTTACTGCAGTCCTCATGATGCCTCTCACCCCACAACTGACTCATTCTTTAACAGCAGCTCTGTACTCTTGGACCAGGGTGTCCCTAGTTCCTCCATCCCAGATCCCGGAAGCCAGCCTTTTACTTCTTGCTTATGTAACTATGACTTTTTTAGCCTCCACATAAGACTGGAATCTGAGCTTTCCCAATATCAAGACCTTTTTATTTTATTTATTTAAGCTACGATGGGAGTGAAGCCCGGGGCTATATTCCCAGCCACTTTTTTTTTTTTTTTTTTTTACATATAAAGATTTATTTTATGTGTATGAGTATTTTGCCTGCACATAAGAATATGTGCATGTTGGTGTATGCGTTGGTAAGAAAAGGGCATCAGATTGCCTTGGAACTGGAATTACAGAGGGTTGTGAGCCACTCTGTGGCTACTGCAAACCAAACCAGTATCCTCTGCAAGAGCAGTAAATGCTCTTAATCATTGAGCCATCTATCTCTCCAGCCCCACCCTATCCTACCCCAGATTTTCTATAGTCCAGACTGGCCTTGAACTACGTACAACCCTCGGCAAAGATGACCTTGAACGCTGGGCAGTGGTGGTGGCGCACGCCTGTAATCCCAGCACTTGGGAGGCAGAGGCAGGTGAATTTCTGAGTTCGAGGCCAGCCTGGTCTACAGAGTGAGTTCCAGGACAGCCAGGGCTACACAGAGAAGCCCTGTCTCAAAAAACCAAAAAAAAAAAAAAAAAAAAAAAGGAGAGAGAGAGAGAGAACTTGGAACGCCAGTCCAGGGATGGTGCCACCCACCATGAGCTAGGCCCTCCTGCATTGATCACTAATAGAGAAAATGTCTTACAGCTGGAGCTCATGGAGGCCTTTTCTTTTCTTTTTTTTTTTTTTTTTTGGTTTTTCGAGACAGGGTTTCTTTGTGTAGCCCTGGCTGTCCTGGAACTCACTCTGTAGACCAGGCTGGCCTCGAACTCAGAAATCCGCCTGCCTCTGCCTCCCAAGTGCTGGGATTAAAGGCGTGCACCACCACCGCCCAGCCAATGGAGGCCTTTTCTTAACTGAGGCTCCTTCTCTCTGATGACTTTAACTTGTGTCAAGTTAACACACAAAACCTTCCAGTACAATATGATCATTCACAACCACCCATAGGCACTCAATTGGATCTGGGTAAGTTTAAGGCCAGAATGGTCTCCATAGTAAGTTTCAGGTCAGCTGGTTACCTAGTAAGACCCTGTCTCAAAAAGAATGAAAAGCAACACAACAAAAACCTGTATTATGAGTTGAACATTTTTGTATTATATAATTTCTATGAAAAAAATAGGACTTTTTGCTTTGTTTTCTATAAATACTGAGATGTCATTGACACCAAAAGCATCATGGTCCTTAATATTGTTTGCTAATAATTATTTTATGAAAATATCATAAGGATGACATTGGTAGCTAGGTGGCAGCAGCAAATGCCTTTAATCCCAGACAGGTAGATCTCTGAGTTCAAGGCCAGCCTGCTCTTCTACAGAGTGAGTTTTAGGACAGCCAGGGGTGTTACACATAGAAACTCTGTCTTGAGAAAAAATTGGTTTTGTTCAGTACTATTTTATTATATTGCTTATTCTGTCTTTTACTAGTCTGACCTTCTGCCTGCTACACTAAGAAGCCACCAACACTCTAGTCTTTTTTTAAAAATTGATTTCACAGGCTTGGGACGTGACTCTATGGCTTGCTTCCACACACATAAGGACCTGAAGTCAAATGAATCCTCAAGTAGAAAGCTGAGTGTGGCCACCCGCATGACTACCTCGCCAATGTTGAGGTAGAAATCTGAGGATCACGTATGGGTATCACTGGGGCTTGCTGGCTGCCAGCCTAGATCCAGGGGTAGTGAGAGCTTGCTTCACAGGGGTAAGGCTGCCTTCCACAAGAGAGACAGATCAATATACTACACATGTAAAGCTGATAAAAATATTAATTATGAAAGTTGCACAAGTATTGTTTGTATGCAAATGCCATCTTACTTACAATATGTATATAGGTCAGGCCAGCAGGAAAGAATGCTTGCCTTGTAAATCTGTGACCTGAGCTGGATTGCTGGGCACCATGGTGGAAGGTGAGAACTGACTTCTGAATTCATCTTCTGACTTCCTGTGGTGTGGTATATGCCACTTGAAATAATAATTAATTGTAAAAAAAAAAAAAAAAAAGTTTTAAAATAAAACCGTCAGCCTTTCTAAATACACACTTTCACTTGGTCAGGGGCCAATCCCGAAGCCTGGTTGTAAAAAATCTCATTATGGTGACAAAATGCATATTTTACTCTCAGGATATGCAAGCATAAAAGCTATTTTTTAAAAAATAATTTCTTTCTCTTCCCAAATCAATGTCGGTGTAATATTAAATACTAAATTTTCTGCCATGTTGACGCAATGGGAAATTGCAACCGTTAATTTGAATCGGATCATGGTTTTTTGAGAGAAATGCGTTTATTCTGTCAGAAGGCTATGATAACCATTTATCAGACTCACTATCTCGTAAGCATCGTAACCTCAATTCTCACATTTAACTGCTGCTTTTATTCACGTGCTTACACTCATATGCTAATGAACAGGTCAGGGCTGCATTTGACTTTCTGGTTTATGAATCTCTTATGAATATTTCTATTTTATTGTCCACAATGTTTTGTTCAATATTTAAGTCCCCATTATAGTGAAGAGTGTAGGAGTCCACCTAGATTTCATCTGATCTTTTCTCTTTTTTTTTAAGATTTATTTATCTACTGTATGTATATGAGTACACTGTAGCTGTCTTCAGACACACCAGAAGAGGGTATCAGATCTGTAATGATGGTTGTGAACCACCATGTGGTTGCTGGGAATTGAACTCAGGACCTCTGGAAGAGCAGTCCGTGCTGTTAACCACTGAGCCATCTCTCCAGTCTCTCCAACCCCTTATCTGATGTTTTCAAACTGGGGGTTTGAAGGTTTGTTAATTTTCATAGGACTTGCAGTAACTAAAACTTCACTGAAGAATTTAGAAGACCCTGTTAAGCGAATATAACGTGGGTCAGATTCAGCATCGGTCAGTCAGTCAGTCAATCGCCTTTCACAGTTTCCCGGTTCTAGCAAAGTAAACTGTTTTTTTTGGCTTCCTGTCACTCAGGCTTCTTCCTCTCCCAGCCCTTCTTTTTCGTTTTCTCTCTCTAGGGTAATCTTTACTGACACTCGTTTTCAAAAGTATTTAAGCAAAGCTGAAAATTATATTTAAATTTTGGAGAAAACGGCAATGTCATAGCATCAATGTTTTTATTAGCCCTTACAATTTCATTGTGGTTCCAAGAGCCGCGGAGGGAAGGGGAGGTGGAGAAACGGTGGTTCCTCAGAGCTGTGACTGGGTGGGATGGATAACTTCCAATGTTCTGTGGCACAGTGGAGTAGATAGGGCTGACACAATTAAGCATTTCAAAATAGTTGGGACAAAGGAATGATAAATGTCTGAGTGGTGAGTTATGTCATTGACTGATTTGATCAATACACGCTACTCACAGTGACACGTCACACTGAGCCCATAGACTCTCCTACTTACAATATGTCAATTAAAAAATAAAAATATGGGCCAGCTGTGGTGGCACATGCTAGTAATCCCAGCACTCAGGAGGCAGAGACAGGTGGATTTCTGTGAGTTCGAGGCCAGTCTGGTCTATATATCAAATTTCAGGATAGCCAGACCTTGTCTCAAAAATCGAGAGGTGGAGGATGGGTGGGGATGGGCAAAATGCTTGCTGTGCGAGAATGGGGTCTTAAGTTCAGATCCTTAGCATCAACATAAAAAAGCCATGCACAAGGGCCCACATCTGTTACCCCATCACTGAGGAGGACAGACAGAGAGACAGATGGGTCCCAGGGGCTTGCTGGCTAGTCAGTCTAGCTGAAATGGTAAACACCAGGCTCACTATGTAACCCAGTTCCAAAAATACACCCGACATTGACTTCTGACCTCTATATGTACACACACACACACACACACACACACACACACACACAAAATATATTATCACCTCATAGTTTGGCTGGGATGTTTCTCAGTGGTAGAGAACTTGCCTGAGATGCTCCAAGTCCTAAGTTCAATTCTCAAGACTACATTAAAAAAAAAAATTAACAACTCTAGAATTCAATGTGCATCTTAACTGCTGTTGTGACTGTCTGTCTAAGTTGCCAGTTCCGATCATGTTTTGGAATGGTGCCTCTAGACCAGTATTATGTACAAACTTAACAGCAATATGAATTATTTATTTAATCTTACAAGTATTCCTCAGCTGTCTTTTGCAACAGTTGCAAATTCCAGAAGCATGCACCATAGAGAGATGACACCTTGTCACATAAGAGTCTATCACATCGCTGCTAGCTGGGAGGATTTGACAAGCTAATTACTATCCCCTCCCCCTTAAGTACCTCCTCCTCCCAGAGCTTGGAAGCAGTGTTTAGCTGTGTGTTAGCAACAGTACAACGTGGAACTCTTCCATAGCGTCTTGGCTCATTCTCTCTCTGTCTCCGGGATGCAGGGCTAGAGAATGCAGGGAAGCAACTTCTTGGGATGGGAACAGTCTTAAGACTTGAGAGATGTGCGATCTACAGCTCATAGAGTGTGGCATTGTTCTAGGAACCTTGACATTGCTTGATGTGCAAATGCCATTCATAATCCCAATCCTGGAGAGTTGAGAAAGGAAGATTGACAGGAATGTGAGGCCAGCCTGCGTTACACAACAAATGTCAGGCCAGCCAGTGCGACATAGAAACCCTGTGTAAAATATGTAGCCAGCAGGGAAAGGTTCTTGTCTTAAGAGCCTGGAAACCTGAGTTTGATATCTAAGACCCACATGATAGAAGGAGAAGAAGAACTTCTTCAACTTGTTCTCTGACCACCACATGTGTGCTGTAGCATGCTCCACCATTCCCAATAACAAATAAAGGCAACAAGTTTTAATAAATAATTATTCATTGTATTTGTTATATAGGAGGGACTCTGAATCTTGAGGGTCCTTCCTGTTTGCCAAGGTTGAGGTTAAAGGCAGTGGCACTTTGAAGTTAGCATGTCCAACCTTTTTTTTTTTTTTTTTTTTTTAAAGTTTCTATTATTTACTCTGTGTGTGTTTGCATGAATAATGCACACATGAGTGTATACACTCACTAGACATTTACACACACATGAATGTAACATACACTCACATTTGAATGTGGAGACTCACACACACATGATACACATATACACACACTAGACACACTCAAACACACTAGACATATACACAGAAATATAGCACACTAACACATGAATACATGCACATACATGAATGTACACACACAGGACATACTCTTAGAAACACCCCTACACACACACTAGATGCATACATACACACATGAATGGAACACACACTCACACATGAATGGTTACACTCACACACACCACACACTCACACAGTAGACACATACGGGCATTTGAATGCAACACATTCACACATGAATGTGCATATACATGAATGTATGCAACCACACACACATGCAGGCACGCATGCACGTGAATCATTATGTATCATTCATTACTTTGCTGTAGCTGGAACCAGAGGCCTGACAGGAACAGTTTGAAGGAGGCCAGTTTTATTTTGGTGCAGCCTATGATGGCAAGGCAGGCACAGCAGAGCAGAGGAGCCCATGCCATAGCCAGCAGGAAGAACTGGTCTACCCCCTTTCTCCTTTCCCTCCTTTGATTCTACCTGGGTACAATGGCACCCACATTCAGGGAAAATCTTCCCTTCCTAGTTAATCTTCTCTGGAAACACCCCCACATACACACCCACAAGCGCACCTCACTAATCTCCTAGGTGATCTAAATCCAGCCAAGTTGACAATGAGGATTCATCGTCTTGTGGGTGGGGCTGGCCCAGAGTCATCTGATCCATCAGGCTGCTTCCCCCACCTCTGCTGCTGTTGGGAAATCTGCCATAGTTCTGGATTCTAGACTGAGCTTTTTCAGCCAAGATCATCTCCAATCCAGGTTTTCAGACCCCTCCCACTGTCCTTTACACGTGGAATCACAGAACATAGCCTGAGGCTAAACTCTCTCTTGGTGTGCTTAGTGATAAAGAGTAGCTCATTTAACTATTTAAATGGTTGTGGAGTAAAGAAATAAGGATAAGACAGAATGGCTCCTATCTGTAATCTCAGCATTTGGAAATCTGAGGCAGGAGGATTATGGCAAATTTCAGGCCAGTCTGGGATACTGTCGCATCCCCTCGACCAGCAAGTAAGACGCTACACGGCCAGATCCTTCTCAGACAGCTTTATTCCAGGAACAATCTTCATTCATCGAAGGGGAACCCCAAGCAGCAGGAATTCGCTGCTTATATACCCATCCAAGGGGGTGGGCCAGGCAGCGTGTTCTCTCAGGATTGGTTAGGGCCGATACTCCATTAGCATAAGCCCAGGATTGGTTAGGGCCAATGTCTCATTAGCATAAGCCCTCTCGGGAGGGGCTCGAGGCTGAATGCACAACAGGCTTGTTTTTATACAGGAAGCTGAGCTGGCCATGTTGGAAACCAGCGCCATCTTTTTTTTGTTTGTTTGTTTGTTTTGGTTTGGTTTGGTTTTTTTCAAGACAGGGTTTCTCTGTGTAGCCCGGGCTGTCCTGGAACTCACTCTGTAGACCAGGCTGGCCTCGAACTCAGAAATCCGCCTGCCTCTGCCTCCCAAGTGCTGGGATCAAAGGCGTGCGCCACCACCGCCCGGCCCCTGGTGCCATCTTAAATCAGCTGCCTACAGGATACATCAAGAGTATCAGGCCAGCCAAGGCTAACAGTTTGACTTTTTCAACTTCCTATCTCCAAAATAGAGGTTTGAAAGGCCAGTGAAATGGTTTAGGGGATATAAGTATTTGCCTTGTAATCTTGGCAACCTGAATTGGTTCACCAGAACCCCCATAAGGCAGATGGTGAGAACCAACTCTACAGAGTTATCTACTGACTTCCACCTCCCAACATCATGCACATACAACAACAACAATTTAAAAAGAAAATTGGGTAGAGTTCTTGCTTAGCATGCACAAAGTCCTAAATTCTGTCCCCTGGATTACATAAGCCAAATATCATGGTTTAAGCTTGTCATTACAGCATTGAGGAGGTGGAGGCAGGAGGATCAGAAATTCAAAGACATTCTTAATAAGTTTGAGACCAACCTGGGATACATAAGATCCTGTCTAAACACACACACACACACACACACACACACACACACACACACACACACACGGAGGAAAAGAATGTGCACCATTAAGAATAACAAAATAAGTAAAGAAACCAACACAAGATACTGCATTCTCTTGTAATAATCCTAGTGAAATCAGATAGTATCTCTGATCAAAGGACTGAGCACTGAACAAGCAAAAATTGCATTCTAACAAAAAAGATTATAAAATCAACCATCACCTAAAACAATAAAAGTCTGCTGATCCAACTTCCATAAAAGGCTTAAGTGCGCTGTGAACCATGATCACACAGAGTCCAATGAACCTTGGAGCACAGAAAAGCCTCTTTGGGTTGCGCACTAGAGTTAAAGCCTGATTTGAAGGCCATAATGCGATCAATAATAATCTTGCCTGACTTGTTAGCATTTCGTATGGCTCACAGGAGATGGCTTAAGGATCCAAAACTATCTCACTGGTACCTTTATTCTCTCTTAATAGGTCCTTAGAGCTAGGGGGTATCTAAAAATGCCATGGCCATCATAGACCCTAGGCCAAGGGCACTGGAAACACATGGCTCTTGACATGCTCACTGCTGTGGGTGGGATGCACCCTGGGAAGACAGCCTTTAGTGTGGGTGCTACTGGGTTGTCTGGTTTGACAAGCAGAGCTCAGAGTCTGAGAGAACAGGTTAACAGATGATGATTAATTCATTGTTTAGTAAACAGGAGGCACGAGACACATCTGCTGTAATGAGTTGACAGAGGGCAGGACAGACAAATGAGCTATCAGCATCCAGGGCATAGCTGAGTGCCACGGTCACCGTTCAGAATGCCTTTGGATGAGCATGCTGGTACTCATCTTTTTTTTTTTTTTTTGGTTTTTCGAGACAGGGTTTCTCTGTCTAGCTCTGGCTGTCCTGGAACTTACTCTGTAGACCAGGCTGGCCTCAAACTCAGAAATCCGCCTGCCTCTGCCTCCCAAGTGCTGGGATTAAAGGCGTGCGCCACCACCGCCCGGCCGCTGGTACTCATCTTTAGTCAGAGCAGCCCAGGTTACATAGAAGCACTTGACCTGCTGTTTGAAAATGATAAAAAACCTTTGAAGGGCTGGGGAAATGGTCTTCTGTGGAAGCTTAAGGACCTGAGTTCTGATTCCTAGCTAGCACTCATATAAAAGCTGGGTGCAGCACATGTATGTAACCCCAAAACTGGAGAGACAAAAACATGAGGACCCAGGGACTCCCTGGCCAGCCAGCTCACCAACATGGTGAGTTCCAGGTTCAATGAGAGATGCTGTCTCAAAAAATAAGATAAAGCATGACCGAGGAAGACCTAAAGTATGACAAGTGCATATACCACTAGCGTATACTCCTCTCTCCCACACAAACAGAAAATTTCTGAATGAGGCCGAAGATCTAAGACTTGTGGCCATTTGTCATAACTGATCACACCACACTCTAGCTGTTTGTAACTCTGCCAAGACAAGTATGTGAACCCCCTGGGTATGTTGGAGCTAGTAAGCGTAAGCGGGTGACCAGTATTCCATCTGTGTGTGACTGTGGGCCTTGGCTCATAGATGGGAATGCAGACACTCTCCTTTGACACAGGGGGAGTAGGTAACAGCATTTCCCACCAAGCTTGATGACTTAAGTGCCATCCCCAGGACCCACATGGTAAAGAGAGACATAACCCCTGAAAGTTGGCTTATGACCTACACACACACACACTAAATAAACAAATGAAATGTAATAAAAGTGAAATATAGGAAGAATATCAGAGGTTAGAAGGTTGAGGGAGAACGGAATGAGGACAAAGCACGTAATGAGAATGAAAAGGCCTTGGGAACACTACTTTGTAAGCTAATTAGAAAATGAGATTTTTTTTTTTTTAAGAAAGGAATTTGATATCAGGAATGGTGGTACATACCTTTAATCCCAGCATTTGGGAGGCAAAGATAAGTGAATCTCTGAGTTCAAGGCCAGCCTGGTCTACATATTGAATACTAGGCTAGTTGACCAGTCCTAAGAGGTGGGACCTGTCTATAAAACAAACAAAACAAAACAAAAGCTGGGCAGTGGTGGTGCATGCTTTTAATCTCAGTGTTTGGGACACAGAGGCAGGCAGATCTGAGGGTTCGAGACCAGCCTGATCTACAGAGTGAGTTTCAGGAGAGCCAGGGCTACTCAGAGAAACCCTGTCTTAAAAAACAAACTAACAAACAAAACAACAACCACGAAACAACAACAACAAAAGGAACTTAACTCCCACATTATGTCCAACAATACATAGGGACATGTCATATGCCCAACAATGAAATTCTCGTGGAATAGCTCATGTCTTCTGGAAGATGCATTGTCTACCCATGTAGGGTAGCACTCCCTTCAAATTGCCATCGTTGTTCGCCATAACCGTATGGTAAGACTTTATTGCTAAAAATAGCACATGCTTTGGGTTGCAGGACAAAGAAATCACAGTGGAATTGTCTGAGAAACCTGCTTCTTGCTGCCTAGCTTTCATAGTGCTGGAAGGTCCATGAAGGTCACTGGAGTGAAAGGTCATGAGTGCAAGGACCGTGTCATGTCCAGGAGACAGCATCTCTCAGTGCTTCTCCCAATCTTTGGGCTCTTACATTCTTTCTGCCACCTTCTCCGTGATGTTCCCTAAGCTCAGTAACTGTGAGTGCTCAGGCTAAATAGAACATTTATATCAACCTTCACCGAGCTTAGAGAACATCACAGAGAAGGCAATAGAAAGAATGTAAGAGCCCAAAGGTGGAGAAGCACTGGAAGATGCTGTCTCCTGGACATGACACGGCCCTTGCACTCATGAACTAACAGCATCTGCGATTACTTGCACTAGACTTTTACACGATCAACCCACTCAACATTTCAGCATGGATGGGGGAGGGTCTTAAGACCCCAGCCCTAGCCAAGGAGGTATTTATTGTAGAAAATTTTAATCCCAATCTGAGGTTTCTACACGGCCTTTGATCATTCAGTTCCCAGATAAAAGACATACAACTTTATTATTTGCAATAAGCCTTAAACAGCACAAGAGCTAGTCAGATATCTACTGTCTGTGCTATTGAAATCTACTTTCCTATAGATAACCCTGAGTTAGTACTGACTATGTTTCATCTGGGCTGCTCTTAACTCCAATTGGCCAGCCCTCAGGGCCACTTTTCATGAACTTACCTAACCCATGGATGTTCCACCTTCCTCCTGTACCTTCTTCTGTCTCTCATGGTTCTCCTCTGATCCCAAGCTGGGGAATCCTAAAGTGCACCTATCTTTCTTCTGCCCAACTATTAGCTATTGGCATCTTTATTTACCAATCAGAAATAATTTGGGGGCAAGGTCACATGTAGACTCTCTCATCTCTGGGGCAACCAGGTCTTGGGGGCCACACTTAAACATTACAATACACAACAAAAGACCAAACTTCAACAGCTATTAGTAATCTATGACTGTTGAAGAGGGGTAGTCATTTTTCTTTCGTTATTTAGTTTTGGTTTTTCCAGACAGGGTTTCTCTGTGTAGCCCTGGCTGTCTTGGAACTGAATATGTAGACCAGGTTGGCCTTGAACTCAGAAATCCACCTGCCTCTGCTTCTCAAGTGCTGGGATTAAAGGTGTGTGCCACCACTGCCCAGTGGTAGTCATTTTTCTTTGGCAGTTGGTAGGTAGCCCATGCTGGGGTAGATGGCCTCATAGCCACGCACATGGAAGCAACACTAATTAGATTCAAGAGGTCATAAAAGAAACAGAGGTGGGAAGGAGATGTGTTAAGGGAAGTCTAGAGGGATGTGATCAAGATACACTGAATACATGTATGAAAATAACAGACTAAATAAAAATTGCTCTCTCTGTGTATAAGAAATATTAGGGCTGAGGATTATAATTCAGTGGTAGAGCATTTGTCTTGCATACACAATGTTCTGGCTCCCATTCTCAGCACTGACAAGATAAATAGACACAATAACACTAACAGTGTTTTGAGTTTTTTTTTTTTTTTTCTTACTTTGGGAAAGAAAATCAGCTGCCGACCTTGATCTTAAACTGAAGGGAAGTTCATTGAGAAAATGAAATATGAGAAAATGAATGTCAAATTTAGCTGTGCTGGGCTTGAAAGATTAACAATCCTACTTGCAGTGTATATAAGAACAGAGGTGGGAGGGGTGGGGGCTAGAGAGATTGCTCGGTGGTTAGAGACACATGCTGCTCTTGTAGTAGACCTGTGTTCAATTCCCAGTACCCACCTGGTTGTTTACATCCACTTTTAATTCCAGTTTCAAGGGCTCTGACACTCTCTTTTGGCCTCTGAGGGCACCTGCACTCATGTGGTAACAGACATGCACACATGCAAACAAAGCATACAAAAGAAAAAATTCTTGGGGGCTGAAATGAGGGCTCAGGGGTTAAGAGTGCTGGTTGCTCTTTCAGAGTCCGCAGGTTTGATTTCCAGGACCCATGTGGCAACTCACAACCATCTCTAACTCCAGTCCTAAGGGACCCAGGTGCTCTTCTGGCCTCTCTGGGCACTGCATGGCACATACATGCACATAGGCAAAAATATCCATGCAAACAAAAGAATCAACAAATTATCTTTTTAAGCATTTATTTATTTATTTTTAAAACTTATTTATTACATGTAAGTACACTGTAGCTGTCTTCAGACACCCATATGAGGGCATCAGATCTCACTACGAATGGATGGTTGTGAGCCACCATGTAGTTGCTGGGATTTGAACTCATGACCTCCGGAAGAGTAGTCAGTGCTCTTAACCGCTGAGCCATCTCACCAGCCTGATATATTTATTTTGTTTATATCAGTACATTGTAGCTGCCTTCAGACACACCAGAAACGGGCATCAGATACCATTACAGATAGTTGTGTGAGCTACCATGTGTTTGCTGGGACTTGAACTCAGATCTCTTCAAGAACAGCCAGTGCTCTTAACCACTGAGACATATCTCTTGTCTCAATTAACAAATTAAAAAAAAAATCTTTAAAAGGTGGTGAGAGAGGTGAAAAGTAGAGGGGGGGAAGAGGGAGGGAAGGAGGGAGAGAGAGGGAGAGGGAGAGGGAGAGGGAGAGGGAGAGGGAGAGGGAGAGGGAGAGGGAGAGGGAGAGGGAGAGGGAGAGAGATTTGAACAACATTGCACAGACATCTGAGGAAAGCTATATTTCAGTGAAAAAGGAAAAGAAGTGACCCCGTAAGGATAGGTGACTACAAGAAGCAGGTGACCTGTTGATTCTGGAGAACAGGAGCCTGTGCAAACAGTGTAGGAGGTGGGCACAGTTTGGGGAAGGGTTGCTCAAGCTTGTCATGTGTTTGTTTTCATGGAAGAGGAGCTTGCAGGGGCTGACGTTGGGCAAGCTTGTGAACAGGTGGCAGAGCCATGGAGGGCTGCTGGATGGAATTGAGAGGCCAGACCCGGGCAGATGAAGGGGAAAAGGCTGATGGAGAGGGATGAAAGAAGGCAAGCCCTCGGTTTCAGAAGAGCTGGAGGAATGCTCAATGGGTCATCACAGGACTTCAGCTTAAAGAGTGAGGTGGGAGTCAGCTAACAGAACATCAAAGATGACCCAGAGCAGACTAGTTTTGTGTGGTGTTGCTAGAACATCAGGTCAAACAGACTTCTGGGTCTGCTTTGATGTATAAGGGTGTTTAGCCTGCATGTGTGTCTGTAGATCATGTATGTTCCTGGTACTTGCGAAGGACCCAAAGAGGACATCAGATCTTGTGGAACTGGAGTTACAGATGGTTGTAAGCTGCCATGTGGCTGCTGGGAATTAAACCTGAGTCCTCTGGAGGAGCAGCCAGTTCTCTTAACCACTGAGCCATCTCTCTTTGTCTTGTTTCGTTTTGTTTGAGACAGGGTCTCATAGATCCTAGGCTGGCCTCAGACATTTTATGTGGCCAAGGATGATTTGAATTTCAGAACCTCCCGCCTCTGGCTTCTGAGCGCCAGGATTATAAGCTTGCACTGTCATACATAGCAGTGGTGCTCCAGGCATGCTAGGGAGTGACAGCCCCAATGCTGATTCTGGAGACTTGGTATAACTATGGATCCCTGGCTGTCCTCTTAGCATCTCTCTGCCTCAGCCTCCCAAGTGCTGGGATGACAGGCATGAATTGCCATCAAGTCCAGCTTGGTCTAAATACCCTTAAAGATCTTTTTTGAAAACAGAATCTCTCCTAAACAATGGGGCAGGGCTAAGGCTACAGAGAGATCAAGAGGTTTCACAGATGGGGGGAAAGGGGGCGGTGTAGGGGAAGGAGGCGCTGCAGAGTCTAGTATTCAGGAAGATGAAAGGCAATTCTCTAACCTTCCTAATGCTGTGACCCTTTAATACAGTTCTTCATATTATGGTCACCTCAACCATAACGTTATTTTTGTTGCTACTTCATAACTGTAATTTTGATACTATTATGAATCCTAATGTAAATATCTGTGTTTTCTGATGGCATTAGGTGACCCTTGTGAAAGGGTCATTTGACCTCCCCAAAAGGGGTCGAAACCTACAGGTTGAGAACCACTGAGGAAGAGGCAACTGTCTTTGTGGGTCCAATTGCTGTAGGACCCCTGAGCAGAACAAGACTAAAGTCTGTACTCATTGAGTGGAAAATCTTCACATGATGTCTTCAACGGTGGCTGCTTGGCTTGGAAGCTGAGGACAATTTCTACCTTGAGTTGTAGAAGGTAGGGTCTTCACTTCTCAAAATCTTATGTCATTTTGTAACCATGCATTATGTGAGACTTTCTCATTAGTCCTAAGAGTTTGTTGACAGACTTGCTTCCTTCCTTCCCTCCCTCCCTCCCTCCCTTCATTTCTCTCCTCTTCTCTTCTTTCGATGGATTTTTCTCTGTGTATCCCTGGCTGTGCTGGAACTCACGTAGATCAGGCTGACTTCAAAGTCAGAGCTCTGCCTGGTTCTCCTTCCTGAGTACCGCCACTGCCTGCCCTAAATTAATTTCTTTATGCTGAGCACTGCTGTCAGCCTTCTGAGGTGTCATGAAAACTGATTAGTTTCTACATTGTGAATTTGAGGCTAGTTTGACCTACATGAGACCTATCTCAATCCCAGGATTAGCTAATCCTAGACTTTGCTGAGAGTATCTATCATCAACTTTAAGATGTTCTGAGAGGCTAAGGTGCATACTATTTCTTGCTTGGTTTGGTTTATTTGAGACAGAATCCAATGTAAGCCAAGGCTAGCCTTGAACTTCTGATCCTTCAGCCTTTACCAACCCAGGCATGTACCTCCCCCGACCCTGCCTCTGTTTCTACTCTCAGCCTTCCTATTTTTTCCTTTTCCTTCATCTCTTTCCTTTCTTTCCTTCCTACCTTTCCCTTCTCTCCCTCCATTTTCTTCTTCCTTCTTTCTATTTATGTTTGAAGTCTGGGGATTCAACCTAGGGTCATGTACATGCCAGGCAAGCACTCTATCATTGAGCTATATCCCCAGCCAAAATCTGTTCTTCAGTCTTTAATGGCTGCCAACATCACAAGACATCCATAGATACATACTTTTTTTTTTCAGTGCTGAAGATCTTGCACATAACAGGCAAGTGGTTTACTGAGCTAAACTCCTAATCCAATATAGACTAATTTTATGTATAAGTTAAATAAAAAAATATTTAAAAAGGTAACTTCCCCATTACCCTAATTTCTCATTTCCAAAGAAAGTGAAAGAATATGCATCTTAGGGGTTGGAGAGATGGTTTATTGTTAAGAGCACTGGCTGCTCTGCCAGAGGTCCTGAGTTCAATTCCGAGCAACCACATGGTGGCTCACAACCATCTGTAATGGGATCTGATGCCCTCTTCTGGTGTGTCTGATGACAGCTACAGTGTACTCATGTAAATGATAAAATAAATAAATCTTTAAAAAAAAATACGCATCTTAGTGCTCCGGTGCTTCAGGAAAGGGAGGGCCCCAGCTGCTCACAGTGGGAGACAGGTTCATAATCCCATCAGTGCGGTCTACTAAGATGGAAATGAGATTTCCTCCCTGCTTGTGCTTCTCTTACTGAGCCCAGGCCAGCAGCTCTTATGCCAGGTTGTTTCCTTACATGGTACAGAACCACAAGTGCGTCTGGAAAGCTGTCCTGTCTGGTTCTGCATTATATGTCATAGAAACCTACAAATCAGTCAGAACAGAAAAACGAGATGTGTAAAATCTCTAGGAGTAGGTGAGTTATGATTATGTATGTTTTCCTTGCAGGGCAGTTTCTGACTAGAGAGTATTTACTCTGGAGATTATCTGAAGGGATTAAAGCTGAGTGTTTCCCTCAGTAGATCTCACCCGGCCGCGCATCTGTGGAACTCAGAATAAATACAGGTTTGTCTCACCTTCTCATCTGAGTCTACAGTGAGAAGCTGAGATGTGGTTCTAACTGCTCTGCACAGGCCCTCTGTAAGCCACTCCACCAGCACTGGCCCTCTCCCTTCTGTCTTCTCTCTCTCCTTGCGCCCCTCCCCCCCCTCATGTAACAGAGGTTGAACTAAAATTTCCTCTGTAGTTAAGAATGACCTTGCTGGGCAGTGGTGGCGCACGCCTTTAATCCCAGCACTTGGGAGGCAGAGGCAGGCAGATTTCTGAGTTCAAGGCCAGCCTGGTCTACAGAGTGAGTTCTAGGACAGCCTGGGCTACACAGAGAAACCCTGTCTGGAAAAACCAAAAAGGAAAAAAAAAAATGACCTTGAAATCCTTGTCCTCCTGCCTCTAGCTTTCAAGTACTAAGATCATCACAGGTGTGTATCACCACACCCAGTGTATGGGGACCGACTCGGGACTTCCTGCACTCGAGGTGAACGTTTACCAGCTAAGATCTACCCTAGACTTTTTGGTCTTTCTTTCTTTCTTTCTTTCTTTCTTTCTTTCTTTCTTTCTTTCTTTCTTTCCTTCCTTCCTTCCTTCCTTCCTTCCTTCCTTCTTTCTTTCTTTCTTTCCTTCTTCCCTTCCTTCCTTCCTTCCTTCCTTCCTTCCTTCCTTCCTTCCTTCCTTCCTTCCTTCCTTCCTTCCTTTTCTTTTTTGAGACAGGGTTTCTCCGTGTAACCCTGACTGTCCTGGAACTCACTCTGTAGACCCAGGCTGGCCTTGAACTCAGAAATCTGCCTGCTTCTGCCTTCCAAGTGCTGGAATTAAAGGCTTGCACCACCACTGCCCGGCCCCACCACCCCTTTTAATAAGCCATTTTCTTCTTTTTCTCCTACCCCTCTGTGCTGGGGATCACGTCAGAGCCTTGCACAGGCTAAGCAACCACTCGGAGCTGCATCCTCAGCCCCACTAAACCATTTTTCAATATGCTCTTGCCTATTTTTTTTTTTTTTCTGACCTTGGTTTAAAAATAAAGAACATTTAAAAAGGAAAACTAGTAATTCCAAATCAATTGTCCAAGTACTAACATAGTATTTCTGTGGCTCTGGTCCTTCATTATGTGTAGAGACCTTTAAAATTTGACACTAAGCACTTTGATAGTTTAAATTTTTTTTCATGCAACCGTATAGTGACAGCAATTGCCTAATATTCCAGCAAGTGTATTTATTCATACCGTAATTTAGCTAGCCAGCCCCCTATTGGTGGGCCTTTAAGCTCTGACTTTATTTTCCAGTTGCTGCAAAGAAAAACAGCAACAAGATGTTCAACATAAATGGATTTGGATTTTCTTTTGAGTTGGTTCCCTTGGGCAGTTTTGTGGAAAGCTGGTTATTGGGTCAAAGGATATGAACTTTTTTTTTTTTTTTTTATGACTCTAGTTAATGATTACTAAATTGCTTCCCCAAAGATTGAACAGATCTATAGAGCACCAGCTCCCTGGCATAACCCCTGAGGTTTCAAGCACTTGTGGCCAGTATTACAAATCTAACCCATCGTCCCATGACAGACAGAAGTGGTGGTTCCATTTTATCAGTCACATTAGCTTACTGAAAAGGCAAGAAACCTCACATGTACCTTAAACAATATCTAGCTATCTCATAATGTCTAACATAGCACAAATGCCTTAGAGTTAGTTGTTTTAGTACATTGGTTAAGGGATATACTGAATAACAAGAAAAAAGTTCATATAGGTTCAAAATAAATAATGGCTTTTTTTTGGTTGTTTTGTTTTTTTGTTTTGTGACAGGGTTTCTCTGTATAGCCCTGGCTGTCCTGGAACTCACTCTGTAGACCAGGCTGGCCTCGAACTCAGAAGTCCACCTGCCTCTGCCTCCCAAGTGCTGGGATTAAAGGCGTGCGCCACCACTGCCCCGCAAATAATGGCTTTTTGAGGCAGGGTCTCATGTATCCCTGGCTGGCCTAGGACTCACTATGTAGATCAGGCTAGCCTTGAACTCATAGAGATCTGCATGCTTCTGCCTTCTGAGTGCTGGGATCAAAGATGTGCATCACTATGCCAAGCCTGAGTTAATCTTGATGTATAGCCCAGCCTGGTTTTGAGCTTTACAATCCTTTTCTCTGCTTCAGTTGCTCAAGTGCTGGAATTCCAAATGTGCACTTTCTGAGTATTGTCTATCCTCTGGATTAGACCCATGAATATGGACCTTTGGGGAGATGAAGGGTCAACTATGTATGTCACCTGCTTTCCTTTATTATATTGGATCTCAAGGCACCTATCAGCTGTAATTCGTTTACAAGCTCATACTTGTTTTTTGGTTATAAATATATATACATAAGTATATATGTATATATATTCATAGGCAATGTATTACAGGTTTTTGCAAAGTTTTTTTTTTTTTTTTGTTTTGTTTTTTTCGAGACAGGGTTTCTCTGTGTAGTCCGGGCTGTCCTGGAACTCGCTCGGTAGACCAGGCTGGCCTCGAACTCAGAAATCCGCCTGCCTCTGCCTCCCAAGTGCTGGGATTAAAGCCGTGCGCCACCACCGCCCGGCAGTATTATAGGTTTTTAAAAATGTTATATAAGTATGGCTAGAGAGGTGGCCAGTGGGTAAAGTGCTTGTTTCATAAGCACAAGGACCTGAGTTCAGATTTCCCAGCATTCTTGTGGAAGCCAGGCATGGAGGCACACACCTGTAAAACCAGTGCTAAGTGGCAGAGAAGGGTCAGTCCTAGGAGCTTGGGACCAGTCAGCTAGCTGATAAAGAAGTTCCAGTGAGAGAACTCATCTAAAATAAATAGATTGAGCCATCAATTGATTAATAGTATAAAGTTGAGGCCATCAAGACAGCTCAGTTGGTAAAGGCACTCATTGAACAAATCTGGCGACCTGGGTTTGATCCCTAGAACCCACCTAAAGGTGGAAGTAGAACATAAACTCCAGCCAGGCAGTGGTGGCGCACGCCTTTAATCCCAGCACTTGAGAGGCAGAGATAGGTGGATTTCTGAGTTTGAGGCCAGCCTGGTCTACAGAGTGAGTTCCAGGACAGCCAGGGCTACACAGAGAAACCCTGTCTTGAAAAACCTTAAAAAAAGAAAAAAAAAGAAAGAAAAGAAACTCCATAAAATTGTCCTCTGACCTCCATGTAGATGTTGTAGTACCTTCCAGGAAGCGCTCACGAATCCCGAAAGACCAATCAGGAGTCAATCTGATGCAACCACACAGGGTCTTTTTTCACAAGCATGAGCTTGGACTTAACTCAAAGTCTACACAGCCAGATCATCTCTCCCAAACTAGGAACTCCCATTTACAATGTTTCCAAAGGTAGAGTACTAGCTACTATTAGAACCCTGGGAGGTCACAATGTTTTAATGCTGTGGGTTCATGTATTCCTGTTCATGTACGTGTGCATGTGTTTGTTCTCTAGGCAGATCTACAACCATTTCCGTGAGGAGGCACTTTCTAGGCTGATGGTTTATGTATATTTTACTCTAATACATTTGGCCTGCCTTTCTTTCTTCCTTTTTTCTTTGACAGTTTTATTATGTTGCCCTAGCTGACTTCCAACTCCCTATGTAGCCAAATTCAAGGATGATCTTGAATTTCTGTTTTCTTTCTTTCTTTTTTTTTTGTTTTTTTGTTTTTCGAGACAGTGTTTCTCTGTGTAGCCCTGGCTGTCCTGGAACTCAGTCTGTAGACCAGGCTGGCCTCGAACTCAGAAATCCGCCTGCCTGCCTCTGCCTCCCAAGTGCTGGGATTAAAGGCATGTGCCACCACTGCCCGTCCTGTTTGTTTTCTGAGACAAGGTTTCACTGTGTAGCCCCGACTGTCATGGAACTTACTCTGTTGATCAGGTTGGCCTCTAAATCACAGAGCTCAGCTTGCCTTTGCCTCCTGAGTGCTGAGATTAACAGTTTGTGCCACTGTCACCTGGCTATCCTTGAACTTCTTATCCTCTGGCCTCTGCCAGTGCTACGATTACAGGCCTGTGTTATCACACCCAATTTGTGCATTTCTGGGGATCAAATCTAGGGCTTTGTGTATGACAGGCAGACACTCTATCCACTGAGCAAATCCTAGCCAGAGATCTGCCATGCTTTAGAATGAGGAGAGGCAGTTAGTGGTTCTGGAGAGATGGCAGGGCAAAGCATGGAGGCTGAGGACAATGGAAACTAGGCTGCAAGGTGCCAGTTTCTATACAGTATCCCCCACCTCTCCTGGGAACAGAACACCTTGGCTATCTCACCCACAAGGAAGCTCGGGTTTCCCTGAGTTAATTGAGATTTCTGGTTTGCTGCAGGGTGTAGTAGTGTAAGGAACAGCTATGCAAACTACCCAGGTATACACAGCACACTGGATGATCTAGAGCCCAGCATCCAAGCAGCTGTATACGGGCATCCAGAAAGCTTAGGTAGCCTCTGGGTGGGTCCTAACTGTCCTCTCTCAGAATATCTCTCAGGAATCCAATGAAGTAGCTAACAGGCTCTCAGGACATGTTTGCTTTTCTATCTGTGTGCCATTGTGGAAGGCTTTAGGTAGACTCCATCCTGCTAAGAGTGGTATAGATTTTCTCATGCTCCAATTCCAAGCAGAAATGGAGGAAACTGGGAAGAGTGGAGGGGTGGGGCTCTGGGAAGTGGTCCATCTTACCTAGGCCAGCTACACATGGACAGGAGAAGAGGAACTGAAACTGGGAGAAATGCCCAAGAAGTAGTTAGTGGTGGTGACTGGCCAGAGTTATGGCTACCTAAGGCCCCTTCATCAAAGCCATTTGCACAAGGGCCTTGCCCTGTGAGGCCAAAGAGGAGGGAGGTAGCAGCTCCCCTTCACCACCCGCTGGCATCAAGTTTCCTCTGATGAATTGGTCTCTAGGGCCTCAGGAGAGGAGGGCACTGCATTAGTTTATGAAGACAACAGTGGCTGAGTTCAGTATGACAACTGACTTGCTCAAAACAACAGAAACATAACCACCTCACACCTCTGAAGGCAAGTCTACAATGGCTGTATGGCCAGACGGCTGTAGAGGAATGAAATGGTTCCTGGTCTGTTTCAGATTCTGCTGGTTTGCTGGCAATCTTTGGCATCCCTCTGTCTCACCATTTATTTCTTCCTAAGGCTGGAAATCAAACTCAAGGGTTTTGTATGTGCTAGGCAAGTGCTCCACCACCAAGCCAGCTCCTAACTTTCTTTGGCACTCCATCCTCACATGATGCTCTCTCTGTCTGACTTTGTGGCTCTACTTTTAAGACCATTAGTTACACCGAGTGGATGGATTGAATTAGGATTTCTTCTATAACAGTGGTTCTCAACCTGTGGGTAGCAACCCCTGGGGGTATCACATATCATATCTCCTGCATATCAGATATTTACGTTACGATTCATAACAGTAGCAACAACAATGAAGGAGCAACAAAAATAATTTAATGGTGTGTGTCTGGGGGGGTTGGGGTGGTCACCACAACCTGAGGAATGCTATTAAAGGATTGTAGCATTAGGAAGGTTGAGAACCACTGTCGTATAAGAACCCTGGTCCTATTGGAATAGAGGCATGGCCTCCACTCAGCACCTGCAACAGCCTGAACATCAGGACACCCTTGGAGACAGAATGGTTTAAGACTTCAGTGTGTCTTTTTTAGAAGACACAATTTCTCCCCCATAACAGACGCATTTCTGTATGTAAAACTGCCCCTGGGGGCCCTAGGTCTCTATTTGTAGTAAAGCCAGCCAATTAGTCAATGGGTTCTGAGTCAGAAAGTTTAGGTTGAAATCTTGACTTGGTTGCTGTGTGTGATTAAGGGATATAAAACAGGAAGCCATTAAAACAAGAGCATTTGAGGTTGGAGGATTAGGGCAAAGAGCTTTGCTTCATGCTAGGGATTAAGTGTTGGGGAGTTCTAGTTACTCATGTGCAGGTAGAATCCTTCCCCAACTCTTCTCATTGCCTTTTCTAGGAGTATCTGCTGCAGACACACAGGCCTGGGGCATAACCGAGTGCATTTTCTTTGTAAGGGAAGAGTAGGAGGGGCTCCTCTATGTATATACACAAAGGAGACACCTCATATTTATCATCCCTTGGAATACCTTTGTAGACTCTTCCAATAGAAATGAGAGGACATTTCTCATAGATGTGTCCTTGAGACTAGAGGGACTGCTAAGAGAAGACAGAACCTCACAAGGAGCTTAGTTGCAGGTCTACCTGCAAGAGGCCCTGGGTTTGATTCCCAACCAAGGCCACATAAACCAGGGTTGTCACACACTTCTGTGACACCAGCATGCCAGAGGTAGAAATGTGAGGGGGAAACAAGGTGGAGGGAAGAGGAGAAGAAAGAAGAAGAGGAGGAGGAAAAGAAAGGAGAAGGAGAAGACAAAAAGAGGAGGAAGAGGAGGAGGATGAGAAAGAAGAAGAGAAGAAAAAAGGAGGAGGAGGAAGAGGAGAAAAAGAGTAGGAAGGAGAAGGAGGAAGAAGAGGAGGAAAAAAAAAGAGGGAGAGGAGGAGGAAGAAGAGGAAGATGAAGAGCCCGGGCGGTGGTGGAGCACGCCTTTAATCCCAGAACTTGGGAGGCAGAGGCAGGCAGATTTCTGAGTTTGAGGCCAGCCTGGTCTACAGAGTGAGTTCCAGGATAGCCCAGTCTACACAGAGAAACCCTGTCTCGAAAAACCTAAAAAAAAAAAAAAAAAAGAAGATGAAGAGGAGGAGAGGTGGAAAACTTTTAGGATTTAGTTATTTTCTTCCAAGTGAGTCCTGGCAATCGAACTCAGGTCTTCCAGCTTTGCCTTTACCCTCTGAGCCATCCCATCCCATACACCTAGTTTTCACCATGGGTGCTGAGGATCTGAACCCGAGTCTTCATGCCTGTACAGCTTTTACTGCTTATGCCTTGAAGCTGTCTCTCCAACCCCCTAGCTTTTATCCCCACTCCTCTCTCTGCTTTTCTCCTTCTCTTCTTAAAACTATTGACCACTCTGAGCCAGGTATGTCGACTCGTAGCTGTTACCATAGTGCTAGGAAGACTAACATAAAAGAATCACAACTTTGAGTTACTGGTAAAAACCTATCTAAAGCAAAGCAAAATCAAAACATCCTCAAATATGTATGGAAGTATGTGTATGTTCCCTTTTTACATATTTATATTTCCTACCCATTCTCCTTTGATCTCCAGACTTGCACATCTAAGTCAGTTGCTTTTTGAAAAAAAAAAAAAAAAAAAAAAACAAAATAAACAAAAAAACCCCAAATAGACAGAGTTAATGGGTTCCAAATAAAACAAATGATGCTTGTCTACCGGGACTCTCCATCCTTGGTTCTCACAGTAACTCAAGCCAGAGGGATTATCATTCTCTGTTGCCCTTTCTTTAATTACAACAGTATGAGTGAGCCTCCCTCTCCCTCGACACCCCCAGAGTCACTGAGTGATAGGTCATTAGTTCAGGCCAGTATCTAGTCTCAAGTGAATTAATTGCTGAAGCTTCTTGTTCACTTCTGCCATGGTCAGTCACTAATCCACTATTATTTACAGAACAGGTATGGCTGGACTTAAATTTGGGAGGTGGGGTGGTGGTGGAGAGATGGCTCCAGGCAAGAGCACTATCAAATGTTTCAGAGGACCTGAGTTCAGTTCCCAGCCCCCACGTGAAGGCTTTAAACTTGCCTGTAATTCCAGTTCCAGAGGCTCTAGCATCCTCTTCTGGCCTTCACAGGTACCAAGCACCTTCCCTCCTCCCAACACCCCCAGTGATAAATGTATGTGTTTGCAGCAAACACTCATATGCATAAAAAATAATCTTTAGAAACAATTTGGAGGGGTTTGAGATCTCAACTCTGTAGCCCAGGGTGCTTTGAAATTGTGGCAATCCTCTTCCCTCAGCTTTCCAAGTTGGCTCATGAAATACATGAGTTAGATGGTAGATACATGAAATTATATTTACCATTCAGTAAGCATACAGTCTTTTTTTTTTTTTTAAATTTAACTTCACATTTGGTCACCAGTGAAGATTTTTCCCAAGTAATGGTTGGTTCATAGTATGGTATCTTTTCTATATTTCGTTCAAAAAAATGTGCATTGAAAGTGCTATGTAGCCGCGCAGTGGTGACGCACACCTTTAATCCCAGCACTTGGGAGGCAGAGGCAGGTGGATTTCTGAGTTTGAGGCCAGCCTGGTCTACAGAGTGAGTTCCAGGATAGCCCAGTCTACACAGAGAAACCCTGTCTCGAAAAACCTAAAAAAAAAAAAAAAAAAAGAAGATGAAGAGGAGGAGAGGTGGAAAACTTTTAGGATTTAGTTATTTTCTTCCAAGTGAGTCCTGGCAATCGAACTCAGGTCTTCCAGCTTTGCCTTTACCCTCTGAGCCATCCCATCCCATACACCTAGTTTTCACCATGGGTGCTGAGGATCTGAACCCGAGTCTTCATGCCTGTACAGCTTTTACTGCTTATGCCTTGAAGCTGTCTCTCCAACCCCCTAGCTTTTATCCCCACTCCTCTCTCTGCTTTTCTCCTTCTCTTCTTAAAACTATTGACCACTCTGAGCCAGGTATGTCGACTCGTAGCTGTTACCATAGTGCTAGGAAGACTAACATAAAAGAATCACAACTTTGAGTTACTGGTAAAAACCTATCTAAAGCAAAGCAAAATCAAAACATCCTCAAATATGTATGGAAGTATGTGTATGTTCCCTTTTTACATATTTATATTTCCTACCCATTCTCCTTTGATCTCCAGACTTGCACATCTAAGTCAGTTGCTTTTTGAAAAAAAAAAAAAAAAAAAAAAAAAACAAAAAAACAAAAAAACCCCAAATAGACAGAGTTAATGGGTTCCAAATAAAACAAATGATGCTTGTCTACCGGGACTCTCCATCCTTGGTTCTCACAGTAACTCAAGCCAGAGGGATTATCATTCTCTGTTGCCCTTTCTTTAATTACAACAGTATGAGTGAGCCTCCCTCTCCCTCGACACCCCCAGAGTCACTGAGTGATAGGTCATTAGTTCAGGCCAGTATCTAGTCTCAAGTGAATTAATTGCTGAAGCTTCTTGTTCACTTCTGCCATGGTCAGTCACTAATCCACTATTATTTACAGAACAGGTATGGCTGGACTTAAATTTGGGAGGTGGGGTGGTGGTGGAGAGATGGCTCCAGGCAAGAGCACTATCAAATGTTTCAGAGGACCTGAGTTCAGTTCCCAGCCCCCACGTGAAGGCTTTAAACTTGCCTGTAATTCCAGTTCCAGAGGCTCTAGCATCCTCTTCTGGCCTTCACAGGTACCAAGCACCTTCCCTCCCCCCAACACCCCCAGTGACAAATGTATGTGTTTGCAGCAAACACTCATATGCATAAAAAATAATCTTTAGAAACAATTTGGAGGGGTTTGAGATCTCAACTCTGTAGCCCAGGGTGCTTTGAAATTGTGGCAATCCTCTTCCCTCAGCTTTCCAAGTTGGCTCATGAAATACATGAGTTAGATGGTAGATACATGAAATTATATTTACCATTCAGTAAGCATACAGTCTTTTTTTTTTTTTAAATTTAACTTCACATTTGGTCACCAGTGAAGATTTTTCCCAAGTAATGGTTGGTTCATAGTATGGTATCTTTTCTATATTTCGTTCAAAAAAATGTGCATTGAAAGTGCTATGTAGCCGCGCAGTGGTGACGCACACCTTTAATCCCAGCACTTGGGAGGCAGAGGCAGGTGGATTTCTGAGTTTGAGGCCAGCCTGGTCTACAGAGTGAGTTCCAGGACAGCCAGGGCTATACAGAGAAACTCTTGTCTCGAGAAAAAAAAAAAAAAGTGCTATGTAATGCCAACTAACACAAGGAGAGGTGGAGGCAGGAGGATCAGTTCAAGGTCAGCCTTGAACTTGCCAGTTTGTGACTGGTGTAGGTTACATGAGACAGTTACAGAATATCAAAATAAGAAACTAAAAGTGCCTGGGTTTTAAGGCTTAGAGCGGGGCGTTGCAATTGGAACCTCTGTCCTATCCAATTGTCTGAGGGTAATTTTCTCAAGTTGCTGGGGGAGGCAGTGAATCATGGTGACCATTTCTTAGAAGGCAAACTTTGCAAAAATCCAAATCATTTAGATAAAAAGTTCCTTCGACATCACTAAAGTTGCGAAAATGAGAAAGCAACTTGCCCTCGAGGGTTACACAATATCCATATTACGTATCAATTAATGGCCACCTATTATACTCGAAATGCTATGCTATACTCCAAGGTTATCGGAAAGCTAAATTTCTAGGCAAGGGGAACAATGTAGCCTCGTCTCTCACCAGCTTTTCCTGCCTTTTCCAGGGGACGCACCATCCCAAGGAAGGAACCTGCCTGACACCTCTGCGTCCCTGGAGAAGAAGCAGAGCCCTGATGCGAGCCAAGTTCATTGTCCCGAGCACTCAGACACTGGTAACCCACCCAGCCCGAGTGTGGGACGTAGGGCCATCTCCTATGCCTGCTGTGACTATAGTTACTCTCGCGAGAGCGCCAGTAAGGCGGGCCTGAGCGGCGTCGGGTTGTTAGCGGAGCGCTCCAGACCGCGCCCCTCTTGGCGCAGCTGGGAGAGAGGCGCGCGCAAGTCGGGGGAGGGAGCGGCTGGTGGCGCGCACGCGCAGGAGAGCGAGCGGGCAAGGGGGGCACGCCGGGGGGCGGAGGGCGAGGGGCGGGGCCTTGCGTGGCGCCGCGGGCACGTCGTTGCGCGTCCCCAGTATTTAATGTCTCTGTGTTCGCCCGGCCTGGGCTAGCACGTGGGGGAGCGGCCGAAGCGCCGTGCAGCGCTGCGGGGCAGGGCCGCTGGGCTAGGTGGGGGCCCAGGGGCGGTGGCGGGAGGACTGTGCGCCTAGACGGTCGCCCGGGAGCAGGTAAGTGACGGCTGGCGCGGTCACCCGCCTGCCGGGCCCGGAGGGAGAACGAATTGGGGTGATGGGGAGCCTGGGATGCAGGTGCAGGGTGCGACGCGCGCGCCAGGTACTCCGGGAACAGAGAGTCGTGTGCACGGCGCCTGCTGTCAAACGGGCAGGTCTGTGCTTTGGTGACCCGCGCGCTCCCCTGATCTTCCCCTGTCCGGCGGTCTGCCCGCGGTCTGCGGCTGACAGATCGCGTGCGCTGAGCTCAGGGCGCTGCTTTGAGCCGCTGCTTTCCCCTCCCATCCCCCTCACGTCACTGGCCTCTAGGATGGAGATGAGGGCGCAATTCCCCGGGCGCTCCGGTGCGCCTCAACTTTCCCTGTGCAGGCTCACCCTTCTGGGTAGCGAGCCCGAGCGCGTCCCACCCAAGGTCGTCCAGGCTCGCTAGCGTTTACTTTTCAAAGGTCGTGTGTACCCAGTTTGAGCGTGGAGAGGAGGCACCGGGGCGGTCTCTGCCTAGGACCCGGTGCCCAAGGCGGGAGAGGAGGTCCTTGGGGACCCCTTCCCTTCCTAACTTCCTAATTGCTGGGCCCAGTTGACTCACTCTGGGTTGGCCCGGCAGTGGTGGCAAAACGGAGAGCAGGTAGGCACAATTCCTGGAGTTCAGTGCCGCAAATTATTGGAGCGGACTCTGCCGTCGCAGCGGGGAGAATGGGATGCAAGACAGGTCCCAAACCTTTTGGCGGTGGAAGGACCATAAGACCAATTAGGATCAGGAGGTCGAGGACTTGGGTGTCCGAAAGGGGATTAGAGTTTGTGGCCCCGTAAGCGTGTCCCAGGAGGTGGAAGACCTCTAGCTAGAGGTGCCCGCTGACTTCTGGCGGGGGTGGGGAGGTTCAGGGTCACGTGTCGCGCTCCACCTTTCTTCCCGTCCCAGGACAGTGATCTGGAGGGACTTTTGCAGGGTCATGATGGGGGCACTTTGCCGGGGTTATAGGTTAAAAACCTGCGTAGAGAAACCTCCGTACGCGTCAAGGAGCCTACATTCTGGTGTCAACTACTACTATGTGTCCTATATTTTCCTGCTTCCTTTCTGCGGGAGGGAAGGCGCTGATAGTAATGGGCTGTGCGGAAGAGACCTCTGAGAAGCCCTGTGCTTGGGACCTTTCTTCTCCGGGAAATGCCTCGAGCTACTAGTATCTTTCCACCCTTGGGCTGTGGTTAACACCAACCCGGTGGACTTCGCTCCAGGTGAGAGTGGAGGCTTCTCAAACCGGTAAGGTCGGGTGTATGTGTAGGGCAATTAGTGAGGTTAGAACTGCCTATCTTTCCGCTACTGTAGTAAAGGGCTGCTTAGAGTTTAAATTTAATGCCTGCCGTGAAATTAGGGTTGCTGAACCTAACATAACCATCCCTGTTGGTGTGCTATCTCCCTCTCTGTTTCCATGTATTGCAATTACAATTGCTATTGTTTCTGGAAATCAATAACCTTACACGATCATTTAACTGCAAAATCCTTCCCAAATTAGTAACCGTGGGGTTTTTGGTTTTGTTTTAAATGCTTAACTTTAGAAAGCGGGGCTTAGAGTCTTAGGGCTTCCTACCCATTCCTCTCTTAAAGGCACAAAGCATCTATAAACTATGAACGAGTTGCTCTCATGTCCGAGTCTTCTCTGCTTGGTATTTAAGTGGTTCACCTTCAGAACTTAGGACTCTTTCAGAGCCCAGGGGACAAGTGAGGTTACGTTTGGGAGCTTTGGGGACTTGATGTTGAGCCTTCTTTCACTTCTAACCTGTTTTGTAGGTTCTGGGTGTTGTCTTGTGAAATATAAAGAATGGCCTTGGGTTAGAGGACATTCTCCTACCCTTCGGGTGTGTGTGTGCAAATCACTAAAGCTTCTGGTTAGTTTGCTAATTCAGAAGGCTTTGTTCTAGAGTGGAGTAGCTGTCCAACCCAGGGAGTGAGACCTGATGTAAGTCTAGTGAGTTTGTGTCTACATGGAGTTTTCCTGTCTCCCAGCTAATTGTAGGAATTGTGTTCATACTTAGCCACTGCAGGGTGACAGCAAAGATACAGGTATCAGTTGTACGATGCCTGCTCAGATGCTGAAAGCAATGTGTCAGGTTGCGGAGCATCAATACTTTAAAGCAATCTGTCTTGCTACCTGGTAACCCAGATTATATGTGGACCTGGGCCCCAGGCTGGTCATAGCTAGAGTTTGTGGAAGAAGATAGTTTTAACTTCCAGTTTTCCTTTTCTCATCCTAAATATGGATGGAGATCATATTTAAGACTTGGAACTATCCCTGGTACATATACTAGGCATTTAAGTATGGTATCTTTCACTCCCAAGGAATCCATGTTTGACTCAGTCATTTGATTAAATATAAAAGCACTCCCTCCCCTAGCCTCTGACCTAGTAACTTGGTTAGAAGGAAAAGGAAGACAAATCGGTTTCTCCATGCTTTGCCACCTAGCCTCCTGGATCAGCATGTCTTGGTCACACTGGCGTTTTAAGGCATCGGAGCTCATGTGCCTGGGGAGCTGCCCTGTTTTTCCTGGCTACTCCTTCCTAATGTCCCTTGTGAGTTTGCCATGCCTGGACCTCTCTGCGACTCAGTCCTTTCCTGTGTGTGGGAAGTTTGTATCTGGCATTTGTTTTGTCGAATAGTCATCCTAGGAACTTTATTATGGGGAGATGCATGGGTTCTATGGGCCCCATGTGCTACTGATAGCATCTCATGTTTGAGAGTTGCTAATCTCTACAATGGGGTGTGTTAAGTCCTAAATCTTGCTTCATAGGGCAAATTCTGTTTCTCTTTCCTGGTGTAGTCAGTCTCTCTCAAGCACTTGGGATTGGACATAGGAGGCTTATGCATGGTAAGTACTGTACAATTGAGCTTTAGGCCCAAATCCCCCCCTCCCTTTTTTTGTGACAGGAGTCATGCAGTGAAACTGAGGCCTGCCTAAACGCACAGTCCTGCTCCCTTCCAAGTGCTGAGATCACAAGCACACACCATCACTGCTCACCTTCTCGCCATTAAATTTGCTGTCCTCCTCCTGATGGTGTATGACACTGGCAGGTAGCGAGGAGCCTTGCCGCCAGCACTGGGACGATTTGAGTTTTTTGGGTTTAGCAACATCATTCTGTCCAGGTCCTTGCCATTTGGATGCTCCTGCAGTTCAAGTTAGTAAACCTTCTGTGCCCTGTCCTGTATGCTGGTGGCTTGTGTTCACTTAGCCTTGTCATTGAGGCCCTTTTGCAATTGGGAGCAAAGCAAGGCAAGGGGTTAGTTCTGGAGGAAGGAAAAGCCTGCAGTGCTCAGGACAGAGGAGGCCAGTCACTGCTGGCCTTAGCTGGCAAGAGGTCAGGGCTTGCTGTAGCTCTCCAAGCTCCTACCAGCTGATTGGCCAGTCTAGTTGTTTTTTTTCAACTGATAAGGGACAGTTGGTGAACTAAAGGTGTTAAGTATTCTGATTCTGGGCTGGAGAGAGCCGGTCTCAGGTTTCTACCTATGAAGCATTCTGACTCTGTACCTGGGGCTGCTGGAGCAATGATTGCCTGCCACCCTAGGGTCAACATTTCATCACCATAGAGTTTTGGATGGTGCAGGTCTAGAATATTCTTTGTCCCACTCTAAAATCTTAACTGCCTCAACCTGTAAATGTCTAAAAAGCACTATATATTTGGGGTTTATCATTTATAGTTCCCAAACAGAACTACTTTGGTCACTAAGTTTTTCTTTCCACAGCATGCTAAGAAGCAAGTTCTGGTCTACAGTGAGGAGGGGGATGAGGGGCGGGCTCTTTTTTTTTTTTGGGGGGGGTTTTCGAGACAGGATTTCTCTGTGTAGCCCTGGCTGTCCTGGAACTCACTCTGTAGACTAGGCTGGCCTCGAACTCAGAAATCCACCTGCCTCTGCCTCCCAAGTGCCGGGACTAAAGGCATGCGCCACAACTGCCCGGCTGGGAACGGGCTCTTAATAGGTTGAGAAAGGAACTTACTGAGAGGCCTGTGGGACCCGAGCATGAAGCAGAGCAGCCAGACCTGACGCCGCTCCAGAGCCACTTTGGTTTGAGAGCTCGCTCATTACTGTAAAGGCCTTCCTGGTTCTACATAGCCTGTGGTTCCAAAGGACCTCAGTATGAAACTTCTCCACTAAACCAGTTTGAATTTTCATTCTGTGTCAGTAATACTTTTTTTTTTTTGAGACGGGGTCTGCTTGTGTATCTTAGGTATGTGCTGTATAGCCCCAGCTTGCCTCAGATCATTCTGTCAGAACCTTCAAAGTGCTGGAGTTACAGACATGAGTTACTGTGTCTGATTTCCCAGCAGCCCATGTCAATGTTAGGTGATGTCCTTTACAGAAGCCAGTGGGAAAAGAGTAGCCACAGTGTAGAAAGTGGACTTTATTTATAGATAACCCTTTTCATCCATGTTATGTGACAAAACTTTTCCTGGGGAGATGCAACACACGTTTACTCACCCCAGATAAGGATCACATGACAGACCCATGTGTATACCACTGAAGTCCAACTTGGTGAACCAATGAGTTTTATGGGGGTTACTTATAGGAGCAGAAATGACTCAAAGACAGCTGCATCACCATGGCTCACCCCAGCATGGATAACAGCTAACAGAGCTGGGAACCTGGAGCACACTGCCAGCCTACAGGCAGCTCAACAGGTTGGAAAGTGTCCTTTCAAGTGACTCCACTCTAAACCTCTTCCAGGCAGCATGGCTGGTATTCTGCTTCTTCCAGGCAGCTGTTCTGGTCCCAGTCTTTGCAGCTCTTCTGTCTTCTTTGGGGCTCAGCTTTTTTTCCCTTTGAGAGGGACTCTCAGCTCTTATAATTTACTCTGGCATGGAGGAGCCTAGTGAGTCTGTTCAGTTTCAGGGAGTTCTTAGCTAATTTTAGTTTACCTCTTTGTTTTAGCTCTCCTGCAGGACAGAATGTTTTGATCTGGAAAATATAACAGTCTCATCCTGGGTCTGCTTTGGACCTTGTGGAAGTAGCCTTGAACTTTATTCTGCAGCCTACATTTGAAGATCACCTATTATTATTCTTTACATTAATTTATTTATTGAAATGGGGTCTTACTGTGTTGTCATGGCTGGTCCCAGGCTCCTGGGCTCAAGGATCCTCCCTCAGCTTCCCAAGTAGCCAAGACTCCAGGTGCATGCCGCTGTATCTACGTAGCTGGGGTTTTGTTTGTCTTGTTTTTTAAACAATATTGTTTTTATCCTTTTGTCTCTGAAGTTAAGTATCTCTGGTTGAAACTGAGACCCCAAATAAGATAAATAAGGTGACTCCCACAACACTGGATGGGATGGTCTGGCTTTGGATCTGGGATGGTGAATCCTTCCCCTATACTGGCCTGTTCCAGAGACTGCTGTTTACTGCTCCATTCTCACCCCTCTTCCATCTACAGTTGTGAAATTGGGGTTTTCAAGAAGTACAAGTTTATCCTACAGACTGAGTCGGTTAAGTGTTTTTGAGTTACTTAAGCCTCATTACAACCCTGTGGAGCTATTTGGGTTGCATTTCCCAGGATACTGAAGTTCAGATCTTACTCTTTTAACTCTTTACAAAGCCCTGTCATCATCAGGGAAGTGTACCTTTGAAATGCACAAGTAATTACCAAATAAGAAAGCCTCTGGGACTGGGAAACTGAGCAGGTTGCAAGACAACCTTGAAGTCACTCATTCCTTGGCTAATAATAACATTGCCTGTCACACCTCACATGGAGGTCATGAGACCATCCCCTGGCCTTCAGGCTGCTACCCAAGAGAGGAGGAGACTGGAAAGATCTGTCCAGGCAGCCCCCAGACCCTTCTCTTCTCTAGCCTTGGTCTGGCTATGCCTTTGTGGGGATGAGAGAGCACTCCATTTGGAAGTAGCTCTCGGCCTTTGTCTGCTGTGCAGAGACCAGGCAGTGACTCCAGCTTGTCCAGCTGCCCTGGAGAGAGACCAGCTCTTGAGAATAACCTCCCAGCTTTGTCCTTTGGCTTTGGTGTCACCCACTCCACCAAGCTTGTGGTTATTTTTAGCAGGTGGCATCCTTCAGGAGGGTCAAGTGCATGTGGCTACAAGTGTCCAGGACAGGTCCTTTGGGGGCCACTGCTACCTAACCAGGGGAAGGAGGAGACTAAAGCCACCTTAGAAACTGCTGTAGCTGCTTTTGCTCAAGAGGGCTCCGAGGTTGCCTTTTTTGTTCTGGGTTCAGGAAGGCCAGGCAGGCATGTGACAGAGACCAGCATTGAGCTAGGGCGATGGACCAGGTACTATATATCCTAGGAAATGAGCATCCCTTGTTACCCCATTAGCTAATTTTCTGGAAAAACATATTAATCTCTGTTCCCATCCCATCCCTGCCTTTTTGGTGAAGTTGCCCAAACCTAAGGGCACAAACAGTCTGAAGCTATGTGTTGACTTGTCAGTCCAATCAAAATACAAACACAGGAGAGGGCAAAGTGGCTCGGGTAGGTATGTATGTAGGTAGGGGTGTGTGTGTATATCTCAAGAACTTACCTCTGCGTTAACGTCTGCATCCCACACCTACCCCCAGTAGGGATTTTTTGCTGGGGGGGAAGCCAGTGAGGCGGAAGAGGGGTGAAAAAGGAGTTTGACGGGTTTGCCTGTTCCTCATACTTTTCTCTCCACTCTCCCCCCTTCCTCCTTCCCTCTAACTCAGCTGCCAACTCCAGCCCATCTATCTGTTTCTGATTAAGAAAGCTTCAAGCCATATAAGGCCCTCTGTGGCCTATGGTTTATGTTGGCTGGAGAGCAGGGTTGTTGTTGCAAAATCTGATTCAGAGGAGTAGCGAGGGCTTTTCTGAGGGTGCGTGTACTATGCATGGATGCACCTCCCACTAGGGTCTGGACTCCTTAGTGGGCTAGACCCACTTTGAGGGGTAGGAGTAAGGATATTGGTCCAGCAGTGGCTCTAAGCTAATATGCAGTATGGTTTCAGGACTTCCTGGCAAGCATGTTTGCTGAAGTTCTGGGTAAAAAATTAGCTAGTCTACCCACAAAAAATACCCTATGTTTCTAGCCAGGGATGTCATGATTCTGAAATAGATTCTGGAGGCAGTTTATGAGTTAAGAACAAAGCTCCTTGACACTTGAGGACAGTAATCCCTCTGGAAGTATGTTTCTGTGAGTCCTGTGATTCCTGAAGTTTAGCTTCTATGGGGGATGTGGAGCCAGCCATTCCTCCAACCCCATCTTGGGCTTCCTTGCTGTTTGTTCCTTGAGCTTGCTGAGCTTGTTCTGGCCTGAGGCCTTGGGTAGTTTTCTCTGCCTGGGACTTTTCTCTCCCTCTCTATACCACCTTCATCCTGGCATGGCTCCCAGTATTGAGCTCTGAGGTGCTGATGGCTCTTCAGGAGACGTTCTCTCACACTTGCACAGCGCTTCCTGTCCCATGTATTCTCCATAGCCCTGTTCATCTCAACCACGGGGCCCAGAAAAGGTGAACAAACATCTGTTAACCATCCTCTTACTTTTACACAAATGGGGAATGTGCCAGGGGTGCCTTAGGGCTCTGTGCTCTCAACCAGTTCAGAGACTACAGGGATATTACATTAAGTTCTTCATTGTATTGTCTTATTACCGGAAATTTGAGTCCCCAGCCTGCATGGAACCAGTTCGAGGTAGGTATTGATAACTTTATTGAATGATGGGTCCTGCTACCTTAGCATTGGAGAGATGGCTGCCATAGTTCCCCAAAGCTCTGTCAGTGAGCATGTTCTCTTCTTGATTTTTACTGCTATGTTAGTTTTAGGGATACTTGAAGCAAAGTTGCTATCAGTTAGAGAAACGAGCATTACATGTTTGTTTGAGTTGACACTACTGCATGATTACCTTGGTTAACAAGAAAGACATACTGTGTGGTAATAGAGTATCCATTGCAGCAAGTTTTGGCTGGGCCTGGTGACTTGTGCATGGAATCCCAGTGCTTGGGAGGCTGAGGCAGGAAGGTTATGCTTTAAAGATTTAAAATTGGCTGGGTGGTGGTGGTGCAGGCCTTTAATCCCAGCACTTGGGAGGCAGAGGCAGGCGGATTTCTGAGTTCGCGGCCAGCCTGGTCTACAGAATGAGTTCCAGGACAGCCAGGGCTACACAGAGAAACCCTGTCTCGGAAAAAAAAAAAAAAAAAGAGAGAGAGATTTAAAATCGGCTTGAGCTACGTAGTGAAAACCTGTCTCAAAACCCAAACCCCAGATCAACGGTGTCACAGCACTGCCTATGGGAAGAGAGATTTGTTTTTCTGCTGTTCTGGGGCTTAAACCCAGTGCCTTGGCAGGCTACACTGAGTTTTTGATTATGTTCAGGATTTGAAAAGACAGTCCTTTGCTGGGGCTGTATGACTCAGTGGTGCAGGGCTTGCCCAGAATGCACCTGTCAGAGCTTTGTTTGGTCCCCCAGACAGTCCTTTGCCCTGTGAGAGCATCCTGGAAGTTACCTGGAGCATTTCTTCCTTCCTTTTCCTGTCTCTCTTTTTAAAAGAAATATATTTGTAATATTTTGTTTATTTTTATTTTATATACATTAGTGTTTTGCTTGCATGTTTGTCTGCATGAGGGTGTCTGATTCCCCTGGAACAGGAGTTATAGATGGTTGTGAGCTGCCATGTGGGTGCTGGGAATTGAACCTAGGTCTTCTGGAAGAGCATACAGTACTCGTAACTGCTGAGTCATTTCTCCATCCCCCTTATTTATTATTTTTCAATTGTGTGTGTGCATGTGCCTGCCTGCTTGCCATGTATGAAAGTACCTAAAGAGGACAGAGGAATTGTGTTTCCTAGAGCTGGACTCATAGGTGGTTGGGGTGGGGGGAGGCTGGGACCTGAACTCAGGTCCTCTGTAAGAGCAGTACATGCTGAAAAAACTGCTTGAGCTTTCTAGCTGTCTTGTCAACTTTTATCTGTTTCTAGTCTACTTGCTTTTCTCTTTTCCTTCTCCCCCTTTTCTCCCTCTCCCTCCTCCTTTTCCTCCTCCTCCTCCTTCTCTGCTGCTGCTTTTTCTGCTTCAGAAAACACTATCTGGTTTTCTACTGTGAAGGAGATTGAATGTTCTGTTCATTCCTACACCACCTTCCTCAGTTTCTCAATATAGAAGTAGCATGATTTGAAGGTTGCTATTCATAAACATTATCTGTGGCTACAAAGCTCTCAGGTTTTATATATTTTTTTGTCTTTTTTTCCCCTTCACTGTGTAAGCCAAACTTGTCTGTTCACCATCCTTGTACCTCAGACCCCCACCTCACCCCAAGTTCTGGGGATTATACATATACGCCATCATGTGTAGCCTTGTTTGCTTTCTATACTTTTCTGTGTCTTTATTAGCTCCCTGCTTCTTCCTAGCCTCTGTCACTGTGGCAGGCTTCATGCCATTGGTGGAGAGGCTTTTGTGGTTAAACATACCAGCTCCTCCTAAGAGTTCCACTTCACTCTGGAGATATATCCCTTTCTGTTGGCTCTGCCTTCTCTTCCTCTTGGGAGTTTGCTGTTTGATGTGTGCCTTGGATGTGATACCTGTTGCTGTTTTCTTAACTCAGCTAGCTCCCAAATAGTTGAGACTATACTATTATATTTATTTAACAACCTTTAAGGGCACAACGGCTGACTTATTACTTTATTTTAATATGACGTATTACTTTATTTTAATCCTCTAAACTGATTTGGCTATCTCCCAGCCCAAATCCCTGAGATATTTGCATTTTAGTACTGATCTGGCTCTCTGGGCGCCAGGTCTTTTCTCATGATGACTCCTGGACTCTCTCCTCCTCCTCTTCTTCCTCCTCCTCTTCCTCCTTTTCCTCCTCCCTCCCTCCCTCCCTCCCTCCCTCCCTCCCTCCCTCCCTCCCTCCCTCAGTTGAGAGAAAGAGTCCAGCCCTATTCACCCTTCACTCTGCTCAGGCATTGGCTGATCTAGTTTTGACCGTTCAGAGAATAATTGGGGAGCAATGTTTCCACAATATTGAGACAGGAGATTCTTAGAAATCAGCATTTGAGTAATACAAGGATGATATTTAACACAGTGCTCAATAACATTATACCTACAGATGTTCCCTCCTTTCTAGATTTCCTCCAGTGTCTGGGACGCGCACATCCTCCAGTACCTTGCTGAGAAAGTGTATACATAGGTAAGTAGCTATCAAGAAGCACGCTGCTATGTGCAGGAGAGCAGGTACCTTTGGAAGTGTGCATGAGGGAGTGTGTGACTGAATACAGGACTGTTGAGCAGGGACAACCAAGCCAGGAGGTCCCTGCTACCAAGCTAACAGAAGGCTTACCTTTTGGAAGTTGTGAAGGAGAGATGTGGATTTGAGGACCCGGGTGGTGGTGACAGTGGCCACCGAGTGCAGCAGCTATACTTGGCCCTTCAGCACTCCGTGTAAAGTCCTCTCATCCCTGCACAGAGCTGGAACATCCCTTCCTGGGGATAGAAATGTACTGTTTCCTGCTCATCCTTCCCACCACTAGACAGTTTTTTTTCTGCCCCTTGGACCAGTCAGTGGGCAGCAGAGCAGCTCACTAGGGAAGGGGTCATGGTTTTCACCTCCAAAAAAGTTGTGGAAGGTTCAGAGCTTCTCACTCATTTCTGCCTTACGCTGCCTAATACTTGGACTTGTCAATAAATATTTATTGAATAGAGTTTTTCCTTTGTGATTTCTTGGTTGCTGGCATTGTTAGCACATACCAACACCTTTCCTTACCTCTTGTGAAGCCACATACCATTTATTTGCTTGGTCTTAAGACAGGGCCTCTAACTCGTGATCCTCCTGTTCAGCTAGGATTATGGCTTTAAGTAAGCTTGTTGTCAGATCACTGCTCATACCTTTGGGGCAGGCCTATGTGATGCCTTCTGTGGTGAGGTGGGAACTCCATGTACCCAGGAGTACATTCCTGTATCTGCTTTGTCATCACCCCCTAGAGCCTGACAGAATTCACTTATAAAGCCAGGCAATAATAGAGAGCCCAAGATGGGGGGCTAGGAGGGAGTGGACACAGCCTTCAAAGTTTTCAAAAACACACCTAGGCTAGGCATGGTGGAGCATGCCTTTGATCCTAGCATTGGAGAGTAGAGACAGGCGGATGTATATGTTCAAGGCCAGCCTGGTCTATAGGACAGCTAGGGCTACACAGAGAAACACTGTCTTGAAAAAAAAAAGAAGCCCAAACAATAGCAATAAAAAATTGTGTTTAAAACAAACAAACAAACAAAAACTTCCAAAAAACCACACCCTATCTGAGATGAAATAACTGGGGAGACCACTGTAGGAGGATTTGTTTTCTTGCATAACTAGAGAGGACTGAGGCTGGCCTGTTCTGCAGAGGAGAGAGGTGGACGTCTCTGTTCCTGATTGGTTGGTTCCTTTGTGTTACCAAGGATTTTTTTTTAGTGTTCGGGTATTTTATCTGCATGTGCACCATGTGTATACAGTGCCTTCAGGAGACAGAAGAGGCATCAGACCCTGGGACTCCAGTCTAAGAGGGTTTTGAGCCATGATGTGGGTAGTGAGAATTGAAGCCAGGTCCTTTGTAAGGCAAGAGCAGCCAGTGCTTTCAACAGCTAAGCCCTTGTAACCAGATTCTTTAAACTGGAAGTTAGTTAACTACTGATTGGCCTGGCAAGGAAGATTCATGTTTAGAATGGGAGCTTTGGCTTCCAGCTCTTCTTACCTGGGCCTCTTGGTTCTAGATCTTAGTTTTCCTTTTTGGCCAGAGAAGTTTCACCAAGCAGGTCTTCTGCTTAGATGTTATGTTGAGCTTCTGCCCTCCTACTGTGAAGTAGGCTGAGAAAGTGTTCCTTGGGGTTGGATAGATGGCCTACCTGTGCAAGGAGTTAAAGCTACCCTAGGGTGAATCTGTCTGCCTGCACTGGCTGGCTTGCTGCCCTGTAAGGCAATCACAATAGAGGGTGTAGGGCTAACCCTGAGCAGGCCAGCTAGCCCATTATGAGCTAACACGGAATCCTGAGGGTGCTCCCATGAGTCACAGCTTACTCAGACCCCCAGGGATGAAGGGAACACCGGGGCTAGGCTAAGATCAGCAGGCCTGAGGCATGGCTCCATCTCTGTGACCCTGGGCCTCAGCCATGCTGCTGTGGGAGAGTGGCCCAGGCTCACCATCACCCCCAGCCTCAGTGGCAGAACTGTACTCTGCCAGCAAGGTATGCACTGGTCTCAGCTTCAGTCAGGACCTCTCATGTCCTCGGATTTTCTGGAAAAAATCCTCTAGTACTTGCTGTCATCCAAGCTGTTGCCACTAGCATGTGGATATTTAAATTAACTATACATAAGTTTAGAAATTGAGTTTTTCAGTCACATTTGTCATATTTCAAGGGCTCAGTAACCTCCTGTGACTAAGTGCCTGGCTGCCAGTGTTGGCCAGAAATCACATGGGGATCGCCCATGGTTACCTCTGGTGATCTGCCCCACTTGACCAGGCTGCCAGTGCCTTGACTATAAAGGTCAACTTTTTTTGCCAGACCTCCTCACCAGCTCTTTAGGTCAGCTCCTAGGATACCTTCAGGCTCTGCCCAGGGACTTTGCTCCCTTCTCCCCTTAAAAACATCAGAACCATAAAAAGGTCACTTCTCCCTGTATTTATTGCAACCTATAGAAATCCTTGCCTTAAAGATGAGCTTATTTTTATTTTATGTGTATGAGATGAGTGTTTTGCCTGCATATGTATGTATAAACACTGCATGTGTGCCTGGCACCTAGAAAGGCCAGAAGAGGGGGTCAGATCCCTGGAACTGATGGTTATACACCTCCTTATGTGTCCCGGGAACTGAACCTATGTCCTTTGGAAGAAGAGAAGTGCCCTTAACTACAGAGCCATTAGGACTTAAGCCATCCAATCCTAATCCAGGTCTTTGAAAGTTTTCCTGGGCTCCACTGATACTTGTGCAGGGGTGTGTGCATGAGTCTGAGATAGTCTTCTGGTAGATTGATCTTGAGCTTCCAGTAGAAGAACCCTTAGGAGCAACATAGCTGAGAGTTCAGAAAACAGTATGGATGGAAACTAGAGGTTCCAGCAGGGAACCACAAGTGTATGTTCTTCCTCCCTCAACTCCCACTCCAAGGAACTTCCTATGGAGGCCAGCAGTCTGCTCCTACTCTCCACACAGGAAGTACAGGAGAGCCTGTGGGGCCGCTGGGCTTGCGCTTCTGATTGCCTGCCCAGGGGAAGACCCTTGAAGGGAAGGCACATTTATTAAGAGCGTGTGCTTTGCTCCGGAGGTGGAGTGGCTGGGGCACACACTTCCCTGGTGGTCACCACTAGGATAATGGGAGGAATGATCTAGTTCCAATCAAGAGGGTGTGTGAACAGCTGTCCAGAACACAAAGTGGTGTGGATCCTCCCCCTATCAGGGCCAAGCCTAGAGTGGACTTGGGCTCTTGGCTCCTAAGCTGTTGTTTTTATGATTGGCTTTCCTGTCAATTACATGCAGCCCTTTTTCCCAGTAACTGCAGCCAAACCTGACTTAGTCACTTGGGCCAACACTGTTTTGTGCCATTCCCAGGGATTATTTTTTTGTTTAGAAGGCTCTAGACTTTGGTTACAGGTTTGTCAGCAGGATGGGGAGTGAGGCCATTAGTTCTCCAGAGGGCATTCTGAGAAGCCACAGGTACTTCTGGAAAGAGAAGGGGTCCTTTTAGAACCTGGAGTGAGCAGATGAATGCAAAGTGCTGCAGGCTGTAGCACGTGCCTGCCTTCAGCTCTGTGTGACCGCTTGGCCACAAGCCAGTGTGCATCTATTCCTGGGCAAATGGACCTACTAAAAATACACAGGCAGGAGTTTAATTCCAGCAGATTCAAAATAGCTGAGTGTCCTCCTCACCAGCCTAGGGCAGGGCTGAGAAGCATCCTTGTGGGCGGCTTTCCCTGATTGCAGGCAGCTTGCTTCTGTAGGGCAGAAACTGATCTTGGAACAGTTTCCAGTTAGCTTCTGGGTGTAGCATGTGGAGGCCTTTGGGACCTGTAGTGTTCAGTCCACTTACATCTTGGGAATTCAGGTTTAAAAACCAAGTGCTTAGGACAAAGAGCAACTAACACGCTTTGCTAGGGGATGGAGGTAGTGAGAAGCCTTGTGAGGATGAAGGTGTGTGTGTGTGTGTGTGTGTGTTCATGTAGGTTCATGAACAGCAGGTTGGTGCATCATCTGTCACCTGTTAATGACCTGTCAGACCATTTAAATGGGAGGAGGGCAGGGGGAGTGACCTTTTACTAATCCCCAAGAAGGCTGTTTGGCTGACCTGAGACTTCCTGGGGTGAGGAAGAGGTGGGCTGTTTGTTTCCTTGATTGGTAGGAAGTAGAGTGGGGTGGAGGGGCATTATTTGCCTCAGAGAGCCCCCTGTGGTAGCCTCCTGGCACCAGATGCCCTTAAGATGACACAGCTAGGCTTGGTGAGTTGCATTCAAGTCCTTTGTGTGTGTAGCTGCTGATTCTAGGGGCTGCACTCTGGGTAGAGAATAGCTGCTTCCTCTAATCTCACCCATTGTCTTGGAAGCAGGGGACAAACAAATCCTGCCCTCTACAGGGCTATTGGGGAAACTCCCTCACACACGTCTTGGCTTTGCCTGGAAACAGCCCGGGAGAGAGAGGCTTTGTTTTGAGCCACTCACCTGCCTCAGCAGTGGGTTTCTGTGGGCTGTGGAGCAGTGGGCACTGTGAATCTCTTCTAGGTTCCTTGTGTTGGCTGGTTCCGGGTTAGCAGTGTTCATCACCACCTAGGAGGCTGGCTGGTTAGCACAAGAGAGGAAGTATGTCTAGGAAATGTCACCACCACTGCTTCCTTCTTAACTGAAGAAGTCGCTACAACAGACTGATTTGCACTGGGTAGGGTTGAGTCTTGGAGCCTCAGTCTCTGGGAAACAAATCAGCAGGGAAGCTCAGGTGGGCAGTGGTGGTGATAAGCCAGTATGCTCAGAGTGGCAGGACGCTGCTGAGTCTGAGCACTGTGTCTAAGCTAGGAGTGGGGCAGCTGGTGAAGTGTGGGAGGAAGCCATTGGCTTGGTTCGCCTGGGCCTCGGGGACATTGTGGATTGGTCGGGTGCTAGACAAAGGCAGACTGGAGGGCATGCTGTTGGGTCACTCCTTATTGCAGTGTAGCAGGCTTCAGGGGTTTGGGGAGAAAGAGTGAGATGACCTGTAACTGAGGTAGAGGATGGGACTGTGGGCATCAATTAACTTTCAAAGGGCAGAACTCCTCACAGCTGGACTGGAAGCCGTTTTTGTCTTAGGTACCAAGCTATCCATCACACACACGGCTGTGGCCGTAGCCCTAGCTATCATAGAAGGGATAGCTGCTCTCTGTTGGAGAGATTGTGGGTTTTTTGTTTTTGTTTTTTGTCTACCCCATTCCACCAACTCCTTTTCCTGAGACCAGAGAACCTCTAGAATTCTCTAGGAATCACAAATTTGAGTCCTGCTGTGGAAGGGATTTCCTAGTTAGTAAGGAATCAGAAATTTTATGGCTACTTCCTGTAATCTTTTGCCTGCTGGGCAATGCTTTCCCCGACTCTAGGCTGTGGTTTCCCGCCCTGTTTCAAGCATGCAGACTTACTCCTTAGCAGTCTCAAGTTGCTTTTCTTTTCTATGAATGGCACTGAGCACAGACCAGTGAGTCTCATGAATTCTGTTGCTGCGTGTAGGATGCTGTGTGTAGGATGCTGTATGTAGGATGCTGCAGGTCAGAGGTTCTCAAGCCTGACTGAATATTGGGATCACCTGGGTTTAAAACAAACCAAGCCAGGTGTTGATTCTTGCTTCTTGGATTCTGATTTAATTGATTTGGGTGCTACCTTGGCCTTGGGCTCTGGAAAGCTTCCTCGGCATCTGGGTGTTGTGGTTCACATACTTATAACCCAGTGGCAATCACAGTATTTGAAAGTCTGAAGCAAGAGAAAAGTCCAAGGCCAGCCTGGGGTGCCAATAAAACAAAATAAATCTTCCTCGGTGAGGGGTCCGGTGAGATGGCTCAGTGATTAGGAGCACTTGCTGCTCTTGTGCCATAAGTACAGTTCCAAGGGAACTGATGCCTCCTTCTGACTCCGAGGGTATCAGGCATGCATACTACATATATTCAGGCAAGATATAAAAATAAATTAAAAAAAAAAAAAGCTTCCTCAGTGTTATGTAGATCCAGGTTAGAAGACTACACATATAAAAATTTTCTGTTTATAGATAGACTCTACTAAAAGTCCACACTAGTAATGAGTTCATATTTGACTATGCAAAATCAGTTTTCGGAAACTGCCCTTTGCCTCTAGCAGAGGGCTTAGTCCAAGTCAAATCTCCCCATATGGCTTATTTTCTTCACTACAGTCATTTCTGTCAGTGCACAATATCTGTAACACTAGTACAGTCTCAGTGTGCTGATTTTACAGTGTATTTACCAGTTACTGCTCTGGAAAAGGCTAATTCCAATTTTGTTTCAAACCATAACCTTGGTGGGGGTTTTTCAGCCTTTGCCTAGGCACAGTTATTTTTGGTTTTGTGGAATTGCCGGATCATAGGGTATGCATAAGGTGTCCTGGGCTGTTACTCTGAAAGGGTAGCATGGAACTACCCCTTCCTGACTCATTGCATCTTCCCTGATGGACCAGTCAACTGGCAAGTAGGATGGCAGCCAGGCCCCCGTCCTCAGCTGCACTACAGTGAGTTATTTAGCCACCAAGGTAGTGATAGGTTCCAAACGAGGGTGAATGGGTAGGTCAGGAATGAAATGATGCTGGTGGTCCTGCTTGAATCTGAAGCCACAGGTAGCATCATGGAAGGTTTCTGCCTTCCATGGGGTGTCTACCTGGGGTGTCACCTGATCCCTGGCCACTGCTCAACCCTGCTCTGCACTTAGCCATCTTGCTTCTTTGCCTTTGGATATTAGTGAAGAATGCCTATCTTTACAGCTGCAAGGGCTTTCTGCAATGACCTCCTCCACGCTCCTGTCATCCCGTTCATTTTGGGGTAGCTAGGTGTCTCCTAGTCTCAGGATTCCTCCTAACTGTAGTGTGCCTAAAGGTTTCCTGGAGCTCTTGTTAAAGAACCAGTGTGATTCGGTGGGGCTGTACTTGTAGCAGGTACTGGGGTGTGAGCAGCAGCTTTGCTCTGTAGACCACCCTTGGAGAAGAAGCAGGAGTCCAACAGCAGAGTTCCTGACTTTGCTGAGCCCTAGAACCAGCTAGGGAGTGCTGAGGTATGTACATTGTGACTCTCTGCAGCTATGTAATGTACATGTGCACATGTAACGGATCATGTCAGTGTGCAGTTCCTGTACCCCAAGTTGGTTTTGTTTGTACTGTTTTTGGAACAGAATCTCACTATGGAGCCCTGGCTGTTCTGGAACCCCCTCTGCACACCAGGCTTACCATGACTTCATAGATCCACCCACCTCTGCTCCCCACCTGCTGGGATTAGAGGGGAGGATCTTCTTGCCCAGCTTACTACACTCTTAATTGGCTTCTGTAATACCTCCTTTTCTCTCCTTACTTTCCTAGGTGTAGCTGCTTCACATCGCCTCCAAGATGGCAATCCAGTTCCGTTCACTCTTCCCCTTGGCATTGCCTGGAATGCTAGCACTCCTTGGCTGGTGGTGGTTTTTCTCTCGTAAAAAAGATCGGCTCAGCAGCAATGATAAGCAGGTGGAGACACTGAAGGTTGGCCCTGCCATCAAGGACAGACTGCCCAGTGAAGAGGCCTGTCCTGGAGCCCTGTCTGTGGCCCCTAGTGTCACACAGCCTCTTGGAAAGGCAGAGCAGCGCTCGATGGACAAGCCCTCTACAGAGCCCCCAACCTTGCCAAGGACTCGTCAAGTACGCCGAAGATCAGAGTCCTCAGGCAACCTCCCCAGCATTTTAGACACAAGGTCGCAGCCAGGACCATGCAGAGATGAGAACTCAAAAGTGGAACTCTCTCTGATTGGGGACGAAGCCAAATCTATTCCTCTTGGATGTCCACTTCTCCCAAAAGATGCGTCCTTTCCCTACGAAGCAGTGGAAGGGTGTAAGCAAGAGTCTGCACTGGGCAAAACTCCTGGAAGAGCCTGGCCAAGCCACTATGCAGCCTCTGGAGAGAAATTGAGAGAGACAGGTGGGGCAGAGGGAACTGGAGATGCTATGTTGGGGGAAAATATACCTGAGGAAGGCCTGTTGTCCCAGGAGTGTGTCTCAAAAGTGGAGAAGAGTGAGTTTCCAATCTTGGTCCCCGGGGGAGGTGGGGGAGAGGAGGTGAGCAGTGCCCCCCTACAGGTAGCTGAGCTTTTAAAGAAGGAAGAATATATTGTTGGGAAGTTGCCAAGTAGCTTTGTGGAGCCAGTTCACTCAGAGCTGGTTAAGGAGGAGGATGCGTTGCTACCCCAGGTCAGAGGTAGCAGTACTTCGGACAGAGACCTGGCTAGAGAACCGGACAAAGACGAGACCTTGCCTGAAAATGACCAGATTGAGCAGGCTGCCTTCCAGATTATCTCCCGGGTGATCTTGGAAGCGACTGAAGAGATTCGGGCCACTACAGTGGGGAAGACTGTGGCACGAGTGCATCTAACTTCAGCCACTCAGCCTCAGGGGCAGGAGGAGAGCTGTGCCCCAGCCAGCCAGGAAACTGGCTTGGGACAAGACACCTCAGATCCTGCTTCCACCAGAACAGGTGCCACTGCCAGCCCTTCAGCGGAAGCCCTGCCACCAAAGACCTATGTAAGCTGTCTCAGCAGCCCTCTCTCAGGCCCCACCAAGGACCAGAAGCCAAAGAACTCTGCACACCACATCTCCTTGGCTCCCTGCCCACCGCCAGTTACCCCTCAGAGGCAGTCTCTGGATGGGGCGAGTAACCCAAGAGGTGATGACACCTTTGTCACCTGTATGGCCAACAACAGCCAGAGTGTCCTTTCAGTTACCTCCTTGGGGCAGTGTTCAGATCCTGTCAGTACTTCGGGGCTTGAAGACTCTAGCACAGAGACCATCTCAAGCTCTGGAGACAAAGCTATCTCCCCACCACTGCCAATCAGTACTGAACCCTTCAGCAACGGGGTGCTAAAGGAGGAGCTGTCAGACTTAGGGACCGAGGATGGATGGACCGTGGATACAGAAGCAGATCACTCAGGAGGTAGGACGGTCTTGGCTGCTTTCTTGGTGAATCTGGGAGGGCTCCCATTATTTGCTAGGCAGAAAGCTACTGGCCACCCTTCCCTTCTGCCACTTGTGCAATGAAATGATGCTTCCCATCTCTGTGTTATCCAGTCACCTGCACAGTTGGATCCCAGAGAAGTCAGGTGACCATATGAGACCCTCAGGCTATGAGAGTTGTCTAGGGTTCACTAGCCAGGAAACCTCCCCAGACCTTTAGAAGTGACCACGACTGTTGGGTCCACCAGTCAGCCTTAGTGTCTCTTCTCCTTTGGACACCTGCTCCCGGACAGGCCTTTGGGGCCTCCTTAGTGATCCCTCCCAATTGCCAGGGATGGGTGAGCATCTCTTAATGGCTGACTTCCCTTACTTATGTGCTTGTTCCATGTCTCCACCTGCTCTCCTCAGAAGCCCTCGAAGGGTAAGTTCCCCCAGGACAGCCGCAGCTTTGAGTGATGGTGGGAGGCTCGCGCTGTCCTGGGTTGTTGCTGTGATCGCCTCCTTTGCAGAGCCTCAGCTGTCCTTTTTCTATGCAGTTGCAGCTCCACCCCAGGAATGAGGGCACTTTGGTAACGGAGGGTGCACTGGGTTTTTCGAGTGCTGACCCCAGCGTAGACAGTTCAGACCGCTAACTTACAGGTCAGCAGCTCCTGACCCTGCTTTGCAGCTCCCCAGGGGTATGTTATCTCCCAGTGACTTCCAAGCAGCTCATGGCTTGTTTGTCCTGGAGCGTTCCAACCAGTTTCGTCCAGGAAGCTTGGGCATTTTTCTCGGGTGTTTTACTATTGTCATTAGAATCTGGGCTGGGGGCTATCACACATTGGAGTTTTATATCCAAGATGCTCTTGCTTGAGACCATGATGACTTTAGATACCTCCAAAAGGAAGCACCTTCTGCTCATTGTAACTGTGGGAGGCCAGATACTGTATTATACATCCTATGCTAGAGTGCTAAAAGGCTAAGATAAAAAACCTGCATCTTAAAATGGGCAAAAAGGAAGGTTTTTAAAAACATTTTAAGAATAAAGGAGTTTCTATTTGTCTGATGCCCATTATTGTAACGAATGAGCCCCTGGGCCTTGTGGCATCTCTGGATGGATTGTGGCAGCTCTGCCGATGCCTGAGGCTTCTGAGCATAGCTCTAGAGAAGAGACTATACTCAGTGGGTGGGGAGGCAGGGTAGCTCATCAGTCATAGCCTGGGAATAGTGACTGGTGAGTGCTCAATGGGCGCCAGGCAACACTGTGTTTTCAGGTTAGCCTTAACCCTGCTGTGTGTGCTTCCCTTGAGGTTGAAGTTACGGGGGCTGGGGTGGGAACAGGGGAACAGGTTGAGGGAGCTGGAAATGTCAATGAATGCAGCCTGCTAAAGGCCTAGTGTGGTTCTGAGTTACTCCTAGGAGCCACTGACACGCAGGTATTGGCTAGTCCAGTTCTCTTGGACAGAGGTTAGGGGCTTTGTGGTGTGGTAAAACCCCCACCAGTCTATTTTGCTTCAAGATGGCTGCCCAGGCTGCTTTCTTGGGTAGGTGGGATCCTCTGCTGTAAGCCTAGTGTTGAGGAAGATCACTCTCGAGAGCTCTTCCTTGCCTTGGGGTAGAGAGTACCATAGTCTTATATCCAGACAGTACTTGGGTTGCTTGAAAATGAATTATATCCTGAGTTTGGGGAAATCAGGTAGAAAATAGCCTAATTAGTTGGCTTACAGGAGTGATCTGTTTCAGGCCATTGAGTTTGGTATTTCAGCCAGGGCCTGACCTCCTAACTTGCCCTGGATGGTCCCTGGTGCTTATTTGGTGGTCTCCTCCTCTTCCTCCTCCTCCTCCTCTTCCTCTTCCTTCTCTTCCTCCCCACTCCCTTTTTCTTCCTTCTTCTCCTTCTTTGCAATGGTCCTTTTGTCATGTCCTGGGGAAGAGTTGAACGGCCTAAGTTGTTTTCAGAGTCACATTCTCTGCTGTTGTCTTGGAATAAGAAGCTTTGGTTTCTCTCAGCAAGGGCTGTTTGAACCCTCCCATATTCAGAGCTTCACAAGGCAGTCCCAAAGGGGAAGGGAGGAGGCCCACCTGGCTTTGTCCTTACCTGACAGAGATCAGCAGGCCTGAGAATGGGACCCTCAGAAGGCTATCTTACTGTGATTGCCCACGTACCCCAGAACACTCCCTCCCCCAAGCCTGACCTTGGAGACTAGAGATCCTTGGTCTGAGGGGCTGGGACATTTGGAAAAGGGATCAAGGTGATTGTGACAAGAAGGTCAAGGCCTGCTTCTGGAACTGTGTAGATCTGTGAGTCATCTTGTTGGCTCCCCTCCCCGATATATACCCTGTATAAGCCCCTCCCTGGGTATAGAGTGTGCCTCTTCCTAGCTTACCACGTGTGTGTCTGTCCCAGCAGCTGTGGCTAGGCATGGCTGCCAAATAAGCAAGCAGGACTGTTTAGTGACAGGCTAAAATTAGGTGCATGGGTACCCTAAGCCTCCTTTCATTGGATTTCCTGAGCCTTCTAGTCTGGTGTCTGCCAAGCTTGCAGAGGGGTATATGTGTGCAGGGCCTCCCAGTATTGTACATTTGGGAAGCTGTGATAGTTACGGCTGAGCTGGTGTCTGTGTGTGTATATATGTCGCTTCCTCCCCTGCAGGTTCTGACGGGAACAGTATGGATTCAGTGGATAGCTGTTGTGGGCTTACCAAGCCTGATAGCCCCCAGAGTGTCCAGGCAGGCTCCAACTCTAAGAAGGTTGATCTCATCATCTGGGAGATCGAGGTACCAAAGGTAAGGGCAGTGATCTTCCTTTAGGCTGGATTCTGTGGGAGCTCAAAGTTCCCTCAATGCCAGGGTTAAAGGATGCCAGCAATTTACATTAGCTGAATCAGTCTGGGAAGCTGCAGGCAGACCATCTTCCCTCACTCCCTTGCTTTGCTGGGTCCCCCAGGCTCCTCTGTGTGGGCTGGGGCTCGGGTCTTCTCTGAATGCTAGCAATTATCAGTCGGAGGACTGAGTGCCAGAGCTTCCCTCTGCACTGTGAAGTGGACTAGATAGCTGAGCAGAGTGTTGGCTGCTGTATAGTACAGAAAGTCTGAGATAGAAGCAAAGGCAAGCAGGCCAGCCATGAGCAGCTGTGAGCATGCTCAATCCCTCTCACCTCATACCCTGTGATTGTTAAACAAGCCAAGATTGTGGTGTCTTAATTAATACTTCTAAATCTTTAACAATTTAATTTTCCCTTGCTAGTCTTTGAAAACATTGTTTTAACTGTGTTGTTCATTGTATGAATGTCTGGTGCTTCACCAGTCCTGAGCGCCTGAGTTGTTTCTAGCCCCTTGCTGTTAGAACTTAACAATTTATTAGTGTTTTAGCGCTGGGGTTCAGAAGTAATTGGCAGACTACTTAATCCCGGGGCACTTGGCTCCTGCTGAGCTGGGGACCAGACTCAGTCTGAACTTTGGGTCAAGACCCTAGCTGGCGCTGGGCTGCTGGCTCCCATGGTACTTTCCTCCCCTAGTGACCTTGTTATCAGTCCTGCCCTCAGTGGTCACAGAGGGCAAGGTGAGGCAGGCTCTGGGTGAGTAGGGACCATGTCCCTCCAGGGCTGGGGTCATTAAGAATGCTTGTGGAGCTTGTCTCTCGTTATGCTCAAGTCTGGCATCTTCTGTTTGCCTTGAACTCTGGTGCGCTGGACACTTGTACATGCTGTTCCTTAGTGCTGAGGTGGGAGCCTTGTGTGTTCTTGGGCTTTCATTGTCTACCCAGTGCCTCTGTCTGTGGCCCTAGTGGACTTGGAGGGCAGGGGTGTTCAGAATTAGAGTCAACCCTTATAGCAGTGGATCATTCAGAGTGTGTGTGCATGTGTAGGAGGGGTACTGTAATATTTTGGGTCTGGGCCAGATGCTGAGTCCTGGGCCGGGCTGTCCCCTTCAGCTGCTTAGCAGCTGTGTGGTCTTGGGTGGGTTCTGGAGCATGTCCTGGCTTGTTTCTCTTCATGTGTATGATGATAAAGTTGTCTGCCCATAGGTACTAAGTGAGCATAAGTGCTTAGAACAGTTCTGAAAAGTACATGCTGGCAGTAACAATGTGAGCTTGACTAAGCCCGGGTCCCCAGGCAGTGAGGGGCTGGGTTCCCGTCACCCTCATCTCTCTCTTTCCCTGGAAGCATTTAGTTGGTCGACTGATTGGCAAGCAAGGACGGTATGTGAGCTTTCTGAAGCAGACATCTGGTGCCAAGATCTACATCTCCACCCTGCCTTACACACAGAACATCCAGATCTGCCACATAGAAGGTCAGTGGCAGTGCCACCCTGTGCTTAGTTCCCTTCCCTCAAAGGCAAGGCAGTCGCATCCTGGTTGCAGCTGTCCATTTGGAAGTTTAGCCTCTAAATAGAAACTGTGGGTTTCTAGGTAGAGGACGTGCTGGGTGTTTTCCCATCAGACACGTCCAGTTCAGGTGCTTGCGGGAGACTCTGCCCCTCTGTACCATGTCTCTGTCTGATCAGGATAAGGATGGGTGCTTAGTCACAGGGCCAGGGTCTTGGGTTCCAGTGCCTGTCACCCACATTTCCCTCACAGTGCACAGGTACTTTCTGGCTGAGTCCACATGTGCCTTTCCCATCTGCCATCTTCTTTGTGTGTTCCAAGCATGGGTCAGCATGGCAAAGGTACCAAAGGGGAGTGGATTTAAGTGACTTCATTCCTAAAGCAAAGCCACATTTGGCACCTTAGAAACCCTTGCACGTGAGAATCCCGAGGAGGCCTGAGGGTGGGTTTGTGTTTGCTGTCACTTTGCTTTTACCCACAGAGGCTCTGTGTCCTGTCCTTACCTGTAGGCTCTCAGCATCATGTAGACAAAGCTCTGAACTTGATTGGGAAGAAGTTTAAGGAGCTGAACCTTACCAATATCTATGCGCCACCGCTGCCTTCGCTGGCACTGCCTTCCCTGCCGATGACGTCTTGGGTGAGCATGCTCTGGATCTCGGTTCTTGACCCTTTCCCTAAACTCATCCCAGTTGAGAGACTCCTGGCATGTGGGCCAAGCAGGCTCTCTGCTCTGGCCTCCACTTAGTTCTGCCAGTGTGTTCTCTGAAGGCAGGATGGGGTGCTGGTAAGAAGCCAGGGCTTCTTGACCCCATACTGGGAGGATACACTTTCCTGCCATCTTTTTTCTAGGCTTTAGACTATGGAGGACTGAACTAGGTGACTGGGTGTGGGGCTTCTGAAATACTGGGGCTGTACCTAGAGCCACTTACTCCCAGCACCGGAGGCCCGGGTAGGATCTGCCAATAAGGAATTGTGGGAGACAGATGGACTGCTACATTCTTCTAGTCAGCGGGGCTAAATAGCAGCCCTGGCAAAGGACTCCTTCCTCTCCCCTTTCCTCAGGAACTGCCTGGATTTTAGTTGGTAAATGCAGAGTCCCTAGCCTGGAAGCCCAAGAGCTTAGCAGAAGAGAAGGTAATGTCTCCAGAGCGATGAGCAGGCCTGCGTCTGGCCCTAGGAATAGAGGCTGGGAGTAGAGGCTCAGTTCTGTGGGCCACATACACACTGCGTTTCAGATGAGCTGAGCAAGCTGCTTCAGGAAAATTGTCTCTTTGGGTTTTGTTGAGGATGATAGGTGTATCAGCTCTGTCTTCCCCAACTAGAGACCCTTGTGCTATAGGGGGTGGAGGTAGGGTTCTTTCACTGTGGGCATTACGGAATGGCCTGGGCCCCACTCCAGGCTTTATTCTGAATTAGAGGTTTTCCCAGAAGGCTTGGCTGTAGCCTCTCTTCTTAAGTAATAGAATAGCTAGTGTGGGTGGTTCCCTTCCCTTGTATTCTGCTTGCTCAGTGGGACTGGGAGGAGACTTCAGGTGCTCTGAAGTCCGCAGAGCTACTGGGACTTATAGAAGTCAAAGGATGGCCGGGCAGTGGTGACACACACCTTTAATCCCAGCACTTGGGAGGCAGAGGCAGGCGGATTTCTGAGTTTGAGGCGAGAGCCTGGTCTACAGAGTGAGTTCCAGGACAGCCAGGGCTACACAGAGAAACCCTGTCTCGAAAAACCAAAAAAAAAAAAAAAAAAAGTCAAAGGATGTTCTTGGCCCACCAGGTTTGAAAGCGCAACCCAAACCTTCCTGTGTTCAGAGCCCTGCTTTGTTGCCCATAGCTTAGCGTCAGGGAAAAGGGTGCCGGGGCATGGGGCTTTTAGAAACCTGTTAGGACCTGTTTCACAGTGCCTTAGCAGATGCCCTATAGAGCTCACCCCAAAGAGAAGAGAGGTGGAGGCAGAGGCGGATATAATACGATGGATCTAGGGGCCAAGTAGAAGGCACGGAGGAGTAAATAGGACACCAGGGGGCCTGGCTTGAGGCTGCTGCTTCTCTTCTGAGACAAGGAAATTCTTCCAAGCTTTAGAGACAACTGCAGGTCCAAAGAGGCCTAAGGCAGCCCACCCAGTATTCTCAGACAATGTTGTTCTGAGCAAACTGCCCACTCCCATATTTGCTTTCCTTGACTTATAGACTCATCAAAAGAAGTGGGAAGGGGGCTGGAGAAATAGTTTAGCAGTTAGGAGTATTTGCCTGTTCCTCCAGAGGACCTGGGTTCAATTCCCAATACCCACACAGCCACTCACAACTGTCTATAACTACAGTTCCAGGGAATCCATGGCAGTGGCATGTGCATGGCGCAAGCGTGCATGTGTGCGTGCGTGTGTGTAGGCAAAATACCCATATACATAAAATAAATCTTTTAAAAAGAAAGGAAAGTGTCAAGGGAACTCAGTGAGCATAAACTAAAAACTCTGACTTGAAAGGAATGAAAGGGAGGGATTGATTGATTGATTGATTGATTGATTGATTGATTGCATGCTCCGGGAGATGGACCCTTGCCCAGCCTGTGCAAGGGAGTCAGTACTGCATATACAGTTGGCCTCTGGTTGCCTAGTTTGGGCTAGGTGTCTCTCTATCTTATCCTGAGGTGAAGCTGCCTCTAATGGCAGGTCTTGGTATTACAGTACAACTGCCCACAGACCTGCTATCTGGGTGCCATGTTACAGATGGCTGTGCCAGTTCGTGGACTTGCCCTGGGGCCTTGGGACATATCCCAAACACGACAGTAACTGATACAGTGTTGGCTGCCTCTTCCTCCTCTAGCTCATGCTGCCTGATGGTATCACTGTGGAAGTCATCGTGGTCAACCAGGTCAATGCTGGGCACCTATTTGTACAGCAGCACACACACCCCACCTTCCACGCACTGCGCAGCCTGGACCAGCAGATGTACCTCTGCTACTCTCAGCCTGGAATCCCCACCTTGCCCACCCCAGTGGAAAGTAAGTGCTACCTGGAGAGTCAGGGAGAGCCCTGGCTCCTGGTCAGGCCAAGGCATGTAGGCAAGGAGGGTTGCCCTTGGTCTGGACCAGAAAAAGACTATTCGGGATTCCCTTGTGTGACAGCATCCTTAAGTTCCTGCATTGTTACGGGATTCTACTGGGTTGAGTTTTCTGGCTAGCCAGTGCTAGCTTGTGTCTCGCTGACCGGCCAAAGCAGTAGGATTGGAGTGTTTTAACGAGTTGACTCATAGCCCTGACACTTTGTCTTCTTTTAAATATTTTTTTAAGATTAGATTTATTCATTTTATGTTATGTGTGAGTATTTTTGCCTGCATGTATGTATGTGTAGCACATATGTGCTTGGTGCTCAAGGAGGTCAGAAAGGGCTTCATGTTCCCTGGAACTGTAGTTACAGATGGTTGTAAACCATCATGTCGGTACTAGGAATCAAACCCAGGTCTTCCTCAAGAATGACATGTGCTCCTAACCACAGAGCCACCTCTTCAGACTGGGCTTTGTGTCTTCTAAATGGGGTGATACCAAGTGGTACCCAGGCTTGCCCACCAGGAAGTAGAGCAGATATGTTGTCTGTGTCATGTAGGGTAACTTGTCACCTGTGTAGTTGACACATGACAGGTGAGGGACTTGCTCAGGTAGCATTTGAGCAGGGCCCAGGGTGTCACCGATACCTTTGTTGCTTTTATCAGTGAGTAGGGGACTAAATGCAAAACATTCCTCCCATCTCCTCATGGGCTTTGCAGTTTTCTGAAGCAGTTCCCCCACCCCCTTTTGGAAGAATGAGGTTTTAATTTTCATCAGATTCTCCAATGATCTAGCCTGAAGTCAAGCTCAAACTGGAATGGAAGGGAAACTAGCTGCACTGGGGCTTTGCCGGATCAGGACCAAGTGTAGTCGGCTACTAAAGATGCTACAGGTGCTGCTGTGAGCCTTACCTGGTCCTGCCCAGCTTGGCTGCCTGGGGGCACTCTGTACTTCCTGAGGCAGAGGCTAGATGGGTGAGCTGTAGACCTAGGGTGCCCGTCTGCTCAGGTCAGAGTTGTTGTGGAGTCGAGTAGACCAGATCCTAGATGCTGGGCCATTGAGCTTGGCAGTGCTCGATTCTCCCCGGGGACTTTTCCTTAGGCCCAGGGGCTGGGAGGCCATTCAGTGAAATGTGCTTGTCACGGGAAAGAAAGGAAGGAAGGAAGGAAGGAAAGGAAGAAGGAAAGAAAAGCTGTGTGTAGTGGTATATGCTTGTGATCCTAGCACTGGGGAGGCAGAGATAGGCAGAATCCTGGAGTTTACTGGCCAGCCAGCATTTTTTTTTTTTTTTAAAGGCCCAATATCTGAGGAATGGCAGCTAAGGTCATATCTGGCCTCCGCATCCATGCACACACACACATAAGGCAGGCCCCAACTCCTGCTTGCTGAGTTATGTATTGTACTAGTTTTAGACTACATTTCAGAGTTATGAATCCAGACTGAAGGCCCTTCAGGATTGGGTAGCTTTGGGGATGTACTGAGCTGGATTTCCCATGTTCTGTATTTTCCCTTGCTTTTCCTGGGCACCGGGAGAGGTTTTGTGTTGTCTCTGTCCCCTCCTCGTGGAAATGCATGCCTCTTACCATGCGGGAAGGTGGGAAGCAATAACCAGGGTAGCCCTCACAGCCCTGTCCTAGCCAGCCGTGTTCCACACACTTGTCCTCCCACCCTGCAGTAACGGTTATCTGCGCTGCCCCTGGTGCGGACGGGGCTTGGTGGCGAGCCCAAGTAGTGGCCTCCTATGAGGAGACCAATGAGGTGGAGATTCGCTACGTGGACTATGGTGGATATAAGAGGGTGAAAGTCGACGTGCTCCGGCAAATTAGGTGAGTGGGACTCCTTGGCTGGTCACAAGTCACCCCTGCATGGCATGGGGTGCATGGCTCAGTCCTACCCGGCTTCAGATGGGGCTGGAGTCTTCCCTCCTGCTGCCAGCTTTGTGTTCAGTCAGATGTAGACAAACTTGATGACCTGCCTCCGCTACACAGAACTAGAAAGCGGCTCTGTGGGAGAAGTCCCAAGTGCCAGGCATCAAAAGTGTGAGAGACACAGTTTGGTGAAGGACTCCTGAGTCAGGCTTGTAGCAGTTGTCCACCTGCATTCAGGTGTGCTCGTCAACCTGGGTTGTAGGTGTCGCTGTGCTGAGTGGAAGTTCAGAGACCATCGGCCCATCCCTTGCCTTTGCAGGTCTGACTTTGTGACCCTGCCATTCCAAGGAGCAGAAGTCCTTCTGGACAGTGTGGTTCCTCTGTCAGGTAACAGGCGATCCCCCACCTGCTGGGGGTCGGGGTGAGGAACACTGGGGCATGGGGCTCTCACCTATAGCCTGTGTAGACATAGTTGGTGTCCCTGGTAGCTTCTGGTTGAATAGTCTAGACTGAGGCCCAGGATCTCAGATGCCTAGCAAGTCCCCAGGCGAAGCCGGTGCTGCTGTGGCCTTGTTCAGGGTCTGCTGCTTGCACCTCACTCAGCTGAGAGAGGCTCCAGGGAGGACAGGCTCGAGGTCAGCACACTGGTCGGCGCCATCTCCACTCCTTAGGCAAGTGGGGACTGTGCCGACCTGTGTGTCTGAGACCAAGAGCATGACTAGAGAAAGGGTGCTGCCCTCCCGTAGCCACGTCCCCTGGCACCTCAGGGTGGCTGTGAGAGTCACATGTACTGATGTAGAAAGTGGTCAGACTGCAGCTTCTCGCTCCGTAGGTAAGTCTGTTTAACTGTGGCCCTCTCCCAGGCAAGCCTCTTTGGATCCCGTGGTGTCTAGAGCAGTTTCAATGCTTAAGACTTATTACAGTGCAACCAGGCATGGTGTGCTGCACACTTGAATCCTAGGATTCAGGAGGCCAAAGCAGGGGGATTGCCATGAGTTTGAGGCCAGGGTGAGCTACATACACAGCTGTCTTTTTTTTTTTTTTTTGGTTTTTCGAGACAGAGTTTCTCTGTGTAGCCCTGGCTGTCCTGGAACTCACTCTGTAGTCCTCGAACTCAGAAATCCACCTGCCTCTGCCTCCCAAGTGCTGGGATTAAAGGCGTGCGCCACCACTGCCTGGCTTTTTTTTTTTTTTTTTAAAAAGGATGGAAAACAGAAGCCAAAGTCCAGCTGAGGTCCTGCCAGAGTACTGGCAGGCTCTCTCTTTCCCGTCTTTTCCTTTCTCTCTGTTCTGTCCATCTAACAGTCTGGCCAGACTCATGGAAACAGACCCTGCTTTATCACAAGACTCTCCCACCACACCTTCTAAGTCCTCGCCTTCCTCCTTACTCCTTCCTGCATGTTTGTTTCTTACACATCACTTTTATAAGCCAGCCACCCTGAGTCTTGTCTGTTGGAGGGCATCCACCCTTACTGAGCCCGCTGCTGGGACTAGAACGCTGCGTAATTCTAATCCAAGCACGGCGGGGGCCCGTTGGCCTGTGGGATCAGCCTTTGCCCATAAAGTAGACATGCCCTCCCGTCCTGGGGCATTGCTGGTTTGGTTGGAAGTACACAAACTTGTTCAGAACAGCTGGCCCCATCTGTGTGCCCTGTGCCTTGGGGGACACATACAGCTGGGGTGGTCCTCCCTTGTGTTTACCCACTTGAGTCACAGATGCATAGGCTCAGCTGCCAAGGTGGCTGTCCTAGACACAGTCCTGCAGTCTGCAGCATCTGAAGCAGCTTGCAGGTGACAAGACTGTTCTGCCCCAGAGGACATCTGAACTGTTTTGTCTTTTTTGTCTCTTTAGACAATGATCACTTTTCACCTGAGGCAGATGCAGCCATGAGTGAGATGACAGGCAATGCAGCACTGTTGGCCCAGGTGTGTGTACAGTGGGGAGTAGGAAGCTGGCCCAGGTGTGGGAGGGGATAGGAGGCTGGCCCAGGTGTGTGTGTGGGGGGACAGGAGGCTGGCCCAGGTGTGTGTGTAGGGGGCAGTAGGCTGGCCTAGGTGTGTGTGTGGGGGGAACAGGAAGCTGGCCTAGGTGTGGGGGTGGGGCAAGAGGTTGGAGATCAGCCAGGGGCCGTCAGTGGAGGCTCTTGCCTAGTGCAACTTAAATGTCCAGACTTCTTGAGATCTAACACTTAAATTCCTTCTGACCTGTGGTCATGAGCCCGGAGTGACCAGCAAGCTTGAAGTGCATCAGCCAGGCCTGGCACACTCCTATAATTGAGCACTCTGTAGACTGAGGCAGGAAGAGTCTGAGTTTGAGGCTTGTGTGGGTTACATAGTACAACTTGTCTCAAGTTTGAAGTGTGTACAGCCTAAGGTGTTTTCTATGCCCATGTCCCTCCAGGTGACAAGCTACAGTGCAACGGGCCTGCCTCTGATTCAGCTCTGGAGTGTGGTAGGAGATGAAGTGAGTCTGCCCTGCTCTACCCAAGCTGCTGCGAGCAGCCTAGGCTGACTGGGAACTAGTTGTGGCCACTGTTAGACAACATGACTGTGGACCAGTGGCACTCAGGACACTGGACATCACAGTTGGGATTGATGATATTAGTGCCATGAAGCTAGATGTGTTGCTGAGCATGTAACTTCTGGGACAGTCTCTCCCAACACAAAGTACCCTTAGTGCCAAGTGAGGTCGACCCTGTTCTAGACCTTCCAGGACCTCTGTCCATTGCTCCTGTCCTTACCGTCAAGGCTCAGGTTTCTTCAGGATGCTAGGAGCCTGTGCCAAAAGGCACAACATTTGAGTAAGATCCCTGTTGGGGTTGTATGCTCCAGGTCTGCCCCTGTTCCCTGGCTGATGACTGGAGACTTCGGTAGAAGGACTCACGCTGACTTGAGACCTAGTCCCTAGGTGCCATGCAGAATTCTCAAGAAAACTCTCTTTTCCAGGTGGTGTTGATAAACCGGTCGCTGGTGGAGCGAGGCCTTGCGCAGTGGGTAGACAGCTACTATGCCAGCCTTTGACCTTGGCTCCAAGCTGCTTCGTTCGGTCTTCTTTGCACTGTTGAGATTGGGTTTGGCACCCAGGACAGAGATTTAACAGCAGAGTAACAAACACTGTTCTCACTGAGTCTTCTTTCCCCATTCTGTAGTCCTGTGGAGAAGGAGCGTCCTCCCCAGGAGGAGCTGCGTGTTCCTTTCAAAGCCTTGGAATGGCGTTTCACCAGCCAGCTGGCTTCGCCTGGCTGGAGGCCATCTGCAGGGAGGTCTCTTAGCCAGGCTGTCCTGTTCATTCCATCCGCTCCCCTCTTCCCACCCACACCCCACACACCGCAGCAGGCAGGCCAGAGCGGGTGTGGGGCTGGCCGAGAGGGTCAATTGCAAAGTCTTTTTTCAGGGAGTGAGACATGGACTAATTGGTATCGATTCCCTGTATAGCTCACTTGGATGAATTGACGGTGTTTAGCAGTTTTTATATACTTCCTCCAGGTCTCTAGGATCTCAGACTTTTTAAAACATAGATGTAAATAAGGAGCAACTGTCACACCTGACCCCAGTGAGTGGGGAGAGGGAAGCTATTATCTTGCCAAGCCTGGTTGTAATTTGTAACCATTTTCTATTTGTGCAAACTCTGTAAATATATGTTTAAAAATGTAATATTTTGTACAAGACACACTGGAGAAAAAGGGAACTCAAAACTCTTCCACATTCTTCACCAGGAAATAAAGTCCATCCATCCCACGGAGTGGGACTGACCTCCCCTGCTGTTCCAACCAGGGCCGCTGCACTTCCTGTGCAGACAGGAAGCTGTATGGGAAACTGTCGTTTGGGATTTGATTTTTTTTTCCTGTATGAATTTAAAAAAAAAAAAAATTCATTGAATTACCTTGCAGTGGTGTTTGACTCTTTTATAGACTGTCTTTAGCATTGTGCAATTTAAGAATAACTTAAGTATCTTGGACTTTACATAAATCTTGAATTGTATAAACTATAACCTTGAGTTCATGTTTTCTTCAGTGGTGGCAGAGATTTGGGGCTGGGACCGAGGGTGGTTGAGTGGTGTGGTCTATAGAGGGTCCAGCTGTGACTCTCCAAGGGCCACTATGAGAGAGAAGACCCAAAATCTTAGACCTTTAGGCTTGCTCTTCACCCTGCCCCCACCAGGTGGCAGCCCAGCTTCCTCTGGCTTGTGCATTCAGAGAACACAGGGTGTGGTGTAGGGAGAGGATGTATATAGGTAAAGATTAGAGCAATGGGCCTCTGCAGTCCCGATGACACCAGAGTGCTTCCCTTGGGGAGGACTACGTGTTGACACAGGCTCCTCAAAGCCATAGGATCTGGGGAGAATATAGATTCTTGGTCTCTCAGATCTTTTTTTGTTTGTTTGTTTGTTTTTTGTTTTTCGAGACAGGGTTTCTCTGTGTAGCCCTGGCTGTCCTGGAACTCACTCTGTAGACCAGGCTGGCCTCGAACTCAGAAATCCGCCTGCCTCTGCCTCCCAGGTGCTAGGATTAAAGGCGTGTGCCACCACCGCCCTGTGGTCTCTCAGATCTTAAGGTCTCATCCTTGGAAGCTGATTCCGTGGGACATGATTGGGAATTAGGAGGAAAAGCAGGTTGGAGGGCCAATCGTGAAGGCGTGAGCTCTTCAGACAGATGCTTTTCTGAGGAGCAGGTTTCCAGGTAAGCTCATCTGAGACTCCTGTCACTAGTGCTCATCAAAGGCATCTTAACCTGAAACCAGCTTGGGGGAGAAGAGACCCAGCCAACTGCTAGGGGTGAAGGGTGAAATCCTGGGGGAACTGGACTTCGATGGTACAGTTTCTTCCAGTTCACTGCAGGTGTCAGCATCCAATGAGCGCTGAGAGACACAGGAGTGGCTGGTCATTGCAGAGTCTAGTTCTAGGTTACTGCTACTCCAAGTACAGCTTTGGTTATACCAGGGTCACTCACAGGTATCAGAGGTTTAAGGTAAAACAAGATGGGGCACTAAAGGTCTAGAGTACTTCCCTCCGTGAGCTGTGCCATGCTATGGTGATACAGAATCCACAGCCAATGAGGCAGGAACCCTTCCTGGCTGAGCTACTTAGAAAGCAGAGCAGAGCCAAGTAGCAAAGCCAGCCACTCCCCAGCTTAAGTGCGGTTAACCACTTCTCTAAGTAACATGGAGCCACCTTGCTCCCCTAGGTTCATGTCCCCCGACAAGTGCCAGTACTTAAATGGTCAGCCAGGGGGATAGTTTTAGATCCTAAGAGAACAGGGAGGAATACAGGGCCAAGGATCAAGCCAGGAGAAGTTTGTAATGTCTGCTCCAAAGGGTGAATGCTTTTCACATAAGATGACCTAGAAGGAAAAATCAACTTCATTGACAATGTCTTGGGTAGTCTGGTGAAATATAGTAGAAATACAACCTGATTTGGGGTGTGGGGTTGAATTTCCTGTACCCACATGGCAGCTCACAGCTGTAACTCCTGGGGGCCCAACACCCCACACAGACTTATAAGTAGGCAAAACACCAATGTACATAAAACAATAAATTATATAAAAAATTGTCAGTTTTCCAAAAGCTGCAATTAAGAAGAAAAAGGAAAATTTAGTATTGTTCACCTAAAGCGTAAAGGAAAACATTACGTAATCACAGTTTGATATCTGGTGTGGACTTTCTATGGCAGTCTTCCTATGTTTCTGGAGTCCACAGCAGCAACTGGCTTGTCTCCTGTCTTGGACAGCAATACTTGAACTATCCACCAGTGCCAACACCCTTACACAGACTGTTTCTTGTTTTGTTTTTTTCGAGACAGGGTTTCTCTGTGTAGCTCTGGCTGTCCTGGAATGAACTCTGTAGACCAGGCTGGCCTCGAACTCAGAAATCTACCTGCCTTTGCCTGCCAAGTGCTGGGTTAAAGGCGTGCGCCACCACTGCCCGGCACAAACACAGACTGTTTCTTACTGTAAACACTATAGAGTGACCAGGTGTTACCATACAAGCAGTACTTGGGAGGCAGAGGCAGGAGGACTGAGACCAGCTTAGGCTATATGGTGGTAATGTGTCAAGAACAAGATGGTAGGCTGGGGAGATGGCTCCTTAGACCAGGTAAAGACATTAGCTGTGCAGGCCTGATGACCTGAGTTCAAAGTCCAGGGTGAACGTAGAAAAACCACTTCCCAAAGTTGTCCTCTGACCCCCCACTTGCATGTCAGCTTGTGTGCCCACGTCATACACACTTGGTAGCAGTTTAAAAGCATGTTTGCAGGAAGTGTTTTTAAAAGTGTCTGTGTATGAGGTTTTTGCTATGTAGGCCAAGCTGGCATTAAACTTCAATCCTGTCTCTGCTTCCTGGGTGCTAGAATTACAGGTATGTGCCCTTAGCTTGCCTTCAGGCTTCTGAATCGTGACATTAAACCAGTCAACATTATAAAACACATTTTGATCCAACTGTCTGCCATCTTCACTGCACACCTGTGTCTTCCACAGTGCCCCTGAGCTTTTCATTCTGTCTTACCTTCCCTTTGGACTATGTCTGATTTGTTGTTATGATCAGGACATGTGAACCCCTTAGTGTGAGAAGTGTGCGTCTTGACCTGACAGGCATCATTATTTGGCTGGGCATCTCTGGTTAATTGGGTGTCCTCTTTGCCAAGAATCCTGGCTATTCCACAACTCAAATGTGACCTTTCAGCCCTGTTGGACTTAAATGTGGACCTAGGCTCCTGATTCTGAGGTAGAGGCAGCATGTGTCACCAGGCAGCAGTTATGAGGGCAGTCATGCTTTCCTTCATCCTCTGCCCAGTGTCAGCCATGTTTCAGAGTGAAGAGGACACAGAAGAGCTTTAGCTAAGCCTTGATGGAGGTAGGGATGAGGCAGAATTGTCATAAGCCCCCAGGATGAGGTTTGTGTGTTGACTATGACCTGCCTGGTGATGTCACTTTAGGCACCTGTCTTAGCCAGCGTTCTATTGCTGTGAAGAGACACCATGACCTCTTATAAAGGAAAATCTTTCATTGGGCCAGCTTACAGTTTTAGAGGTTTAGTACATTATCAACATGGTGAGAAGCATGGTGGCATGCAGTCAGACATGGTGCTGGACAGGTTGCTGAGAGTCACACATCTGGATCGGATTGGCAGGCAGCAGGAAGAGAGAGAGAGCCACTGGGGCCTAGTAGCTTAGGCAGCTGAAACTCTGAAACCCTCTTCCAGCACATGCTTCTTCTGGCAAGGCCACATCTAATCCCCATCAAGTAGTGCATTGACCAACCATTCTAGGGGCCTTCTCATTCAAACCACCACAGCCCTAACCTTTACTCTGAAGTCAGCACTCTGGCCCCAGGACCACCTATGCACCATATTCTGCTTGACTTGGCACAAGTCCTTTGCTCTTTGTCCCCATAACCCTCACTTTGTAAATAAATAAAAAGACAAAAGGTGTTTCTGATGGGTGAGTGCTAGTATGAGGACCCAGGTTTAGATCCTCAGATCCCACAGAAAGCTGGATGCTGTAGTGTGCATCTATGATCCCAGTGTGCTGGGAGGGGGGGAAAAGACAGAAAATCGCCAGAAAGCTCCCAGGGGAGCTAGCCTGGTGTGGCAATGTGCAAACCTACTTGTCTCGGGGTGGAAGATGAAGAGCAATACTTGAAGTGGTTCTCTGACCTCCACGAGTGTGCTCCTGCTCCTGTGATTGGGCTCATGAACATGAACGCACACACCATCCGATAGTTACATGTTTTTAAGTGAAGGTGAATTTCAACAGGCTTGCCAGGTTTGATTTGGGGTAATCTGTTTGGCAAAGGGGTCAACTGAAGATTCCTCTTAAGGAGGTTGACTTGTATCTTTACAAAGAAAATAATCTCAGTGGGATCTTTCTTGGCTTGTTTGTTTAGAGAAGCAGGCCCAGCTGACATCTGGTGGAGACAGACGGCATTGGAGAAACCCCCGGTGCTCTGGGCAAGGACGGCTGATACTTCCTCCCTGAGCTGGGATGGAGTTCTTGTCTTTCTCTGGTCTTCCTGGCAGAGTGACAAGGAAGGCACTCTGACTGCTCCTATGGGTTTCTACACCAAGTGCCTGTGTATGTATGCCAAGCCTGCTAAGGGCTACAAAGCTGAGACAGACCCAGAGCCTTCAGGAAGTGTGCCAATGAGTCTATAGCAGATGGCACATGTCTAAGTGGGAGCCTTTCTTCACTTTTCTGCGGGGTTCTGGAACCTCTTGGGAGGTAGGGACTAGGCTCACAATAAGCTGAGCCTGGCCTTGAACCTGTGTCTTCTGGTTTCCAGACTCTGCTCTCTCTCTGGGTGCTTGGGTGTCCAAATTCCCAAGTAACTTGGCCCACATAAGCACAAGCCCCTGCAGCCAGATATTTATCTTCATTTTAATGACTCAGAGTCTGTTCCTTTGTTTAGCAAAGGTTGAGAACCTCCCCAGGGCTTGATGGTCCATACTGGCTGCATATTACACTTACTTGAAACCTACTGCATAAGTAGATTTAAATGGTCTGAGATGAGGCTACTCATTAAGAGATGATTAAACATTATTACCTTTTGGGGACTGGAGAGATTGTTCAGCAGTTAAGACTAGAGTCAGATTCCTAGCACTTATACCAGGAAGCTAACAACTGCCTGTAACTCCAACTACATGAGGTTTGACAACCCTCTTCTGGCCTCTGTGGCTACTCACATACACATGCACATATAAATACAGATACACATAATAAAAATACATATTTTAAAAGATTATTATTTGGGGATTCTACATACATAGCTCAATAAAGTGATGGCTATTCACATGCACATGCAATATACATACATATAATAAATATATTTTAAAAGATTATTTGGGAGGGGCTCTACATACATAACTCAGTAAAGTGGTTGCTTGTATAAGCATGAGAATCTCAACCTCAGAATCCACATAAAAAAATCTGGGGGTCAGGCCGGGCGGTGGTGGCGCACGCCTTTAATCCCAGCACTTGGGAGGCAGAGGCAGGTGGATTTCTGAGTTCGAGGCCAGCCTGGTCTACAGAGTGAGTTCGAGGACAGCCAGGGCTACACAGAGAAACCCTGTCTCGAAAAACCAAAAAAAAAAAAAAAAAAAAAATCTGGGGTGAGAGTTAAAGAGATGGCTCAGTGGTTATGGTCATGTACTGCACTTGTAGAGGTCTTGGGTTCGGTTCCCAGGTCTCACATCAGGTGGCTCATAACCACCTGTAACTCCAGTTCCACGGGATCTGATGTCTGGCGTCTGAGGACACAGCACTCATATGCATTATTACCTTTAGAATATTACCTCCCCACTGTTACCTTTAGAACATAATAAATGCATGGGAGTCTGGAGTATAGAATGTGATGCCTTCTTGACTATGCACATATCCCAGATGAGTTCCCTCGGGCCCAGTTCAGTGCCCTGTTCAGTCAGTCTAATTTAGTTTTCAATATAAGATCTCTGGCCGGGCAGTGGTGGCACATGCCTTTGATCCCAGCACTTGGGAGGCAGAGGCAGGAGGATTTCTGAGTTCGAGGCCATCCTGGTCTACAGAGTGAGTTCCAGGACAACTGGGGCTACACAGAGAAACATCACAACATCAGCCCTTTTTACATTTTTATTTTGAGATGGTTGTCTAAGCTGGCCTTGAACTCACTCCATAGTCCAAGTAGCTGAGGCAGGCCTTGAACTTGTGACCCTTATCTTTTCCTTTTTCTTTGAATTTAAACTAGAGGGATAACCTTGAACAACTTTCTTCTTTTTTTTTCTTCCTCCCCTTCCTCCTCCTCTTCCACTTTTCCTTCTCATCTTCTTCTGTCTCCTCTTCCTCTTCCCTCCTCGCTCTTTTTGTTTTTTTGAGACAAGGTTTTTTTTCTGTGTATCCTGGAACTTGCTCTGTGGACCAGGCTAGTCTAAAACTCATAGAGATGTCCACCTGCCTCTTCCTCCTGGGTGCTGGGATTAAAAGTTCTCGGTCACTACCGCCCAGCTGACCTTGAACTTCCCACCTTCCCACCTCTATCTCCCAACTGCCAGGGTTGGGATTACAGGTGTGACCACTATACCCAATTTAGACTGTGCCGGAGACTGAACCTAGGGTTTCAAGCATGCTCTGGTAAGTTCTGTCCAGCAGCCATGTCCCCAGGCTTGAGTTTCTTCTAAAGTGGCATGCTTCCTCACTGGCTTGAGACTACATGGAATCCTTGGTTCCTGTGCTGACTTGATTCGGAGTTAGAGCTAATTATTGTGTAATCTCGATGATGTTCTGTTGTCTGCCATGTGTCCAGTGTTGTGCAGTGCATAGTTTGTAATGGTCCTATTCAGATGATGGAAAGAGCATTTAAACAGTAAAAGGTCTACCTGAAAAAGTAGAGCCGTAAAAGAGAATGTGTTTTTGAAATGTTTAAAGGAGTAAAGTCTTGTGTACTACACAGGGCGGACTGCTATTGTGGTCTCCTTCCACTAGATGGCGCCATAGCACAAGCTACTATAGGTATCCCCTCCCTTTGCCTCATGACTGAAAACAGGTTCTCCAAGCACTGTCTCAGTATTAAACTTAATAAGAATGCAAACTCTCAGCTCGTACCCCAGACTTACTGAACGAGAACCGTATAGCACTCTGTCCAGGTAGTTTAGATGCAGACTTAAGTTTGAGAGCCACTGTCCTAGAATCAACCTTGGGGTAGCTTGGGAAGATGCCTGTAGGAAGCCAAGTGCGCTTGCTGGGGAGGGGTGTGGAGCTGGGGTGGGGGAAGGGAGGGGAAGGAGCGTGAGAAAGGGTGGGTGGAGGGTGGAAGAAGGTTATTGGTGCAGGTATAATTAATGCCATGGAGCTGGTTCAAGATCAGAAAGGTGATGTGGATGGGGGGAGGTGGGGGATAGGACTGTTTCTCTCCCAAGTCGGGTAAGGGGAAGTAGAGGAGAGAAAAGAGGGCTCTTCAAAGACATCCCCCTCCTTTAGGGCGAGAGATCGAGGGCTAGGAGCTGAATCATAGGCTGTCTGAGTTCTGCCGGGAGCCCCAGGGCGGCTTGTGTCCTCGTTGTGGCTGTTCATCTCAGCCTGCTCTGAAATTTCACCAGCCTACTACTGTGTTAATGGATTGAAATCTTGCAACCCTCCCAAGACGACCCAGGAAAATGGATGCTCAGAATCAAAAAGAAGCTTGAGACGGGGTGGGAAAATCACTAGTGAATTAAAACCTTATTTTTGTCTTTTCGATCCCATCTGTACCCTCAGGGAAGGCCAGTGCAGAATGAATTCATGAATTCATCTCTCCTCTCTCTCTCTCTCTCTCTCTCTCTCTCCTCTCTCTCTCTCCACCGACAAAAATTCCTTTTGCAGGTTGCCGCTGAGGCTTCACAAGGGCGACATACCATGCAAATATTTTTTTTCCAGTTATGATGTATACAGTTTTTAGTTTGATTTATTTTTGATGTCAGAAACAAAATGGAAGTTAGCTCTTTAAAAATGAGTGTGGCTCACTGAATAAATAAATAATATGCTCTTGGCCAGAACCTGCCAGTACCTCCTTAATTGCCCATTGATTCTTTAATTCTCTGCACTTCACCATCTACGAAATTAAGAGGCCATAGAGCATGGAGATGTCTTTTGCCAAACAACTAAAAGAATCAGGGATTTTCAAAGGGATGGTCCTTCCTGGGGGCTTTGACCCAGCATTAAAAGGCAGAAGTTATTCAAGAATGGAGGCCTGGTGTCCTGCATGGACTTTTCCAGAGCTTGTGTACCCTCACTTGGCTTTCCAGCCATGGACATGAGTGTCGTGTCCAGCAGCTGGGAATGTGTACTCTGGTGGGCCACCAGTAGCAGCAGGGACCTGATTGTCCCTCCTAGTGGTTTCTGGAGGTTGGGTGGTCTGACATGGTCTCCCTCCAGCAAATGCTGCTGTTCAGATCTTTCAGACTAGTCCGATAGACCCAACCACCGGTTCTGGGAGCTGCCTCCTTTCTGCCAGGGAGACGTTTCAGGAAGTTCCCTTTAATCCCATTTCTGGAATGACCCACCAGTTTCCCCTCCCTCAAAAGTCCCCTGGCGTCATCTATCTAGCCTCCTCAGTCTCAGGACTCTGCTTCTCCCTCTCCTTCCCTTCAAGGCACAGAGCCTGTTTTCTTATCTCAGGCTGTCCCCTAGGGGTCTCCAGGATGCACTCTTACCCAAGATTCTGCCCTGAAGCGCCCTCCTCCAGGGCATGGCTCTGAGCATTCATACTCCTTTGAAAGCTGCCACAAGGGGTGGTGTAAGGACAGGTCGTGCCAATTGCTTCTCTGTAGAAGCCTCTTAAATGAGTCTGCTTCCATGGGCCTAGGGTGGGGCTCTCCCCGTTTCTCTGGGTCCATAGGGTGCATCATTTCTTCCACTCCAGAGACACAATACCAGTTGCCTTTCCTTCTATCCTGGAGTCTCCATGCATACCTACTCGGCTACTGTTAGTGTCCCCATGAGAACGTCTACTCTGGGCTGGGAGCCCAGGCAAGGATGCCCAGCCAGGATCAGGGGGATCTTGCCATTTGCCTCTGGACCCCTCAGCGGCCGCTCCTCTCTGTCCCGTGTCCCTCTCTATCTGCATCTTCCTTGAATTAGAATTCCCACTCTTCCACTTATCAAGTCAGCCTCACGCCCGCCTGTTTCTGCCACTGTCAACATTCCTGCTCCCAAGTCTCCAGCAGCCTGAGCTCAGGGCCGCCTCTCCCTCTCTCTGGCAATTACGATTCCTTCCCTGGCTCACGTCGGAAGTCTTTGTTCTTCTCCCTGAACGTTCAAGTTAATTTCTTCTGACTGTTTATTCAGCCTTTGTACTGGCTGGCTTGCTACTTAGTCAGGAAACGGGGGAGATGGGGGGCCCTCCGAGGCAAAAGCACGGGGATGTGTGGGGACTCAGAACAACAGTTTAGGACAGGAAGTAAGACACTTCAGAGGAGGAGGGCGCTAGACAGGAATTCTCTGGGCTATGGGACCAGGACTGGGATTGTGAACTTAGGGAGGGGAGTGGATGGGGAAGAAGGAGGGGAGGGAGCAGGGAAGGAGGGCAGGGGAGGGGAGGGGTGAGGAAGGGAAGCAGGGGAGGGGACAAGAGAGTTACCCTCAACTCAGGGCCTTCTTCTTGTGTCTGGGGGCAAGTGTGCATGTAAATACACTTGGAGACAGGTGCACTCCGATTACTTAGAGACCTGCAGTGTGGGAGACCAACCAACTAAACCAAACAGCAGTCCTGGCTTGCCTTCTGTGTTAGCCTTTTGTTCTGCCAAGCATTTAAGAGTTTAGGAGGGGGTCTTGGGTTTGTAAAACACCCTGTACTGGAGAGACAAAAGAAGGGATCCTGTAGGGAGGGGTGGCGAGGAGGGAGGGGACGGGAAGGGGAGTAGGAAAGGAGAAGGCTGGGATGGGTAGTGGGTAAGGAGAGGCCTCTGGATCAAGGACTGTGTAGCTGCTGATGGCAGAAGCAGCCACAGCCTAGTGGTTTTTTAGCTTTTTTTTGTTTTGTTTTAATGTTGAGAGACATTGTTGCTAAATTACCCAGACTGTTCTCAAACAAAGAATCTCCTGCTTCAGTCTACTGAGTAGATGATATTACAGGTGTTTTCAGCAGGCCTGGCTGCAGTCTCTCTGTCTCTGTCTCTGTCTCTCTCTGTGTAGTTGATATAGATAGATAAAAGTGATAAAGATGATTTAGATATATATATAGTATAGATATATAAATAGATACAGATACATATAAATATAAATGATATAGTTATAATAGATATATACTTATGGTAGATATAGGTATATGTATAGATGTAGCTGTAGATATAGATATAGGTAGATATAGATATGGTCCTACTATATAGGCCCGGCTAGGCTAGAACTTGCTATGTAGACCAGAACGGTGGTGAACTTGTCCTCCTACTTCTGATTCCTGACTACTTGAATTACTGGAGTGTGCTACCATGCCCGGCAGCAATCTCTTGAAAATCTAGTGGAAGGTGTTTGCAGCCTTGGCTGCCCTTGAACTTTTAATCTTCCTGCCTCAGCCTCAGGAGTCCTGGGACTCCAGGTGTGTGCCCCTAAAGCCCTAGGTTCTGATCCCAGCACTGCAAAAGTGAATAGATGGATGGATGTTGTCTTAGGGAGACCATTGCTGTGATGAAGCACCATGATCAAAAACAACCTGGGGAGCAAAGGGCTTATTTGGCTTGTACCTTTAGATCACTGCTCATCATTGGAGGAAGTCAGGACAGGGTCTCAAGCAGGACAGGAACCTGGAGGCAGGAGCTGATACAGAGACCATGGAGGGGGGATGCTTCCTGGCCTGCTGCCCATGGCTTATTCAGTCTGCTTTCTTATAGAACCCAGGACCACCAGCCTGGGCTGGCACCACCCACAGTGGGCTCGGCCCTCCTCCATCAATCATTAATTAAGAAAATGCCTTACAGGCTTGCCTACATCTCAGTCTTATGAAGGAATTTTCTTAAATGAGGTTCTTCTTCTCAGATAACTCTAGCTTGTGTCAAGTTGACTTAAACCATCTAGCACAGTAAATAAACTTTTTTTTTTTTTTTTTTTTTTTTTTTTTTTTTTTGAGATAGTGTCTCCCCATGCAGCCTTGGCTGGCCTGGAACTCACTATGTTAACCAGACTATCCTTGAATTACTAGAAATCCCCCTGTCTCTGCCTCCAGAAGGCTGGGCTTAAAGGCTTTTGTCACCATACCCAGTGAATACATTTATTTAAAAACGCATAATGGATCCCTTCTTTCTTTCTTCCAAGAAATCTTCCTAAACTCCGTTATGAAAAACAGACAAGGTAACTATTTTGTTTGTGTTAAGTTTACACGCACACCTGGACTGGGAGTGTAAGCTCAGTGGTACACACTCACCTAACACGCGTGAGGTTTGGCCTCAGCCCACAGCAAGTAAAAGTAAGTTAAAAAGTAAGACCAATTTGCATGTTGATGTGTATGGCAACTTACCTATTAGATGAAGATTATTGAGACAGATGAAAACGTAAATTGGAGTGAATGCAATGTGATGGCCCGCATCGAATCTGAGGACAGTGAGGCCCTCCAAGGCAAAGCTATAAAATCTGAAGAAATGATGGTGTTAGTTCCTGTCTTAGCAGTGGCCCGGTGGCTCTCAGTCCTGAGGGCTGGGCTGGGCTTATGTTCTTTGGCTTCTTTGGCGTTAGGAGGAAACAATGGCGGGGAAGCTCACTTAGAAGCCGCCACTTTTCTGCAAATAGAAATTACTACCAAGAAAAGCTTTCTCTCCAAGCCTTTATGGCATCCGTGAATAGATTTCACAAATGGACAAAGAAAGATCCAAGGCCCGGGTTCCTTCACCCAACAAATTACTGCTACCCTTCGCTTTGATTTCACAATATTGAGAGAAATCTTGCCTCTCCTAACCACGCTGTTGAAAATGGGAGCGGATTTGAACAGCTTCTCGCCTGTGGTCTCAGGCCCCTTGAGTTCCAAGAGCAAAGGGCAGTAGATGCTACATTAGGGCAGTACAAGCCTGCAGGTTAACATTTGTTAAGGACGTGGGGGCACACATGCATGTGCGTGCACATACACTCTGTGTGTGTATGTGTTAAAAGTTTTTAAGTTGTTTAAAATTTGTTGTTTTTTTCTCAAGATAGGGTTTCTCTGTGTAGCCCTGGCTGTCCTGGAACTCACTCTGTAGACCAGGCTGGCCATAAACTCACTACATAGCTGAGGATGACCTTGAACTCCTGATGTTTCTACTCCATCTTCTGAGTACTGAGATTATAAGTGTCTGACACCCCCCTCTAAGCTGTACCCCTAGCCCCTCTTTAATTTTTTTAATTAAAGAGTTATTATTGGGGGTGAACCATACAGCTGAGTGGATAGAAGCGCTTACAGCTCAGTCTGAAAACCTGAATTTGTAGCCCATGTGGTAGAAGGAGAGAAGTGATTCTTGAAACTTGGCTTCTGACCTCTACATGGGTTCTGACTGTGAGACATCCGTGTACATGTGTACACACACATAAACACACACACACACACAACTTGGGAGTTGTCAGCTGCTACGCTGCCTTTCACCTGGAGACCATCCACATGGAGGGAGGCGGGAAGGTAGCACTGAGGTCGGAGAGAAGCTGAAGTCAGAGGGGTCGGGGACATTGTCGGTCAGCCCCAGTTGTGCCCTTGTTTCACAGACACCTTGGTCAACTTTAAAAAAGATTTATTTATTCGCTGTCTTCAGCCACACGAGAAGAGGTCATCTGATCCCATTACAGATGGTTGTGAGATCTCCATGTGGTTGATGGGAATTGAACTCAGGACCTCTGGAAGAGCAGTCAGTGCTCCTAACCGCTGAGCCATCTCTCCAGCTCCCCTCTTTCAACTTTTTTAAAAAAGATTTATTTATTCATTTTATGTGCATCGGTGTTTTGCCTGGATGTATGTCTATGTGTGGGTGTTAGATCCCTTGGCACTGGAGTTACAGATAGTTGTGAGCTGCCATGTGGGTGCTGAGAATAGAACCCAGATCCTCTGGAAGAGCAGCCAGTGTTCCTAACTGCTGAGCCATCTCTCCAGTCCCTGTTCTGACATTTTTTTTTTCAAACTTAAACTTGCAACCAAAAGAAAATGAGAGTGGGAGAGCTAGGGAAATAGACGACCGGTGAAGTGCTTGCTATGTAAGCACAGGGGCCTGGGTCTGGTCCCCAGAGAGCATCTAAATTGCTGGGTGCACATGCAATCCCCCTGGAGTTCAGGGAAACCCCGAGGGCCAGTCAGTCTAGCTCCAGATCCAGTGAGAGACCCTGACTCCAAAACCAAGGTGCACAGCCAGGTATGGTGGTGTATCCCTTTAGTTCTAACACTTACGAAGCAGAGGCAGGTAGATCTCTCTGAGTTCAAGTCCAGCCTGGTCTACATTCCATGTACGGAAACCGATCTCAATACAACTGTAACAAATAATAAAACTATGGAAAGTAGGGGCTGGAGAGATGGCTCAGAGGTTGAGAGCACTGGCTGCTCTTCCAGAGGTCCTGAGTTCAATTCCCAGCAACCACATGGGGGCTCACAACCTCTATACTGGGATCTGATGCCCTCTTCTGGCATGCAGGCATATATGCAGGCAGAATACTGTATACATAATAAATAAATAAACCTTTCTAAAAAGTTTTTAAAAAAATATATGGGGAGCAATTGAGGAGGATACCAGATGTCTTCCACATACATGCACACACATGTTGATGCACAAATACACACAATACATATGTATACACGCACACACAAAAGACTATGGGTTTGTATCCTGGGAGTAGCAGGCGCTAAGGAGTGGCTGCTCCCAGGCTCCGTTTCTTCCGTCCTAAACTTGTGCTTTTCTGGTGTCTGGAGCCCAGAGCGTTCTGTTCTTGCATCCCTTTGCAATAGATTCTGTACTTCAGAGCATGTGACTGCGACCTAGCTCTTAATAAATCAGCCAGGAGCCTGCGCCCGGGAAAGAGCCTTTGCCGTACATCATCTTTGTTTTCCTCTTGGGGAGAACAACCATGCTACACCAATAACCTGCCACGTATATGTCTCAAAGCCCTATTTATATAGCCATATGGATAAACATATATAAATAGGACTCTGGGATAATAGATTAAGGGGGCTGCTCATCCATTGAAGACTTATGAGGCTTTCAGGACCAAATGGCGGCCTGATTCAGTAAGAAAAATGGATCTCTTGGTAGAACGTGGCCAAGACTCTGATGAGCCTGTAACCTGGGAGAAAGTCCATCAGTGAAGAAGAAGGAAGCGGGTGTAGCAGGAACGGGAAAGGCAGAGCTGCACAAAGCCAAGAACCCGGAGCGGTCTTCTCAGCTCAGCTCTTGTTTTGCTGTGTGACCTTGGGCAGGTCACTTGCCTTCACTGAGTTTTTACCATATCAGTGCAATTAGGACTCACTGACTACTAAGTGCCTCTTGGGCTGTCATGTTAAAATGACCCTGAGGTTTGTGATCAACTTCCTTGGATGGGAAAGATTGGGAGAGCTCGGTTCATTGACGTTTTTTGTAGTTCTTGACTTCTCACTGGTGCAGCTCATGGCTCTTCAACTTCTGGAAGCTTCTATAGAAGCATAGAAGGGATCTGCATCTACTATGCAGTCCCTGGGGTGGAGTAAATAACAACAGCTAGTACTGTTATGTTTTTGGCTCTGAGATACCTGGGCATGGTGCTTGCTGTGTGGATCTTTGGGCAGTGTCTCCTGACTTGTCTCCTGCTAAGAGCCAAGCACTGTCCTGTGATTGCCACAGATGCCATCTCAGTTTGTCCCTGAGGTGGGGACCATTGTCTTTAGTTACAGATGATGCCAAATTCTAGAGTGGACTAGACTACTGTCCCAGGTCACTGGTGTGTGTGCATGTGTGCGTGTGTGTCTGTGTGTATGTATACATATATGTTTGTACACGTGCGGGCTGGATACTTGCAAGCAGAGTTTGCACCACTTCCCCTCCTCACCCACTTCCTCCCTCCCGTCCCAGGTCTATACCCTACACCATGGTTGGTTGTAGGGGCTGGACTTCTGGTTTGGTTTGTAGGAGCAAACACGGGAGCTCCCAAAGATGAGCTCAAGAGGGAGCTCACCAAAAGAGTCACCAGGCTGCTCCTGGGTATTCCCAGCCATCCATGTTTTGGGGAAGAGCTACAGAGAAGATGCACTCTGGCTGTAGTGAGATTTCTTTCAGTTTTCCCAAGACAGGTTTTTTTTTTTTTTTTTTTTTTTTTTTTTTTTTCCAAAAGTCTATTTACCGGAGAGCCTTACAGAACCCAAGATAACCAGGTATCGGCCATGCTTCAGTGAACCCCAAATCAAAGATGGACGAGATAACTCGTAGCTGATGTATTACCTTCTAGCATTTCAGGCCCTCTCTGCTGACTGAGGCCAGGCTCTCAAGAGCTAATGCCACATTTCTCCTGGGGTGTAAGGATGCAGCTGGTGTCAGATTGGGCACTGAGGAGGGAGTGAGCAGGACGTGGGGAGTTAATCCCAGGGCCCCTTGGAATGTGAAGGCTGGGACAGCTAGGCTGCTTCCTCTATAACCCACCTTCATCATGTGGGCAGGCAGTGTGCCATACCAAGCACATACCGTGGGCCAAGCCCAGAGCTGAGGGTTGGTTGGATTCTCTAAACACCTTCTGGGTGGTCCGACCCTTACCTCCACATGACTGGCTGGAAACCGAGGCACGGAGATTAAGCAGTTGGCTTCCATGCCTCACCTCATAGGGAGCTGAGCTGTAACCTGCTCGGGCTGATTCTAGAAGTGTGGCTGTTAACATCACTCTCTGACACCTCTAGGACTAGCCATTGCATTTGTGGGAAGTCGAAATGCAAGAACCGTTGTTTACATTTCTTTCTGTAAAAAAATTGGAGTGTACGTACATTTGTGTGTGGGTCTGCCCACAGACGAGTGTGAATATGCATATGCCGAGACCAGCGGTCATCACTAGATGTCTTCCTCATTTCTCTCCACCTCATTAAAGTGTTTATTTATTGCTGTGTGTCTCTGTGTGCACGCACACATTTCTGCTGCAGCATGCATACGGAGGTCAAAGGGCATCTTTGTGGAGTTGGTTCTTTCCTTCTACCTTTAAGGGACTCCAGGTATTAAACTCATGTTACCAGGCTTGTAGGATTAATGTCTTTACCTGCTGAACCATCTTGTCCACCCTCATGAATCTCTCAGTGAATCAGCCAGATTGCTGGCCAGTGAGCCGTAGGGACCCTCCTGTCTCTGCCTCCTGAGTGCTGGGGTTATAGAAGGACTGGCACACCCAACCTGAGTGTTGGGGATTTAACTTCAGGTCTTTACCCTTTGTGTGGCAAGCCCTTTCCTGACTGAGCCATCTCTCCAACTGCTTGTTTAACAGTTATTGATTGGTATGGAGATTTAGTATATTTTTGTATATATATATATATATATATATATATATATATATATATGCATCTCTGTGTATACATACACATATAACACATATACATATATACACATACACATATATGCATATATATACATATACACATACATATATACATACATACATACGTACATACATCTCACTATCTAGCACAGGCTATTTCTGACACTCACATTGTCTTCTCATGTCCGTGAGCACCCATATCCCTCAACACATATTGTTACTGGTTGAGTTTGCCTGATCAAGTTTCATATCGATGGGACAATACAGTGTATGCTCTTTTGTGTCTGACTTGTCTTCTGGTTCATGGCATCTGTGAAACTATTCCTGGTTTTGCATGGAGCAATGGTAAGCTCTGCCGAGATGGAATATGTATTTACACTTGTAGGATGACTATTTTATCTTCATTTGTTTCAAGGTTGTTTTATTTTTAATTGTATGTATGTGAGTGAGTATGGGCATGTGTGTTCTGATTCCTTCAGAGGCACTGGGTCTCTGGCAGCTGGAGTCACAGGCAGTTGTGAGCTATCTGGTGTAGACCCTGTGACCCTTGGGTCCTCTGGAAGAGTGACATGTGCTCTTAACTCTCCAACCTGTCAGTTCTTTTCAGTCCACGAACGCAGCGTCTTAGACATCTGTCAAGTTTTCATTTTATTTTTTGAGGTCTTAGAGTTTGAAGAGGATGTCCACGGGGACTGGGTCACATCCTGGTCACCAGGAACCCCTCTGGTAAGAAAACTGCATGTGAGTCCCCAGGGAGTCTCAGGGACTGGGGACTCTATCGTTTTCCTTGCCAGCCTCGTTGTGCCCAGGTGATTCAACTAATTTATAGTGAAGTCCTGAGGCAAGAAGCTAGGCCAGGAAAGAATGAGGCAGAGGGAGACATGAGGGAGGGGGTGGCCACCTGTGACAGTGACACCCTGTGCATCTTGGGAAATACACGTAGACATCCATCCTTCAGGCTTCTGTACTTCATTCAGTGGACACTTAGGGCTGCTCCCTTATGTCTAAGCACAGCCCTGAGCTTGCTTTCTGTCCCAGCAGCCTCTGGGTTTGCAGGTGTTGACTATGCCTCTGTGCCAGGTGTCTCAAATTGATTCTCTCCCATCTCTTCAACCCTACATTTGTAAGAAAAAACTGATCAGAAGACACCACCCACACAGAGTCCTACGATTCATAAGTGCATCGCCTGCAGCATAACGCTCCAAACTGGACTCCAGTGGGCATAGCCAGGAGCCACACGGCTCTTTGATTAAACCTCTATTATTGACTGCTTGCACGTGCAGTGTGTGCAGGTACAGGTGCATATACAAGTGTGTGCACATGAGCATTGCTTCTGAAAACAGGCCTCACTTGCATTAAAGACTAAACATAAATAGGTATTTAGTGACTTGAAATAAAAATAATTTATTTTTATTTCATGTGCGTTCATGTTTTGGCTGCATGTATGTCTGTATGAAGGTCTAGGATCCCCTGAACTGGAGTTATAGGAAGTTATGAGCTGCCATGTGGGTTCTGGGATTTGAACTGGGGTCCTCTGGAAGAGTAGACAGTGCTCATAACCTCTGAGCCATCTCTCCTGGCCCAATCATGACATAATTTATCAGTGATCTGACTCTGTTTTTGAGGCAGATGTTGATATGAATCCCAAACTAGCCTAGAACTCATATCAATTCTTCTACCTTAAGTCTACCTTCTCTCTCTCTCTTTCTGTCTCTCTCTCTCCATCCCTCTCTGTCTCTCTGTCTGCTTCTCTGTTTCTCTCTCCAGCACTTAAGAGATGAAAGTGTCGAGGCCAGCCTGGTCTACAGAATGAGTTCCAGGACAGCCAGGACTACACTGAGAAACCCTGTCTCGAAAAAACAAACAAACAAACAAACAAACAAACAAACAAGAGATGAAAGTGGGAGGATCTAGAGTCCAGTGAAAGTCTCAGCTACCTAGTGTGTTCAAAGCTAGCCTGGAATGCATGAGACTTGTCACAAAGAAACAAGCAAACAAAATACCTAATATAACACAAGGGATAAAGCCAATGGGATGAGTGACCTTATCTTTTGTCCACAATTTCTTTTCTTTCCTTTTTTTTTTTTTTTTTGAGACAAGTTCTTTCTAGTTAGACCAGGCTGGCCTTGAACTCGCTGACATCTGCCTGCTTCTGACTCTAGAGTACTTCTGGGATTAAAGGTGTGAACCCTCAAGCCTGGCTGTTTTTTTTTTTTTTAAATCAATTTAATTTATTTTATATATGTGCCATGCATGTGAAGGTCAGAGGACAGTTTGTGGGGCTTGGTTCTCTCCTTCTCCCACGTGGAGCCTGGAGATCCAATTCAGGTTGTCAGGCTTGGTGGCAAGTGCTTTCATGCACTTAGCCATCTCAGTGGGTCTAAATAAAAATTTCAGGTTCTTGTCTAACACACTGAGTCTCATCACGGTGTTTTCATGCCACTTGTGTGGGGGACATCTTGTGACATCTGTGTCATTGTACTTTAGTCCCCTCTCCCAGTACATTCTTGTTTTGTTTTTTTGAGACAGGATGTCATGTAGCTCAGGATGGACTTGGTCCTGCTCTGTAGCTGAGGCTAGACTCTCAGCTCCAGATCCATGTGTCTCCACTTCTAAATTCATGGTATTTATGGTTGGTACCTGCAGTGGCTGTATCGACTCAACCTCCTGGCTCCTACTCTCAGGCCACCATTATTCAGAATATATTACAAGAAGCTCAATGTCTTGTGTTGGTTGGTAGGAACCCTAGAATAGGCAAGGTCCCAGCTCTGGCTCTTTGTTCCTGTCAGGTTGGCATGGGAGGTATCCACAAGCCCACAGGACTCAGGATTTAGGTGTGAGGGACCCTCACTGTCTCCTTATCCCCTCCCCCCACTTCTGAGTCTGTGAGGTGAGCTAACACAGTCATGTGATGGGCAACGATATTTTCCCAATCGGAACTGCAGCACTCTGGGTCTATTCTCTGGCTTTAGACAGAATTTTTTACATCACTCCGAGGGGCGATGATGAGGACTAGGAGCCCATGGCGCTGGCAGGAGGGAGAAGAAAGGAAGGAATGGGACGGATCCGGCAGGAATGGACAGGGTCAAGAATTGTGTACAGAGAAAATGGGGAGCTGAAGTAGATAATAGCTTCCTGGTGCACTGCTGCATTGAGCTATCCACCCAGTTTCATAGAGGTATGAATTGAATCTTATCTTGCCTCCAGTTACAGAGTTCATGTGGTAGATTTGGGATGGGAACCAGAGTCTCCCTGCAGCTGTGATCCCAGTGGTTTTGACATATTAGTATCACCTGCAATACTGTTAAATACCAATTAGTGGCCCCCAAGAGTTCTGACTCCGTGAGGATGAGGCCAAGGATTTGCCTTCATCTCTCATTCTTTCCCCTGATGCTCTTGCTGTAATGACCATGCTTTGGGAACTATGCTAAGTCTATGGTTCTTGGCCCTGGAAGCACATCGGAATCACCCAAGCACTTAAAAATCCCTTATGAGAAGCTGGGAAGAAGGGTCATCGGGTAAAATGCTTGCAGCATACAAATGGCGGCCTGAGTTCAGTCTCCAGCAGCCACTAAAAAAGTCAGGTGTGGCGGCAATCTCAGCATCTGGCAGTTACAGGTGCTGTAATCTCAGCAGTGAGACATGAGGCTCCCTGTGGTTGCTGCTGGCCAGGGAGAGCCAAAACTGCCAAGCTCCAGGTCCATTGAGAGACCCTGTCTCAAAAAAAAAAAAAATGTGGAGACGGGATTGAGGGAGACACTTAACATCAACTCTAGCTTCCATATGCACCTGTGCGTGTGTGTGTGTGTGTGTGTGTGTGTGTGTGTGCCTGTGCTCACACATGCACACTCACACCATGTCAGCTGGTCCTCTCTGAAGGTCTGCCTGGATTGGTTTTCAATAGTCCAAATACAGGCATTTTTCTTAAAAGCCCCTAAATGTACTAATGTGCAGGTTGGGCCAAAACCACTGCACCATCCTTCTCACCAGGGAGGTGAGGCCAGGGGCAGGTTCCTGAAAGAAAATGAAGGACCCCTTTCCCTAATACTCAGCCACATACTGACTTCTGCTTTCAAGTTCGAAGGAGCCATTCTGCTCAGTTCCAGCTAGATGCTAATTGAGTTGCCTTCTGGGGCTGGATGCTTGCTCTGTATGGCTTTTCCAGAGACCTGAGGGTGAGCTGATTGGAGCCCACTGGGTAGGTGGGAAATGGCACACTGGAAACCCATTGAGAAGCTGCTGATGGTCTACCTTGCAAGGAGGCATTTTTCTTACAAATACTAATCTGTGCTGATTTCACTGAAGGTCTCAGCGGCATGTTTTACGACCAAGGTCCTCACATAATTATGCATGGGAAATGTGTTTGAAATTGCCTAAATGGTTGGAGGTGGGCAGGATTTGCTCAGGTATTCATGATGCTGTTCAGAAGTCAACGTTCAGTCGGATTACCTTGCAAATGTGTTTTCGATGTGGCATTTGCTATCCCTGGCTCACTGCTGAGGGGGAGGTACTCGCTTGGTAGAACCTAAAAGCAACAGTGCTTTTTAGAAAACTGGCATTAATTATTTCTAAGGATGATTAATTTTTTTTTCCAGTTCCATGTACAAATTCCATTACTGGGGACAGAACCCAGGGTCTTGTCCAGGCTAGACAAGCACTTCACCAGTGGTCACACCTGCCGTAGCATCATTAACTAGTCTCCTCTCCTCTCCTCTCCTCTCCTCTCCTCTCCTCTCCTCTCCTCTCCTCTCCTCTCCTCTCCTCTCCTCTCCTCTCCTCTCCTCTCCTCTCCTCTCCTCTCTTTTCTGTCTCTCTGGAACCCAGGGCCTTGTTCAGATGAATAAACTTTTTTTTTTTTTTTCAAGATAGACTTCACCATGTACTGTGGATGGCCTCGAACTCACAGAGACCTGTCTACCTCTGCTACCAGAGTGCTAGGATTAAAGGTGAGCCAGTGGGTAAGCTTGGCATAAGTAAGCATTCTAACAGTGAGCCACACCCTTGTCCTATGATGATAAAATCTTAGGTTTTTTTTAAGTGTGTGTATGCTTGTGTATGTATGTATGTGTGTGTGTGTGTGTAGATGCACAAGTATATGTGGATGTGCAGATGCCCATGGTAGGCCAGAGACAACAGAACTCCCAGGAGCTGGAGTAATAGCTGCCCGAGTTGGCCTTTGGGAATTGAACTCAGGTCTTCTACAAGAGCAGCAAACGCTCTTAACCACCGAGCGTCTCTCCATCTCTGGATGATGAACTGTAATCTGGTGATTCATTATTGAAGAAATAAACAGGGAGGCTTGAGACTGCTGCTTTACCACCCAAGGAGGTAAAACAGAAACAATTCTCTATGCATCAGCTCTACCGGGCTGCCCTCGTTTCCCGGAGGAAATGGAGCTCAAGGCTTTAATGTAGATGTCCCGATTTAAAATGCTCACCTAAATAAAATAAATATTGTATGCTCTAAATAGGTCTGTGGGCTGTTGCAGACCACATCCGTGACCTTGTCTGGCCCCATTAATTTACATGGGTGGGAACACTCCCTGGAGGGCCGATCTATTTAAATAAAGGCAGACTTGTTAATCACTGGTAGAAAAAAGGCTAGAAAGGGGTGGACTGTGGCAGCAAGGCCCCTGGATGCTGGGGGAAGAGAGAAGGGCAGATTTAATCTCTCAGCTGGGTGTGGACAGGACCAAGGAGTTGAACAGTCAGAACAGAGATGCTTACTTCTGACGTAAGTAGCCAGGCAAATGACCAGGCAGAAGGAAGGCACCGAGGTCTAGAACGGATGACATCACTAGCAAAAGCCAAGACTGAGCAACCGGGACGTTTTATGTGTTAATGAATTGTTTAGTGTGTGTGTGTGTTTGCTTTTGTCCTAGGTAGTAAGTGTGTGCACATGCGGGTGCATGTGTGCACGTGTGTGCAGACAGACCAGAGACTGACATCAGGGACCCATTTACTTTACACCTTATATTTTGAGTCATGCTTTCTTCATTGAACTCAAAGCTCTGATTGACTAAACTGCCTGGCTAGTGAGCACTGGGGGAGTCTGCCTGACTCTGCCCCACCCCACCCTGGTATCATGGCTACAGATGAATATGACCATACCCAGATTTTATTTATGCATCTTAAATTATGTCTCTGTGTGTCCATGTGGAGGTGTTTGCACATGTATGCATTCGCCTGTGGAGACCAGAAGACGGTGTCCTAACCTCTAAAACTGGAATTATAAGCGGCTATGAGTCATGCTATTTTGGGTGCTGGGAACTGAACTTACATCTTCAGCAAGAGCATTGGTGCTGTCAGTGAGCCACGTCTCCAATCCCACCAACATGTTTCATTTTAAACCTGGATGCTGGTGATTCGAACTCTGAACTCAGTCTTCCTGTTTCTGTGTCAGACACTTAATCTACTATAGTATTCTCCAGCCCTCGGAGATTCCCATCTAGCTGAAGCTGTAACGTCCAAGACAAATTTTCACTGCAGCCAAGGAAAGAGATGAGTTAAGCGTCTGAGAATCTGAGAGTGGGGTTAGCAGAGCCTGTGGAAAGGGTGACAGGTCAGGAGATGAAGTGCAGTCCGGGCTTCTGCTTTTTGTCTCTTCACTCTGCGATGAGCATTCCAGGCTCTGTCCCCTAGAGCTCCTGAAAGGCCCTACTCGATCTTCCATCTGCCGAGGTGGCAGCGACTCCTTTGTCTCTTCACAGCTCTGAGTCACGGAACCTCCCATGTCAGTAATCACCTAGGTCTTCCTGGGTCACATGAGGTCCCTTGCACTTGATTGGCATTGCTTTCTTTGTCTGTTCCGTCCCTTAAGATCTTGTAGGAAGAGCACAAGGAAGATACAGGTCCTTTGTGGCAATCCTGGGCTTGGGTTCTTTTTTTTTCTTTTCTTTTTCAGACCATGTCACTTGAAAAGGGACCAGTAGATTGGGACAAGAGTTAAGGCTGTTGATTCCCCTAGGTCACATGACAGCTGGTCACCTCCATGGTTTCTCAGCATTTTGAAACTTCATTCCTCCCAGCACTTGGGAGGCAGAGGCAGGCGGATTTCTGAGTTCGAGGCCAGCCTGGTCTACAGAGTGAGTTCCAGGACAGCCAGGGCTACACAGAGAAACCCTGTCTTGAAAAACCAAAAAAAAAAAAAAAAAAAAAAAAAAAAGAAAGAAAAGAAACTTCACTAATTTGAGTATTATTTCCTTGCCACTGTGACAGCCTCCTGATATCCAGAAGCTTCTGTTCAGAATCTCTGCCTTCAAGAAGGTTTTGCACCTATGTGGTGCACACATACCCAAGCAGGTAAGACATTCATATGCATAAAAATAATTTTTTTAAAAGAAAATATTGGGGGCTGGAGAGATGACTCAAGAGGTTGAAAGAAATGGTTGTTTCTACAGAGGATCCAGATTCAAGTCCCAGAACCTACATGACAGCTCAGAACCCCAGTTCCAGGGGATCTGATGCTGTCTTCTAGCCTACAAAAGCACCAAATACACATAATGCTCAGAGAAGCATGCAGACAAAATACCCATACGTATAAAAATAAAAGTAAATAAATCTAAACAAATCTAAACAGGAAACAACAACAGAGAGCTGGGCAGTGGTGGTGCTCGCCTTTAACTCCAGTACTCAAAAATGGCAGAGTCAAGAGGATCTCTGTGAGTTCAAGGCCAGCCTGGTCTACAAAGTAAATTCCAGGACACTCAGGGCTACACAAATAAACTCTGTCTCAAACTGCCCACCCCCAACAAAAAGACAAACAAACAAAAAAGAAAACAAAGAGAAAAGATTTCTTTAAAAAAAAAAATACGTGCTGGAGAGATGGCTCAACAGTTAAGAGCACTGCCTGGTGTCTGTAGAAGCCTAAAGAAGACATCAGATCCTCTGGAGCTGGAGTCACAGATGGTTGTGAGCTACCATGTGGGTGTGAGAAAACCATAACCGGTCCTCTGGAAAAGCAGCCAGTGCTCTTAGCTTCTGAGCCATCTCTCCAGTCCCAGAACTAACTTTCTGTATTGATTCTGCAAGTTTGCTGAACTTATGTGTTAACTCTGATAGGTTTTGTTTTCTGTTTGTGATATCTTCAAAGCCTTCCTTTGCTGTGGTGATGGAGGGGATGCTGGGAATTGGATCCAAAGTCCTGTGACTGCTGGGCAAGTGTTTTCTACCACTTATCTATGCTCACAGCCCTTCTCTAGGGTTTCATCTATGTAAGACCACATCATCTTAAAGGCAGAGTACTGCTTTACCCTCTTTCCCCAACTCTGCCCTGATCAGAATGTCTAGTCGAGCAGAAATGGTATATTAGTTTTCTACTAATTACTGTGACAAGAAAGGCACCATGATCAAGGTGACTTTTAAAAGAAAGAGTTTAATTAGGCTTATGGATTCAGAAGATTAGAGTACATGATGGCAGACTGAAGTCAGAGCATTAGGAACAGC